>CM071617.1:826500-1284000 GCA_036365135.1 Miichthys miiuy
ACACACAGAGTTTAGGAGCTAGGCGGCTAGTTGCTAAGCTAACAGGTAAACTCTGTTGTCAGCGTCGTTGACATCAAAGTGAGTTTTACGCGCCGTTACACACAAACAACAAATCTGTGTCAGCACCTGGAGCAAAGATAAATGTTTTTTAATACTAATAAAAACTTTATGGGAGCCAAATTTCTGATAAATTCATGGAAACATTCCTGGAAACATTCCCTCCAAACTGCCATGATTCTATCTGATCGACTTCCTGACACAACAAAACGTCTCTGCGGCGCGTTGCATTCTGGTAAATGTAGTCGACTCAATGCGGCCGTTGATCATTTTGAATCATTTAACGGTGTTTGCGGGTTAAATTCAACCGGCCTGCTCCCAGTTTAGCCTCTTTCTAACAGGAGGGAAGTGATAGAGGTAATAATTCGTATGCGCGGGTGTAAATATTTAATTTTTAATCACACAACAGAACTACAAGTCCCATGATCTCACGTCATCACGTAGTTACGTTTAGCAACGGTCAGTTGCTAGAGGAAAAAAACAGCCGCTTCCGTGTTGTTCTTGTGTTATTCTGGAGAATAACTGTCGGTACCGGAGCCCGAGCTCACCTGACAGCTTCACCGGAGTGTGACTGTCATGGTTCTGTGAAGCTGACACACAGTTTCAGCCTTTTTCCCGCCCGAGATGTCGCTGCTGCAGAGCTCCAAGAAGAAAGACAAGCGGATTCTGTCCGGTACCTGCCCGGACCCGAAATGTCAGGCGAGGCTGTTCTTCCCCGCTCACGGCTCCGTTAGCATCGAGTGCACCGAGTGTGGTCAGCGCCACGAGCAGAAGAATCTGATAAATGTCGAAGAAGTGACCGATCCAGATGTGGTGCTCCACAATCTGCTCAGGAACGCCCTGCTCGGCGTCACCGGGGCCCCGAAGAAAGGCACCGAGCTGGTGAAGGTAATGGGGCTCTCCAATTACCACTGCAAGCTCCTGTCCCCGGTCCTCACCCGGTACGGCATGGATAAACAAACCGGGAAAGCCAAGCTGCTGAGGGAGATGAACCAAGGTGAGATGTTTGACTGCTCCCTCCTTGGAGACAGAGTTTTCCTGATCGAGCCGGACCACGTCTCCACCATGGGCTACGGCAAGGACCGGTCAGGGAGCCTCATATACCTACACGACACTCTGGAGGAGGTCAAGAAGGCCAATGGCAACCGGGAGTGTCTCATCCCGGTCCACGTAGATGGAGACGGGCACTGCCTGGTCCACGCCGTGTCCAGAGCGCTGGTGGGCCGAGAACTGTTCTGGCACGCCCTGAGAGAGAACCTGAAGCAGAACTTCAAGCAGAACCTGGACCGCTACAAGGCGCTCTTTCAGGATTTCATCGACGCTGCAGAGTGGGAGGACATCATCAATGAGTGCGACCCCCTGTTCATCCCACCTGAAGGCGTGCCGCTCGGACTACGCAACATCCACATTTTTGGCTTAGCCAACGTCCTCCACCGGCCCATAATCCTGCTGGACTCCCTGAGCGGAATGAGGAGCTCTGGGGATTACTCGGCCACCTTCCTGCCCGGGCTGGTGGCTGAGGAGCAGTGCAAGGGGAAAGACGGGAAGCTCAACAAGCCCATCTGCATCGCCTGGAGCAGCTCAGGAAGGAACCACTACATCCCTCTGGTGGGAATCAAGAACACTGTGCTGCCCAAGCTGCCGCCTCGCCTGCTGCCGAAGGCGTGGGGCGTCCCTCAGGAGCTCATCAGGACGTACATCAAGCTGGAACCGGATGGGAGCTGCGTGATCGGCGGCGACCGCAGCTTGCAGGATAAATATCTGATGCGGCTGGTCAACGCCATGGAGGAGGTGTTCATGGAGAAGCACAGCATCCACCCATCGCTGGTGGCCGACGTGCACCAGTACGTCTACAGACGGACCGGCGTGATCGGCATCCAGCCTGAGGAGGTGACGGAGGCGGCTAAGAAGTCAGTGATGGAGAACCGGCTGCACCGCTGCCTCATCTGCGGCGCCCTCTCTGAGCTCCATGTCCCGCCGGAGTGGCTGGTTCCCGGTGGGAAGCTCCACAACCTGGCCAAATCCACTCATGGCCAGCTGCGGCCGGACAAGAACTACAGCTTCCCGCTCAACAACGTGGTTTGCTCCTACGACCCCCAGAGAGACGTCCTCGTCCCAGATTATAAACTGAGCACCCTCAGTACCTGCAACTGGTGTCACGGCACGTCAGTCCGCCACATCCACGGCAACGGGTCGGTGGTTTACCTGGATGGGGACAGAACCAACACACGCTCCCAGGGTGGGAAGTGTGGGTGCGGCTTCAAGCATTTCTGGGAGGGAAAGGAGTATGACAACCTCCCTGAGGCCTTCCCCATCACACTGGAGTGGGGGGGTCGCGTGGTGAGAGAGACCGTATACTGGTTCCAGTACGAGACGGACTCGGCTTTAAACAGCAACGTCTACGACGTGGCCATGAAGCTGGTCACCAAACACTTCCCGGGCGAGTTTGGCAGCGAGATCCTGGTGCAGAAAGTCGTCAACACCATCCTGCATCACACCGCCAAGAAGAATCCGGATGAATACAACCCAGTGTCCATCGATGGGGCTCATGCCCAGCGTCTCACCGACACCACGGACGTTCAACAGGCGGTGGACCCCCAGCCGCCCACAAAGATCATCCTGACTGGTCAGAAAGCAAAGACGCTCCACAAAGAGGAGCTGACGATGAGTCGAGCGGAGCGGAGTATCCAGCAGAGCATCAGCGAGCAGGCCTTCGTCACTCAGAAGCGACGGACTGATAAGTTGAAGCAGGAGCAGAAGGGCCACGGCCGGACGTCTTCCCCCAGTGGATCACCGGAAACCTCCTCCTCTTCAGCTCCGGCCACGCCCACCAAATCCTCCTCCCCCTCAGCGTCCAGTAAGGACAAGAAGATCCGAGTGACCACCAGTGATGGCAGGCAGGCCATGCTGACCCTGCAGGCCCACACCACCTTCTCAGAGCTGCAGAGGAGCATCGGCAACCAGTTCGGCGTGCCGCCGGCGCAGCAGTGCATCCGCTACAGCTTCCCACCCAAAGAACTGACCCCCCCGAAGGACGGCGAGGAGAACGAGCCGGTGGCGCTGCAGCATGGCGACAGGGTGACGGTGGAGATACTGAGGGGCCCCGAGGACAAGAGCTCTGCGGCCTCTATACCCCGAGCCTCCAGCTCGCACTCCGTCCTGCACTCGGCGAAGAGCGAGGACGCCGTGACATCCGGCAGGATGAGCAGCCGGGAACTCCAGGACAGCATCGACCTTGAGATGTCCTCCCTCTGTCTCCTAGCAACCTTGATGGGTAAGAATCAAAGAGTGTGACATGTAGGCCGCCTCCCGCGAGGTCTGCACCACCTTCTCATGAAACTCCTACAAAAACAGTCCAGAGTCACGTGATCCAGAAAACATGTGGCAGGTCACTTTATCAGCTGAACTGAAGGCAGCAGCTAATGATTATTTTCATTATTGATTATTGTATTGATCTTTTTCTTTAACTAATCAGTGAAACGGCGCAAAAGAGTCGGTCGGTTGATACGAAGACAGAAAAGAGCCGAAAATATTAAAGATGTCGACCAGGTTGAAGTTTTGAAGACGTCACTGATCAGTAATCAAGTTAGTTAATCTGTCACCACAAACATGATCTCATGTTCAGTGACCTGCACCAGCTGTGTTCACATCTGGCTGCTGAACTGTCTGAAGTCAAATCACAACCTGAAGTTGTGTGTGTGTGTGTGTGTGTGTAAACAGCTTGAAGTATAATCACGTTGTGGTCTTGTGTCTTTAGTAGGTTTGCAGTTTTTTAAGGTCGTCCTAAAGCAGCAGTCAGGTGTGAACATCTGAGTCAGTTCATAGTTTAGAAGAAGTTAATATGCGGCGTCATCAGACTTCAGTAAGATTTTGTCTTTGTAGAGCGTTCACTGGTGGAGCTGCAGCGGAGGATCACAGAGACAAAATGTGTTTTAAATCAACATCCTGTAACTTTCCTCTGATAAACTACCGTCTGTGACCTCCTGTTGATCTACACTGACCTGTGATCAGGTGAACGGTGTCTCTGTCATTCGTACGTCTGTTCTCACACTATGTAACTTTGGGCTCCGGGTCGGGAGAAGTACGTAACGCTTTACGGCACTAAGTCACACACCACCAACTATTTCACTGATTCTGGTGAAACTGGATCATATTTTATGGAGAAAATGTTTTCTGGTTTTCCCTCTGATGTCCTCCGGCTGCTCCGCCTCAACTCTCTGTGATTTACAGAGTTTATGATGGACAGTGAAGTAAACTGCTGACAGCTGTAGCTGCTGTTAGCTAATGTTAGCTCAGTTTGTTAGCCGGGCTGCCTGGACTGTGAGAGTGAATCTGTGGCTGTCTGACATGAACGTGTTCACGCTGCCTCTGTGTTTCACCTCACGCTGTTGAATGCAGCTGAACTGCAGCGAGAAACTGTCTCACTCTGCTCACACACTCTTGTCCAGGTGTACGCCGCCCGCACATGCTGGTTCCTGACTGGTCACAGCAGGCAGGTGAATAACAAAACTGCAGGTCATCAGCTGAGCGGTGAGCAGCTGAAAGCCACCGAAATGTGTGTGTGTGTGTGTGTGTGTGTGTGTGTGTGTGCTCACAATGTGCTGACTCAGGCATCTCGACCCCTCCCTGTCTCACCTGCCAACGGGGTCAAAGGTTGTGGCTGTGTTCAGATAAACAGATGGTCCCGGCCAACAGCGAGCGGCTGTCGATATTCAGGAAGGTTTCATCTGCATTCTGCCCGCCGCCCCGCCCCTGACGCTGCACTTCCTGTTAGCAGGAGCTCAGATTCAATAACCGTGTCTGCTTTAGAAGTGAACCTGCGCTCAGCAGACAGCGTGTCTTCACACGGAGCGTCCATCCAGCTGATCATCAGCACACGTTCAGGCTCGAGACAAAGAGTCCTTCATGGTGCCTTACTTAAAATGTTCATAATCATTAAAGAAGAGCTCAGTTTTTAATTAAACTAAATAAATAATAATAGCAGCAATGAGGAATAAATAGTCCCAGTCTTAGTGAGGCTTGTGTGGCGTATCCTGAACCTTCTTCCTGATCTCAGCACAGAGAAAGGGTCGCTGTGGCTCCTGTAGAAACATGGTGGACTCTGCTGCATCTGTAAATATAAAAGTTATGAAGATTATATTCTGTATACTGAGCCTCAGCGTCCTCATCAGAGTTCAACAAGTTTAAAGTTTCATTTGAAAATGTTTCACAGGCCTGAAGAGCTAGAAATGAAATGTATCGTGTGTGTATGAAAGCTTTAATTTTAATGTTCTTTGAAAAATCAGCCGTCACTTCTGTTTTCACTGCGGTCAGATGTGAACAGATGTGGTGACTTTCAGCTGTTTCTCTGTGTGTTTCAGGTGAGGACGTTTGGTCGTATGCAAAGAAGCTGCCGCACTTATTCCAGCAGGGCGGCGTCTTCTACAACATAGTCAAGAAAGACATGCGTTTGTTTCGCTCGCCTTCATGACTCTTTCAGACATGATGCTATTCACTGTGCGCTCGCCGCAAAATAACGGGTCTTGATCGTCTCCTCTTTCAGGCCTGATGGACGGGAAACACTGCACGCTTCCTCACCTAACGGGGAAAACGTTTGTCTATAATGCGGCAGAGGAGCGCCTGGAGCTCTGCGTCGACGCCGCCGGTCACTTCCCCGTCGGCCCCGACGTGGAGGAGCTGGTGAAGGAGGCTCTGGTCCAGCTGCGCTCTGAGGCAGCCACCAGGGGCAGCAGAGAGGGGAGTCCATCCCACGGCGTCCTGCGGCTGGGCAGCGGTGGCGTCGTACGTAAGAAGGAGCAGCTGCAGAGCGTCACCGCCTTCCAGGGTAAAGGCCACTCTCTGGGCAGCGCCGGGGGCTCCTCCCCTCCAGAACACCGGCCTATCACGCGTCAGCACAGCAGTGGCGTGGACCTGAGCGCCAGTGTTTCACGAGGCCCCCCGGACTTGTCGGATATCCCAGAGGACGCCACCAGGGAGCTGGTCCGCATGGCTCCAGGCTTCGTCACCATGAAGGACGGCCGTGGTCTGGACCCCAACCTGATGGAGCAGCAGCGGAGGAAGCTGCAGGAGATGGTCTCCTCCATCCAGGCCTCCATGGAGCGCCACCTCAGAGAGCAGCAGAGCGGCGGCGGCAGTGCCGCAGGGGCCGGTGAGGCTGGCCAGGAGCGGACAGGCGGGACTAAGACAGGTACGGACCAACCGACGCCTGCTGCCGACCACGGGCCTCCAGCTGAGGAGGCAGGGCGCGCCGGCTGGCAAACCGGACGTGAAGACGGAGGAACTGGAGGAGATGGAGAGTCAGGATGCCGAGCAGAGCAACGCCACCGAACCTATGGATCACTCCTGATCACGCCTGAGACCCAGCAGCGCCCCGCCCCCACCCGCCTCGCCGGCACCTTTGGGTCATAACGCCTCAGGTTGGATCCTAAAGCTTTGGTCTTCATCGTGTTTCGTTGTCTTTACTGCATGACTAAAGAGCGGGCCGACCGTCCTCGCCGTGCTGCAGACGCAGGCGGGACAGTAATCCATGAAGCGATATATTGTGACACACTCTGCGATACATCATCGATACTCTGAGGCTGTTGCTGTGTGTGTGTGTGTGTGTGTGTGTGTGTGTGTGTGTGTGTATGTTTAAACTCTATGCACTTTGGTACACACGCTCTTATCTAGTAAATAATACACAACATATGATTGGTTCCTGCTTTTGAGGAAATTATTTCTTTTTCTTGATGATGTATCATGTATGACCATCTCGCAATATATCGCGGAGTCGCTCGCCTGCGCGGCGACAGGATTGTATCTCCGAGCCCGTGACTCCCACCTGCAGACGTCTAATCCTCCCGCTACGAACGCATCGACACCCCGAGGACGGACAAACCGCTCGGATTCATGCGTGAGACGCATTCCTGTAGATAGATAGAAGAATCCTCTGAGTCTTAATCTGCCACTGGGAGAGAGCTCCTGGTCGCGGCTTCGACGTCCTGCAAACATGCTTCCATCAACGCACGCTCTGAAACGTGCACCAGCCGCATCCACCCGAAATCTGCTCATCCACCGTCTGTCCGAGGACACGACAGCTCTGATCTGTGTTTGCCTGACTTGACCTAAACCCCCCCAAACACCAACTACACCGCCAACACTAACGACACCAACACTCTCCTCTTAAAGTTCATTGAATGGTCTTGCTGACGTGCTGCTGATTTTAGGTGTCATTTGTGCCACCTGCAGGTACAAAGTGTTCCTGTTTGCATCAGAGATTTCCTTTTGAACATTTTAAACCTCTGAAATGTTTCTTTGCGTACTACTTAGTAACATTTAACATCACGTGTCCACAGATACATTAGAGGTCTCATTAGAGAAGCACACACACCAAAACAAACCTATATTTTTTATTGGCCAACATATTATTATCTGAAGACGATGCAGGTTGACTCAGTTCTGTCTTTTACTTTAGTATTTAAATTTGGTGTTCTGTGTAGAACAGTTTTCTGTTAACTGGAGACTTTTCTGCAGCATCAGGACAAATTTATAGTCTTTAATAAAAATAAAAAATCTTAGTTATATTTCAGTGTGTACGACACACAGAAAACACTCTTTACCTGCAAGTGGCACGCTGTTAAAAACTAGGTCGCCTCTGTTCCACCTGATTTTCTTTCTTTCTTTCAAAAACTGAAACAACACAAAATAAAAATGACATAAACTTCAATAAAATTTAAATAGATGATCATTTTAACAAAATAAACCAATGATCTTCTTTTATGATCTTTGTTGTATGATCTCCTTAAAAATAAGAACTTGTTGAATTAGAATGAGACTTTTATATCCACAAAGTCTGAGGATGGAGAGGGTGAGGCAAAGGGGTTGCAATCAGTAAATTTGCCACCACACGACCTTTAAGTTTATTATAAAATGGAGAGAAACCTCCAGTGTTGTTTCAGTTTTTTGGGGGCGGGAAACGTCCTCAGCAAATCAAACGTCAGTGGATCAGTCGTCACTTTATTAAACGCTCAAATATCAAAATGTTCAAAGTTTGTTCAGTCAAAAAAAATCCATTGTTCATTTTCTGATTGTTTAAAAAAAAAAAAGTCTTCGTTGCTTAAAAGCAGTTCGAGTCGGACAGAAGGAGGAAACGGCTTCATGACTTTTCTGTACGATGTGCTTGGTCATGTGACATCGTACTGAACACGGTGATGGAACATGCTAGAATACTAACTTCACATCACGTCCAGTGTGATATGAATGTTTGCAGGGCTGACGTGTAACGTGACCGTACCGCTCTCTGTCGCACCGCCAAAGACACAAACCGGGTTCGAGGTTCTGAGTCCAGTTTAAAGACACAATGTGGATCTGATGTTTGCTGAAGAGGCCTGTCAGCTTCTGTCCTATGCAAGAAAAAACTAATCTTCCAACACGTCCACGTGAGAATAACGTGAACGTGTTAGACGCGGTTTGACAGCAGCGAGGCTGCGTGTTCAATTTTCACAGAAAAGTTTTATTGGATCTTCACGAACGAGACGAGCTGCTGCAGACGTCTTTACGAGCATCTAATCACCGTTTGAAACAGTCAGCCGCTTCTTTCTTTCACACGTTTAAACCTGCAGCTACAAACTAAAACTAAAGTGAGTTTTGACTTCATGTGTCTGCAGAACACGCCGATCCAAAGACGTTAAAGTGAAAACACACGTTGCACATACAGATGTCATGTTGAGGTCGTCACAGTCACATATTCATTAAAGGTCGCTGCTTACATCTCGAGCTTCACGTCGACTTTATTGTCGATTTCCGTCTGCCAGTGATTAACAGCACCTTTAAACACGGCTGCTTTCATCAGCTGGATGTTTGGGCTCCAAATTGTTCAATACAAATTTTTCTTTGTCGAAATCACACAGTGTTTACTAATCTGCACCTGGACCTGAAACATGTACGCGTGTTAATTCGTTAAAAACCAAATCCTTGAAGGATTCGATGCTCATAACGATCTCTGCAACTGTTTCCCAGCATCCTTTGTGGCTTTTTGTTAGGTCTCGATGAAGAGCAGAAGGTTTGGCGTCAGACGCCTGAACTGTAAAAACCAGTTTAAAGGAACAGTTTGATGTTTTTGGGAAATATCTTTATTCTCGTTCTTGCTGAGAGATGATCAGGTGAGCGTGTAAACACTAGCTCGCGCTAACGTTAGCGGTCTATAGGAGGTTTGTGCTGGACTGTAGACTTTATGCTGAGCTCAGCAAAGCGACTGCTAGCTGTGGCTTCATACTTATCGTGTGGCATCGATCCCGAACGTTGAACTGTTCCTTTAAAATGACACAAAGTCAGTTTACACTTTTGTTGCCAATAAACAGTTTCTCCAGACGTCCGCGTTGCGTTTGCGGTGCTGCTGGAGAAACTGATCGTCAGGCCTTAAAATTTATTTTGCATTGAGGTTCTTTTTGTTTGACTTTGAACCGTGTTGCTTTTTACCTCAAACTTATACATTTATTTGAGCTTAAATCCTCAAATTTGACCTTAAAAAAATCTTTTTTTGTTGTTAGTTTTGTGGTCAAAATGTGAATGACAGTCTTTGTGTAAGACTCAGCACTTTGAGAAAGGAAGAGGGAATGTTAGCGTAGCATGCTCGTATTAGCTGCACCTGAATCATCGTGAGTGAGCGAGCGAGAGGAAAGCGGTCGGTCGGTCGGTCGGACGAATCAGAAGGAAGAAGAAGAGTTTGATCGGACGACACTGCTGTAACAGACTTGAAGTTTTCTTTGTGACTGCTGTACTAATGACATGAATTGTAATCCAGTTGTATAATAGTATTCTGTATATTGTAGTATATTTGGACCTGTACAGAAACACAGATTGTTCAGTTCCTTCAGTTTTTTTTGTTAACTTCTCTCTGGTTTGCTAATAAAATATTGATGATACACGCTTCAACATCGCTGTTTGCATGTGTGATGAATTTTCAAACCCCAACAATAAAATCACTTCCTTCACTTGTTTTCGTATTTTGTCGTCACTGACGGATTTCTCTGTTTGTACTTTACATCCATATTTAAACTGTTTGTGAGTGTTTGATGTCTTTTATTGTGTGTCAGCAATAATCTTAAAGTATCGTTCAGAAAAATCTGACGACAGCATGAGCTTCAAATGGCTGAAAGAAAAGAAGGAACCTGCGGGTTCGTCCAGGTTAAAGGTGAGCTCAGAGAAGATGAACATGGATCCAGACCTGGAGGTGGAACACACGAGGTGTCGAGCACAGACACAAAGACAGGTTCTGTTTTGAAGTGAAACACCCACAAATATTAAAGTTTTATGTTTATGTTTAAACCTAAAACAGCTGCTCCCTGTAGATTTTCATCAAACAGAAAGGAGGCAGATTAATCCATGCCTGTGTGTGTGTGTGTGTGTTTATGGTAAAATATCACCAGACTTATGCTGCTGTTTGTCACTAGAGGGCGCTGTCACATAAAGACATCTGCAGCTCCCCTGTTCAGGTCAGGTCAGTATAAATGACCACAGTGAAGTCATCTTAAGTTACTTCATGTCAGGAATGTAACTAAGTACATGTACTCAAGTATGTAACTGAGTTACTTTTACTTCCATTTTATGCTAAATATTACATTTCTACTTCACTACATCTTAGAGACCAATGTGTTCGACTCTGTTATATTCATCTAACATCTTTAGTTACTTTTCAGATTACCCCATACTTCTTAAGATGATAAATCATGTGTGTAGCAGTCTTAAAGACCATGATGCATTGCTGTAGATTAAACTAGCCGCACAGTGTCAGCAGAGAAATCTGACGTCAATCTCTTGACTTGAAGTACTTTAAGTACATTTTGCTGACAATACTTTATTTACTACATATACTCTAAATTTGTTCTTCAGAAAGTCCAAAGCAAAGTCAGATAATTGTTCCCGCCTGTCTCATGATGATGAATCTGTCAGTAGCTCCTCAATAACCGATCAATGACCCACCAACCCCCGATGAAAGTGCACGAGAGCGCCGAGCCACGTGCACGCTCACAGGAACTGAGAAGAAAAGTTGTGAAAGTCAAAAACATCCAAATGAAAGTCTGACGGCAGCAGAGCCGACGGAGGTCGAACTTCAGCTGTCATGATGAGTGAACGACGAAGAGGAGCTGATTTTAAGAATTAATGTGGAGTAAAGTACAGAGTTGTTTTTTATAGTTTAAATAAATGCAGAGATAAATGAGAATAAACACATTTCGGTAATGAAAAAGAAATGTTTAATTTCTACATGCGTGGTTCCTAATTAACATAACTGACATGAACTGAAGTGTTGATCTAGTATCTTAGCAGAAATGTTAAAGGTCCGGTGTGTGTAGGATTTAGTGGCATCGAGCAGTGAAGTTGCGATCGCTCCTCGTATCCTTCCACCTTTCCTTTACATTTAGTTTGTCTGTTCTGGGCTACTGTAGAAACATGGTGGACTCCACGTTAGAGGACCCGCTCTCTGTAGATGTGTTATAATGACAAACAAACAAAACAGATCCTCCAAAGTGTTTCACACCGGACCTTTAATATGAAACACATGATTGTAATTTAAATCATATTTTAGTTTAATTAGTTGTTTCATCTGTCACTCATGAACATGGTCAGCATTAGGACCCAGAGTGCAGCAGCTGTCAGCCCGCGCTGTAAATATCACGGCGGTGTGTTGATCGGAACAGTTCGGGGTCACGAAGAGACCCGACCGGACCGGATCGACCGGAACCCTCTGCCGTCTGTCTGCACGAGCGAGCAGGAAACAGTTTAATGCACGAGAAGCCGCAGACAGACAGAGAGACAGACAGACAGACAGTTCATGTGCTGCATGTGTCTGTCCTTGTGAGACGGTGAGGCGTTCACTGACCGCTGCTTCTGTGGGATCACTGCAGGTCTGTTTATATTTATAGAAATATACTGCATGTGTATATTTGACCCTGTTGTGTGTGTGTGTGTGTGTGTGTGTGTGTGTGTGTGTGTGTGTGTGTGTGTGTGTGTGTGTGTGTGTGTGTGTCTAAATTAAAAAAACCATCACAGGTTTGAAATACAGTCACCAGTTTTTATTAATCATAGATTATAGATTTGTTATTGTTCATCACAGGGTGAACAGTAGAGACTCTGTCATGACACAGAAGTCATCTGATTGGCTGACGAAGCACTCTGCTGGATGATGGATTGAAGTTTTCTTTGTTGTTTCTTTGATTTCATTTTTCTCACTTCACATAATGTCAGACTGATGAAGTGTGTCTCAATCACGGACAGTCGTGATCAACCACTGCTGACCAAAACACACAAAACTATTCTCAAGAATGAATCTGTACTGTCAAAGACAGAGTTTAGTGTGGAGCTTAATTAATCCAACAGCCAAAAATTCAAATTCATTTTACTGATATGAAATTGTAAGAAGTAATTAAATATTTATTTTACAAGATAAAATACAGCTGGAAATGAGAACAAAAACGGAGGTGGAGGAAGTGAAAGCTGAGTCAAAGAGTGAGTGAACAGAGGTGTGAAGGTGTGAAGGTGTGACAAGGGTCGCAAAATTCTGGGAATTTTCAAAGTTGGAAACTTTCCATGGGAATAAACCGTGAATTTACAAAATTGAAGGTCGGCCTTTAACAGGTGAAAATATATTTTATCATAATCTTGACTAAAACAACCAGATTTCATGCAGGTACACTTGAATATCTGCTATTCCTCCATCACATGCACATAGCACACTGCTTACTGCAGGGCTATATTGAGGCCACGCCCCCTACCTGCACAGGTGATTTCTGTACCTGGACCACACTTTAGAGCCCAGAGCACACAGAGACTGTTGAAGACACACATGTGAGCTCGTGGACTACATGATATTGTTCAATAAAATGATTCAAACTTCATAAAGTTCTACTTACAAATAAATCTGTTGGAATGTTTTTAATTGTTTTATTTTGCATGTTTAGATTTATGTTTGGATGTGATGCAGTTTCTTTAAATTACCACCAATTTACACTTAATTATCATAAATGTCCATTAATTCCCATGGAGTTTCTGATTTGGAATATTCCCAAAATTCCCAAGCTTAACTTTCCGTTGAAAGTTTCCAGAAAGTTTCTGGAAATTTACCGGAAACGCCCTGCCCCTTTGCAACCCTATCTGTGGCTAAGTACGTGAGATGTTCAAGGTGTGGCCCTTGTTCGTGAAGCTAGTTATAAACCTGTTATCAGCTGACACGCTGTCTTTCTGACCAGGTGGCAGTTGTTTGTGAACATCAGCGCTTGAAGTAAGGAAGCCTGTGAGGGTCAGTCTTCCACGATGCTGCAGCTGTGTAAAGTCACCAAGGCTCTGTTCATCAGTAACGCCCGTTCAGCCTGCAGCGACGAGCTCATCGAGCAGGAGGCGGTGACGCTCTGCATCAACGTGTCCAAGCAGCAGCCGTTTCCTCGGCCGGCATCAAGAAGCTGCAGATCCCGTCTACGACGACCCCAACGAGGACCTCTACAGCCACTTTGACCGCTGCGCCGACGCCATCCAGAAGGAGGCGAACCGCGGAGGACACAGCGTCGTCTACTGCAAGAACGGACGCAGCCGCCGCCACCGTCTGCATCGCCTACCTGATGAAACACCGCAAACTGACGCTGACGGACGCGTTACAGGTGGGTGACAGCTTCAAATCACACTAACACTAGGTGTTTCCTCCGTTAATGAACTGTTGAACTGTGAGCTGCTGTTAGGTAATGCTAGTTCAGTTTGTTAGCCGGGCTGTGAGAGCTTGGTGAAACAAAAGGCTGAAAGACAGACGCCGAGCTGGGCTGACTGCTGCTGGACTAGTCAGTAATATTAGCTGCTGCTGTGTCAATGAAAACAGTTTTTATCAGTAAATGTATGAACAGGTCTCAGTGAGCTGCTGTCAGAAGCAGATTCATCCTGTTCAAAGGTCAAAAATATCACTGACTGTGTTGAAGTTGCAGCAGTCGGGCTGCTGAAACTGAAGCTTGTATTAAAGTCTGTGTATCTATTGCCAAGGTGCCTTTGAGCAGCACAGACCGTCTGTCCTTGTGTCCCTGCATTATTGTGTCAGAGTGATTTATGCACTTCACATTCTGCATGCGCTTTTTGGCTCGACAGCAGCGAAGCAGGCAGCAGCATCACAAACACGATGCAGTTACAGTATAATAACTTCCACAAACACATTCAATAACTCAGCACTTGTTCCTGTTCCCAGAAAGTGAAGACAGCTCGTCATGTGATCGATCCGAACCCCGGCTTCATGTCTCAGCTGCAGAGATACGAACTGGAGCTGAAGAAGAGACGAGGAGAGACCGACTGACCGGCTAAAAGACCGACCGACCGACTCACTGACCGACCTGCAACCGAAAACCTTCTCACTGTCTTGAAAATAAGAAAACAGCCAGCAGGTGAACGACTTCCTGTCTGTCACACTCTGTGACTGATCTCCAGTCAAACTGAAGTCAGGACTTAAATGTCTCCGTGAACTTCAGCGATGCCTTCATATTATTAACGTGAGCAGACGCTTCGTTTCACTTCTTATACCGTGAACATGCTGACAGTGTGTGAAACATTATGTAATAGATTACTTTATTAATCTCAAAGTGTTACAGCAGCTACTTCACTTAAAACCAGGAAAAAACAAAAAGAGACAAAGTCCAATGAAAAAGGCCAAAACATGAAATATAGCAATAAAATAGAACAGTATTTATACAGTGTACATAATTAAAAAACAGATATGTTAAAGATAATCTGATATATTCAGGGAGATATAAAGTTTAAAGTTTTTATCTGATGTCTGCTAGTTTTTATTTATTTGACGTTTTAGGTGCCATGACAGTAAAAGTCACTTAAACTGTGACTAAGAGCTTTTTCTCTTTAACATAAGGGCTTATTATTATCTCATGATACTCTCCATAGACAGACGAGTCAACACAAAACAAAATACAAAAACAAAATAACTATAAATATACAGCTAATATGTATTCAATCACTGACTTAGGGCTGAGATTTAAAAAGCTTTTAAATCGATCTTTGTGATCTGATATCAGTTTGTTCGTCTCGCAGAGTTGGTCTTGACGTGACAGACTCGTGAATCTTAAACAGAGAGCAGAAAGGTCAGAAAGTGTTGGCTGGGTTGTAGCCGGTGTCCTCTGAGCTGTAGCGTCAGAAGCTGTTTTATGTTTCTCTTTGCAAATATAAAGACTGAAGAGAGAGAAGAAGTCTGCAAACCTGAAACCAGTCATGAGAAACTCATCTCGAGATGATGGAAGTCCCCATCTAGAGCCGCAGTGTAGTTTGTTTGTTCAGGGCTGCTGTAGAAATGTGGCAGTTCAACATGGAAGGTTCTGTGGACCGGCAGCGATGCCAACAGATCCTCGTAAAATGTTCCACACTGGACCTTTAAGTTCAGTTCTTATCTGGACTTCCTTTATGAGCTTGTAGGTGCAGTTCCATGATTGACCTCTAGGTGGAAGCATTTCCATAGAAAACAATGAGTCCGGATCTCTGCAGGCTGAATCTGACCTGAAGCATGAAAAGTGACAAAACATTTAAAGTTTGAATTCTCTGAGATTGAACTGAACAAATAAAACCAGTTCAGTAACGTCAAGTCTTCATCCAGCAGATAAACTGATGAACAGGAAGTCACCTGATCAAAGGTCAGTTTCACTGGAGTGTTAATGTAACATGAATCTCTTAGACAGTCCAGCAGAGATAACGTGACGCTGCAGGTTACCTTCAGTCTGCGGTCATCTCCTTCTGTCCGCTCAGATTTGTTGAACATGAACAGTTTTTAACTTACCGAAGGTTTTTGTTGACTTCACATCATTCAGTCATGACCTTTAACAGTTCCTCTAACTGAAGAGAGGAGCTCACATGAGTCACCTTCACTTATCACTGTGCACTCACAGCACTTTTATTTATGCTTATTAAAGACCAAAAGGACGGCGTGAAACACGAGTCATCGTCGGACAAAAGCTGCTGTCAGTTTGAGTAACGTTATCGCTTTGCACAAACAAGAAACTACAGCAGAGGACGGCGTCGGGGTGGAGGAGGGAGTAACGCTAGAAGACAGAGACTGGATTTAAATGATTATGCTTTCATTTAAGTCTCGTAAATCCAGTCTTTGTTTTCCTGGGAGATATCAGGCACGCTGGCAAAAAGAAGTTGAAGCGAGGCTCAGAGGGAACCAGTCTAAACCCAGAGGGTGACATTATTCTATATAAACACTATAAACTATAAACTTCAGACGATGATCAAAAACAGTTATTTCAGGTTTAAGGTTCATTTTCGACCTTTAAAAAAAAAAAGAGTGGTTTATTTTATATTACAACATTTATTATAAATCATCAGGTCTGATTACAGCATTTGTGTATTTAAACTAAAACTCTAAAGCACAGCCAGTTTCATCACTTATTTGTTATATTGATGTAAATGCATAGAAATGTGTAAGGTCACAGGCGTGTGGCTGAGCAGCATTTTCAGCTCTGAAATGCACCGTAAAACTTTGTTAAAGTGTAAATCCTAGTTCACTTTAAAACATCTGGATACAACAGGTGTTCAGTTCTGCTTCATGTTTTTATGCCCGTACAGTAAGTTACAAACTAAGTATGATTAAAACTTTTAACAAGCTGTTACAGCCCTGCATAAAAACAGGCAGGTTATCGCTGCTAACGAACACAAAGTGGAGAAATGACTCTGCAGAGCGACCTCCAGACACTAAACAAACTAGCTTTTTTTAACGCTAAACTTCTCGTGCCGACCAAAAACAGGAGAAAATGTGGTGAGAACATACAGAGATGAGGAGTGACACAAAAATGCTAAACAAGCAAACAAATGCAAATTACAAAACCAACCGACACACATGGAAAACCTTCTCTGAGCACGCTCACCTCCACCTGATCAGCTGGATTGGAATCAGCTGTGGTTGATCAGCACCTATGCACAGATCCTCACACAAAACAGGAAACAGGAGGTCACACTCTGGTTCAAAACAAGACAGAAACATATGACACAAAATGGCAGCCATGAAATGTCTTTAACTGCATTGAACTTAAGCTCAGGTTTAAAAACATTTATTGTAAAGTTTATATGTTGTAAAGAGATTTGATGTTGATGTCACTGCAGGAAGATGTTTGAAACTATCTATACTGTGAAACACACACATGCATCTGAGGTGTGTGTGTGTGTGTGTGTGTGTTGAAGTGTGTGTGTGTGATTCTCAGGTGTGTCTTCTTCATTTTGTGGTGCTGCCATTTTTAGAACTGAATTAAAAGCAATAAGTTAAAGTACGAGACGTACCTGCTAAGACATTAGGCCTGAACACTGCTGCTGCTGTACTAACGTCTGTCTATAATGTAATTAAAGTTCTGTTCTCTGTGTGAAATATTAATGAAATATGATGAGAAACTACAATAAACTGTGACAATTCTGTTGTTGTCCCATTATCATCCACTATGATTCACTACATGGGATAAAATGAACAATTGTTGCACCTAACACCCATTTTATTCCCCACGTTACATCTGTTAGGTCGGACTGTTACCCCCAAATTTCACCGGCGCCGCGTTGCATGTGCACCGACGTTGCGTGTGCACCGACGTTGCATGTGCACCGACGTTGCCACAGCAATGATCAATGTTTCATGCCGCGGTCCGGTTCAGAAGCAGGCCTCCGATTGGCTCCACGCTGAATACGCGGCTGTTCTATTTTTGACGGACGCCGCGAGCAGCCTGCCGTGACAGAGACGTCCCTGATGGAGTTTCGGGGTTACAGACTTAAATCGTGTAGTCTGACCCGACATAAAGCACAACATGGTCATGGTCGAGCTTCCCTTTTTTCATGTCAAAAGTCAGAGGATTTATGCCAATCCAGCCAGGAGGTGTTGAAATGTTTAACTTGGGATTAAAGTTTTGAACTCACAGCGTCACTAAGGCGGCTAAAAGTAATGACACTCACACAAGGTGAAAAAAGAGACGGAAGCATGTTGAGACAGATTAAATTTATTTATAAAGTGTTACATCTCTTTTGTACTGAGGGGCCTTTTTTTGTTTGATCAGACCAAACTGGATCAGCTGTTGTAGGCTGAGTTGGTTCAGACACTGGGGGATACTTGTGGCTGGTGACTTCTGTCCCATTCTTCACGCACACTGTTGATCCACTCATTATAGTTGGAGACTTTGGTGTAGATGCCAAGCTTGTCGTCCCCGCCACATCCCTCGCCCCAGGACACCAGGCCGACCAGGAACCATGTTTCTCGGTACAGAGTGACCATCGGTCCGCCGCTGTCCCCCTCGCAAGCGTCCATCCTCTGTCCCAGGATCCCAGCGCAGAGGAAGTTGTCAGAGACGTTGTATGACATCTGGCGGGCACAGATGTCATGTTTGACCAGCGGGACCTTGATGATGTTGAGTGCTGAGTTGAAATTGCTGCTGTCAAAGTCATCTTTGCCCCAGCCGCTCACCACAGTCAGGGTGCCATTCTGGTGGAGCACCCTCTCGGCCATCTCGCGCCCCGGCAGACAAACGGGCACGATGTACTCGGAGAAGGGGGCGGGACTTTCCAGGCGCAGCAGGGCGATGTCGTTGTCCACAAATTCTGCCATCCTGACGTAATTTGGATGTTTGAAGGTCTGGACGACCTTCAGGGTCACCTCGGTGCCTTCATCTCTGTGACGCTCGTAGTCACCTGAAGAGACAGATCACAGGGTTACCCTGTCATTATTGTTTCCTGTTAGCTTGCAGGTTATTTACCCCAACACTGCAACATGCAGTTTTGATACTCATATGTGTAACATCCAGGAATAGACAGATACTGTTACTGCCTACATCATGCATGATGCATGCATCAATGATATAACAGAGACCAAAACCATCATAGTATGGGCCATCAGACAGGAAGAAAGAAAATATGATATATCTCCTGCAATTAATCAACTAGTCGTCTACTTTTTCGGAGTAGTTGATGAGTACTAAAATGTAGCTACTAACTACAGCGTCTAATGTAACAAATCTTTGCTCCCGCCGGTCCAGCATGCCTCATGGATATTCTGTGTTGAGATAAATAATTAATAGTGTAAACCAGGCAGGAAACCCCGGACCATCAGGATAGGGTCTAGTATATGCAGTCCACCGTTTGCATGAAGCCCAGTGACCCATTTTTAAAGATCTGCTGTAATAAACCTTTCATTATACTGCCGTAGTGTTTATTGTCTCACCCAGTCGTACTCTGAATCTCAGGGTGTTTTCGAGGCAGTGAGCAGCAGTCAGGACCCAGTTCTCATCGATGAGGACGCCTCCGCAGCAAAATATCCCTCTGGCGTTCAGTAACAGCACCTGCATACGAAACATTGTTATGTTTCTCTTTATATTTGGTATTTTTAAATATATATTATATGTTTATATTTTTTATTTATAAGATGTTTAATTTAGTTGGTCACTGTTGTGTGATCACAACATTAGATCCTCGCTACAGGACAACAAAACTTGTTGCAGGTGAGTTTTTCAGCCAGAGGAGCAGTGACAGTAAAGATCAGTCACCTGCCAGGGACTCTCTCCCTTCTTTCCCACCTCCCCTCCCACCATCCAGGGCAGCAGGCCGTCCATCGGTTTGGTGTATGACGACCTGCCGATCAGCAGCTGACCGCAGGATGAGCGACCTGTCGGGAAGAAGAGAGAGAGAGAGAGAGAGGTTATATTTGGTTCTGTCTATATTCCTGTGTGTGATAGGGAGTCTGGTAGAGCCACCAAACTGTGCTCTTACAGTAATTCAACAACACACACACAAAAGTCTGATAGTCGACTCTGAGGCTCAGGTGAACCCGGACAATGTTTGTCTAAACGAAAGCAGACCAGATCCACACTGTCGTCTCTCAGCTTCTAAACCAGCACTCCCAATCCCTGCTGCTCATCTCCGGGGACTTCAATCATGCTTCTCTGTCCTCTGCTCTCCCCACCTTCACCCAGTACGTGAAACGCCACACCAGAGACAATAAAACTTTGGACCTACTGTATGCAAACATCGAAGACGCATACACCTCATCCCCCCTCCACCCGCTGGGTCGTTCAGATCACAACCTCGTTCATCTGGTCACAGACTTACACCCCTGTGGTGAATAAACAACGGCCTGTGAAGAGGCCTGTGAAGCAGTGGTCACCCCCCACCTGCCCCCTCTTCACACCTCCCCTGGCCAGCCCCTGGACCCCCTGCAGTTTGCTTACCAGCCTGGGATCGGGGTAGATGATCTACCTGCTGCACAGATCACTGCTACACCTGGAGGACAGCGGGAGCACTGTGAGGGTCATGTCCCTCAGGGTACGGTGCTCTCCCCCTTCCTCTTCACCCTCTACACCTCGGACTTCACCCACAACACCACCCACTGCCACATCCAGAAGTTCCTCGATGACACAGCCGTCGTTGGATGTGTTTCTGAGGGGAGCGAGCTGGAATACAGGACGGTCATCAGGGACTTTGTCAGCTGGTCTGAGCTCAGCCAGCTTCAGCTGAACACCAGCAAGACGAAGGAGATGATCGTCAACATCCGGAGGAGAACATCTCACTTCACACCGGTAAACATCCAGGGATCGGACATAGAGGTGGTGGAGAGCTACAGATTCCTGGGTGTTCACCTCAACAACAAACTGGACTGGACTGACAACACCCACGCTCTCTACAAGAAGGGCCAGAGTGGCCTCCACCTGCTGAGCAGACTGAGGTCCTTCAGAGTGTGCAGGGCTCTCCTCAGGACTTTCTCTGACTCTGTGGTGGCCTCAGCCATCCTTTATGCTGTGGTCTGCTGGAGAGGGGGCAGCACGGACAGGGACAGGAGCAGACTCAGACTGATCAGGAGAGCGAGCTCTGTCCTGGACTGTCCTCTGGACTCCACAGAGGAGGTGGAGGAGAGGTGGATGTTAGCCAAGCTGACATCCATCATGGACAACACCTCTCACCCCCTACATGACACTGTGGGTCCCTGAGCAGCTCCTTCAGCAGCAGACTGCTACACCCACGGTGTAAGAAGGAGAGGTTCAACACAACACCTGCACCACCTGATCATGGTGTAGTTTCTGTTCCTCTTCCTCTTACAATATTATTTATTACATGGTCACTCTACCTTACACTTCTTTTTATATCATGCCACTTTACCTCAAGTACTTTTTGCACGTTGTCTGTTGTTGTTTATTGTGCAGGTTATGAGACTTCTGTCTGTTCGTGGTGTTGTTGCCATTACACTTTTCTTTTTGCTGCTGTGATAAGTAAATTTCCCCGCTGTGGGATGAATAAAGTATAATCTAATCTAATCTAATGTATTTTCTCACCTTTGGGTTCACACACCCTGGCGTTGTTGTGCAGTTTGTATCCACTCACACAGTTGCAGCTCCTCTTCAGGCCGTCCTCGCTCTCCAAACAGTCGTGGTCACATCCGCCGTTATCCACCGAGCAGTTGGAGGCCGTTTGAGCTGAACGACAGCAAACAACAGGCGCAGCAGTGTCGATCAGTCTGGACAATGTTTGTCTCTCCTCCATCATGACCGATGTTAAAATACAGCAGCTACAGCTGATCCCTGATAAGATCCTTTATCGTTGACCGGTTCAAGCTTTGCCTCTGCTTACTATCCTGATGTCACATTTTAGCTTCATCATGGATCAGTTATGTGAGCGTGCTACATGCATGAACGTGACAACATCAAGCAAAGCTTATTTCAAATTACATTCCAGTGATCTCAAGTTTATTTCCATCGAAACTGTGTAGTGTTTTTATATTATATGTTTTTAAATTCTATTTTATTTCAAGAGAACATTTCAGAGATTCCTCCACGTACGACTAGAGGGAGGTAACATAGTTTCAGAACCAGTGGATCAATTCTGTGATTATCTGCTGCTTCACTGTGACGATCTGCTGCTCAGTAAACTGTGCTGTGGACAAAACAGACGTCACCTAACATATTATTATTAGTCACTATTATTACTGTAGAAAATAATCAGCAGATTGATCAATAATAAAGAATAATTATTAGTTGCAGATCTGTGAGGAGTTGAGTTGTAATCAAGCACAGTGTCTTCCTTCTGATTTAAAGTTGATCACATTCACTGTCTGAAAAAACAGACTGAAGAAATAAGAAAAGATAATGAATGTGATCATTCATTAAAATGTGTTAAATAAATAATGAAACAAACATTATACAATGAGGTCGAGCAGGTGTTAAGTGTTGTTTGTGGCCCTTTAGTGTGGTTTGAATGCTGTTAAGGGGAGCATGTTTATCACAGATCACATCACTGTTGTTAAAATACATATACATATATATATATATATATATAAATTTGTCCAGACTCACGATGATCGCAGTATTTGCCCTCGTATCCGTGGTTACAGCGGCAGGCGTAGGCTTGGTGCAGATCCACACAGGCTCCATGGACACACAAATTGGAGCGACACTGGTTCCCATCTGAAACACAGTCAGCTCAACATGAATACATTTCCCACAATGCCCTGCAAGAGACCTGACAGGGTGACGCCGTGCTGCATGCAGTTACAAACATCTTTTTCACAAACCAAAGTATTTTGATGAAGAACTGATGAACAAAATGAGGCTGACACACTTGATGAAATATCTTCACGTTAATCAACAAACAGCAAAAAAAACCATCCCAGTGTGAATCACACTGTATGAAGTCCTGCTGACATTTCTTTATGTCTGCCATCTCAGCACTGTTTTATTTGCATGATTTGCTTCATGTATTTATTTTTGGCAGCGTCATCATCATTGTTTAAAATGATGCTGAGCAGACTGACTTCATGCTTCCTTGTGCACATCGAACAGGTTCAGGGTTTCATACCTGTGTACACCGTCCAGAACTCCAGCTGTAAACACACAAAACAAAAAGTCATGATGAAAACGACTCAGAATGTCGACCCAAAGAATCAGGTACATGTGAGTTTGTTCTGATCTAAAAACAAGCCTGTTACTGAATGTCAATGCAAGTGAAGTGTGCTAATCTTACCACACAGCCCTGATCACATGTTTACGCCTGTCATACAAGGCTCCAAACTGCAGATACTTCACCTCAGTGCTGACCATTTTCAAAGTCATCCATCAGTTTTTGGATCGATTTCCTCCCTTTCACTTTACAGTCATCATGCTCACGTATTTAGACCTTTTCTTGTTAATGCATTAAGGCCAGTTACTAAACAAGACGTTAAAAATATGTGTTTATTTATTTATGATAAATGAATGAACAGCAGAATAAGATGACTTCAAATCCTTCCTTGTGGTGCTGCCTGGCAGGTCGCTGCACAATTACTGCAGAATTACTTCCTAAACATCTTACTGTAGCTTCGAGGCCTTGGAAAATCTCTCTGGCTTCTTCAAAGTTGCATTTCTCCTCCACACATTCACGCTCCATCGAAGCAGGTTTCAGCTCCTCCAGGAAGGAGTTTGCCCGACGAGAGCGGAGCAGCATGTGGGCCGTCGGAGGGTCGGAGAACACTGAATGGACAGAAGGAAAGACAACGAGATTCATGCGTTCTAACTGCAACAGGCCTGTGAGGTCAGAAGAGCCCTGTATGCTATGAAAACATGTATTTCATAGACATACCTTGGAGATAACAACAGAACGTCATTTGAAAGTGGTCATCATTGTGATTTGTGTGATTTATAAAGTCATCGTGGCTCTGAAAGTTTTGACACTGGTCTCATAGTTTCAGCTTGAATTAAAAGCATTAAAGAATTTAAAACATGACAATAACAACGTGACTTGTAACTGTTTGTTTTCAGCAACAGGTGAACATTTAACTGAACTGTGTGACTTTCCAACAGCAAACGCTGACCCATGCACACCCACCTGACAGACTGAGCACTGACGCCGAGCACAGAGCCGCGATGACGGACAGGCAGACAACGAGGCGGGACATGACCTCAGTCAAACCTGCAGTGACAGCGAGATGTGAACCAATCATCTCGTCTCCTACAGCGTTTACCGTCTCGAGTGAAGCAGAGAACTGACACAGACATTAATATTCATAATTCACACGTAAATGATGATTAACGTGACTCACCGAGTTAAAGTGGGATAAAAAGAGAGGAAGAGCTGGAGACGACAGGAAGACAAAATCAAAACTACACGATGTGCAGATTTTTTCCTCGTTAAATGTTTGAAGTAATCACAGTGAAACATTTCGACAGTATCGATCATTTTCAGCTGAAAACACAGAGAGCAGGAGACGAGCCCCATTTGAACCCCTGCGACCTTTGACCCCACGACCTGAACAACAGAGGCTGCAGAGCCCGGAGCGAAGCCGTGACTACGCCCTGGTCCTGCTACGACTTCATTAAAACAAGACAGAAAAATGGATCCGAGTGTTTTTTTTGTACTTACGTGTGAAGAATCGAAGCTGTGGACAGAGACGATGGTTTGCTCTGTTTCTGGTGTGTTAATGACTAACTGCCAGTGTTTACTGAGAGTCCACAGTCTGCAGCTGAACACTGTCTGCCAACACTGTCAACACACACACAAACCTCCCCTTTAACCTCCACCCACTCACCTCCGCAACAGATCAGAGCCCATTTCACAAAAGTCCAAGATGTTCCTTAAATTCTTTCAAACAGTCTGACACAAGCTGGACTGAAGCGTCCATCCTTTATGTTTGCAGCGACTACAACCTCATCCCACTGATGAACTCTTCACCACTGAATAACTGGACAATAGTTTGATACCCTTCATAATAAGTTGATCAGAAATGGGCATTGCTTTTACTGACTGACTGTTTGTGGCTCTTGTGCCTCCAAAGAACGAGTTAGAGCAGTGTCTGACTCTTGTTTAGCGAGCAGTAAGAAGCCAGCGGCATGCAGAGCTGCAATATTTTCATGGCAGAGGGTGGAGGTGGCCCGTGTTTCTCCATTGTCCTGTTAAATAACCAATAATGGGTTCCACTATGTGCAAATCAGGTGTGATGACGTGCGGCTGAAGAATGCTATACAAGCTAGTAGCCCACACCCACCTTCCACCATGCTTCACGGTGGGAACCACACATGCAGATACCATCCATTCACCTTCTCTGCGTCTCACAAAGAAGAAACGGCGGTCTGAACCAGAACTCTCCACACAAAGTCCACTTTCCACTGGTCTGATGTCCATTCATGTGTTTCTTAGTCCAACAAGTTTTCTTCTTCTAGTTGGTCTCCTTCAGTCGTGGTTTCTGTGCAGTAATTCAGACCATGGTGTGATTCATACAGTCTCCTATGAACAACAGTGTGGGCTATTTTTAGTGAAGACAACAGGACTTAAATAAGCTGGAAATCATTTGAACCTGTTTATGCAGGATTCAGTCTGTTCTTTCTGTTCATATTGAAATTGAGTGTGGTTTTAGTTAACGTGGATTTGTGGATAAATCACCTACCTGCACCATTTCCAGTGAGAAAACACAATAATTTACATTTTTTTCCTGTAGTCTGAAAACACTGACGACTAGAATGAGAATAGATGTGAACCTTTGAGGTTTCAGACAAACACTGTGCACACTCAGCTGGACCTTTAGAGCGCACACTGAACTGAACGGGACTGCAGAGCAGGAAGAACGAGGTGCAGATGACGGCTGTGGTCGGATGGCGTCAAAGAAAAAACATGCTGACAATAAAGACAACCCTTTGGGACCTTGATACATCTTGTTTTTCAATTTGAATTACGTAACACACACACACACACACACACACACTGTCCCCACAATGTCACTTATACAAGACTGAATGACCTGTTAGACATTCAGACACTAAAAGGTTAAAGCTGAGTTTCTAAGCTCACGGTTTATCTGGATTTCAAAGAGAATGTCATATATAGTGAACGCTAAAAACGCCAAAACGCTAAAGTGCAAGTGTAAAAATCACATTTGTTTTGCACACCTTACTGTAACCTGCACACATACTGTTGTTTGACAGTTCTGGGATAAATCAAATTTGAGTAGTGTTGCACGTTTATCTACTACCCTGACCTGGCCACAAAAAGGATGCACCACGTGCAAAATGAGGGCAGAAGACACTTCATGTTGATGTATTCCTTTTATTCGTCACCTGTCTGTAAATGTGTCAGAATGGTCACATGACTCTATAAATGCCTCTCCCCCTCAGGGTATAATAGATGCTAGTTTTTGTATTTTTGCAGTCCAGCTGACCTCAGGTTGCCCGTTACCGCCCCTCCACATACAGTACAGGAATGCAGGTCTTGTCTACTGTGAACAGGTATGGGTGAAACCTGGGCTAGCCTCCAGGTGTTGCTGAGCTCCTCCGGCTGTGGAAACCAGGACACTTATTAAGGTTAACTATTCATCTCCTTGTCTCCTTTTGTGCCTCATCCTTGTTCCCTTGGCTCAGTTTACCTTTGTATCCATGGCTGTTTTGATTTTTCAGAATAAAAGATGGCCAGGGCGAGGCCCTCCCAAACGTTTGCCTTTCTTGTGATGGTGGTCTGAGACCTGGCCCGCTGCCTGCTGCTTTGTGTCCGGACCAGGTTGTCTGCTTCTCTTCACATAAACTGTTTTTCAAAGAAGGGATTTGTCTTTTCGTCTTGTGCTATTTATTTAAAGGTTTCTGGTTGAAGGCGCCAAGAATTTGTGTTGATGATAAACTTATGATAGATAAATAAACATGCATGTATGATATAATAAATATGCAACCTTTAAAGTGACCAGGCCACTACGAAACACTGACCTGCAAACCACACGGCAACTTTTCTTCCCTTCTTGACTCTGTTTAAGAGTCCAACATTTAAATGTAGTATAGCTCCACTTCAGGGCTTCAACTAACCGTCAGCTATTAATCTTGTTATTACTTTATTGTATATACTGATTATTTTGTTGAGTAAAACTTAGACTATAAAGTGTCTATAAAGTTCGGTGCTGCTCGGGAAGCTAGAACGGTAGAAAACAAACTTACTCACATTTATTTAAACATTAATATATAAATGTTGGGATTGAACCAGGACACTGTGCTTGTGTCTTTACGGGGAATTATTTCCTGGAAATATTTCTTGCAAACAGCAACCGTACACGTGGATGTAGTATCTTCCCCGCACTGTAATGTAACTAATAAAATGTTCAGTCTTGTCTTTAGTCCAGTTTTTAGTTTCTTGGCAGTTGAATTGTTGCCTGAATAAGGTGTCTGGAGCAGGAGATCTGTTTGCAGTCTGAGCTTCTTATCACACATCAACACCAAAAACTGACAAAGAAAAGACAAGCGGAGAAGAAGGGAAAGGAGATCAAGAGATGGAGGCTAAAAGAGGAAAGAAAATCCTCAACAACAAAAAAAAGTCTACATTCAGGACTAAACTGATGTAAAAATACACAAGTGTAAGAATTCATATCTAAGTAATCGTCCAGTTTTACAGTCACAGTGTATGCCTTACATGAACCCAGTTTTAAATTTCACCCAGCGAGCTTCCATTTGTGTCTTCTCGTGTTTGTAATTAGTTTGATTAATATCACATTTCCAGATAACCCCAGGAGGGTTAG
The DNA here is from genome assembly GCA_036365135.1 of Miichthys miiuy. Lineage (NCBI taxonomy): Eukaryota > Metazoa > Chordata > Actinopteri > Sciaenidae > Miichthys > Miichthys miiuy. Next base: position 854,039 of record CM071617.1, read on the forward strand.
TTAAGTCATTGTCCTCTGTTGTTAAATGTGTTAAAAAATGAAAGTAGGCTGCGCATTGTGAAGAGATTTCACAGTGTTAGATTACTGTATTGTTGAAAGCAGCTTCGTGTGCCAACAGAGCTGTTTGTGCAGAACAGGGGTTCCCAGATTTTCCCTTCACGAGCGCCAAAACTGACATTTAATGGTGGGTCAAAAGCAAACACTGACTGAATGATCCATGTTCCTTTAGCTGACTGATTCAAAGTGTCACTCTGATATATAATTAATATTTATTTAGGGATCCTAGAAAACATGAGACAGATATTTATAATTGTTATAATTGTTTCTTTGACTAGAAACATGAACCTTAAGGCTCCCTCCCTTAGAGGCAATTACAAGACAATTTTGTCCTCTCTGGAGGTAAAACAAATCATCTCTCACTACAAAGTGATGCACATCAGAGAGGAACGATTATACGTAAAAGCAACCATCAATCAGTAGGTATAGATCATATACCTGTCTGTACCCTGCACTGCACCGCTGGAAGTGAGTGTCACTAACCAAACAAGGCAGCTCAATAGCACAATAACATCAGCAGCGCAATAATCAAGAGAAAATACACGTGGTAGAAAAGTCTCGACATGAGCTAACAGCAGCTACAGTTAGCCGTGCTCCCTTTGTTGTGCCAGAACCAGAGACTAACATCTGTGGAGAGAAACAGTGAGTGCAGAAACAGAATCTGGTTCACAAGTGCAACAAAAGAAGAGAAAACTCGCTCATGACTCATTGGCTTGATTGAATAACAGAGCAAAGGAGGAGAAGTGGAAGAATTACTGAGATAAAGGAAAAGAAAGGAAACAGGTGTATTAAAGAAAAAGATGAGAGAGGCAATCCAAAAAGGAAAAATGTGAGTTTATCCTCGGCTCTCCAACAGCCAAAATTCAGTTTTCTGCAGTCTTCTACGCATGTTACACCGATAATGTTTGAGCACTACTTACTTCCTGCAAAAGATCTATGAATGGAAGAAAGTTTCCTAATGTTATTTCCAAAGACAAAAATGTTTCCTGAAGTGTTCAACCCATAAACTTAGTTTATTTCCAAAATACTCACTAGATCAACCAACGTAGATTAATCCACCGCTAAAAATAGTCCCCAACAAATGTATGTTTCCACCTGTTCAACTTATAACTTGAGACTATTTATTTGTTTTTTGAAGATTTACATATTCAGTAGGAATCGATGCACCACAGACAGGAAGTCAGAGAATATTCAGAAAAACCGGCCTGATCCTGTTTGAGTTAGTTTCTGGTTTTGTTGCCTCTGATGGTTTAATCGCTGCTTCAGATGTTTTGCCTCTCTGACAAGAACAAAACTCAAAAACAATAAGAAACATAATACTGTTGGAAAAGAAGAATATTGGACTTTTCCTTCGAAACTGGTCAAATCAACGTCGCCATTCCAGACTGAATATTCCAGAAATTAGAGAGGGATGATGAATAAAGAAATGGAAACATTAAAGTGAGTTTTCTCTGAAAGAATGATGAGAGAAAAAGGAGGGTGGAGAACGATGGAGAGATAAACAGAGAGGCGTCTCTTCTTTCTGCTTTGAATATATTTTTGCTGTTTCACGGTGAAGGAGGTCATGTCGCAGACAGAAAGCCCAGTTCTTCTTCAGCAAGGACAATGTAGACGGGCTTCCACTCCCTGCTCCTCCTCCCCCCGTCCTCAGCCTTTTGTCTGCAGGCTCAGCAGGTGAGACGGAGCCTGAATAAAGTTTTGTTCCAGGCGAGGTTTATAAATGGATCAAAGCCTCCTCCATCCTGCTCACAAATCTTTCTCCAGACGATGCTGCACAACTCGGACGGAGCGGTGAGTCTTTCCCAAAACACCTCAGAGGATTTTATTTCTGGGAGCATTTCAGGTTGGACGGAATATAATCTACATAGTTTGTTTTGTTTTTTAAATTAATTAATTAATATTTAATTTGTTGTTTGATCACTTTCTGCAAAAGTAAAATATGCGAAAGTTTTTTCAACTTTTTGGAAAATGTTGCCACAAAATTCTTCTTTAACGACCAAGCTAACATTTTTTCATCAAGCAGATGAGCTACATTTTATACAGTTACTGAATATGTTTAATACATTAATGGATGATTTTAAAATGTCATTTCAATGCACGCAATGATGCAGGAGACGTCCTTCAAAGTTCAGAGATCCATCCTGATTGACACATAGACAGATCAGACATAAACGTGGCTCACTGTAACAACCATCACATATCTCATCTCTATTGTATCTGTAACTCTCTGGGCTCCCGTCATCATTCTCTTCCTCCAGATGTTGTCGAGGCTGCTGGGGATCCTCGCCCTCTGTTCCCTCTGCTCAGCCATGCTGCTAAACAACACTGCCACAGAGACTGCCCTCAGTGTGGACAACACCATTGAATGGAGAGGCTCGGGCTCGGACTCGGACTCGGACTCGGACTCACATGAAAAAGGGGAAAGGCCCCACCCCTTTCTTCCCCGTCATGGCCTCCTGCAGTTGCCCACAGAGCCGGGGCCACCCAGCAACCTAACCCGGATGTTTTTGCCTGACCCTGACATTCCCATTTTACCTGATACTTCAATCTGTGACATGCTGCTGAGCTCACCTAACCCGCCACCTATCAACGAGATTCCTTTTTTCTGCCTCTGTTCCCACTGTAAGGCTACCGTGGGACCCAAAGGAGACCGTGGAGACCGAGGTCTCCCAGGTATGTAGATCACTTTCAATGATCTGTTTGAGTTTTGCATTTAAAAGTTGTCATCAACAAACATTTGTGATCAGTGCCAGGTAGCATCTTGTGTTGTCTTAGTGAGATATTAAATTAAAAAGAATCAGGTTGATCTGAGTTAGGTTTACTTTTTTTGATTTCAATATATATATTAAATGATTGAATTATATGTTTTAACTGAAATCATAAAATGAATACAGGCAAGTTATTCTAGTGGCTGTGTCTCATGCCAAGTCACAAGTCCAGGCCGAGTCCCAAGTAATTTATTTTCTGTGAAGTCAAGTGAAAACACAAGGCTCTATACACTATTAGGTAAACTCTGGAAATATAACTAGTTTAATCAGAAACTCTGGTCTCTGCAGGAATATGAAGACTGAGATATCTAGAAAAAGGAGTCCATGAAGTTTTTGCAAAAACTAACCTGACTACTCTTTGATCAGGTCTACCTGGGAGTCCTGGGAGGAGAGGAATGATGGGGTTCCCAGGTCATCCAGGATTCACAGGCGCTCCGGGGATAAAGGGTGAGTGAGACATGAAGAACTCTCTGTCACTGCACTGGTAATGACAACACACATTACAACACCTTAGTCCTGTTGTTGCAGGTATGGCCCCTTTCACCTGTGCATCTACATTTCCCATCTTTGAATGGATCTTCAAACCCGGCCAACAGACTTGCTTTTCATCCAGTAAAACATGAATTTAGTGTATCGCCTCATCCTGCCTTTGACTTTGTTGTAGTAATTTCTACCTTTGTTCTGTTGTTACAGGTCAGAAGGGCGACATTGGGGAAAAGGGGACGTCTGGATCTATCGGTTTCGCTGGGATGAAGGGCGAGCGAGGCTTCAAAGGTCTGCTGAAATTACTCTATGTAAAACGTCTTTGTACAGTAGAGGGTCATTCGTGTTACTTGGACGCCATGGCACCACTATGACTAACAGTTTTATGATCTGACATTGCTAGGGGTAATGTTCAGTTGTGTTTAGAAGAACTAAAACAACACAACAATGTTTTTGGAATACTTGCAAGTGGGGTAATTCATGTGGGGTAATCTTGTTTCTATGTTTTTTTTCCAGGAGAAAAAGGTGACAGAGGATTGGCAGGCCCCCAAGGTCTACAAGGCCCCCAGGGAGAAACCGGCATATGCCCTGCTTCCTGCGATAGTGTCCAGGGTCCACCAGGTGACCAAGGCCCCTCTGGGCCAGCCGGTTCGCGGGGCCTGCCTGGAATCAAGGGAGAAAGGGGACCCATGGGTTTTAAGGGTGATAAAGGTGACCTGGGCATACCTGGCACCCCTGGGCTGGACGGCCAGAAGGGTGATCAAGGTGTGCAGGGGGTGTGTGAGTGCACAGATGGGGAAGACGGCACTAATGGGGAACCAGGAGTAACAGGGGATAAAGGGGCTAAAGGTGACACTGGCCCCCGGGGTGTGCAGGGTCCTGTGGGGCTAAAAGGCAACATGGGTGCCATGGGTATCATGGGGCCGCCTGGGCCGTGCTCCCCAAACATCAAATCAGCATTCTCCGCAGCAATCAACCAGTCGTTTCCGCTTCCTAACCTTCCTGTTCCTTTCTATCATATTCTTTTTAATCAGCAACACCATTTTAAACCAGAAGGCATTTACACAGCCCCTGTTAATGGCACATACATCTTCACCTTCAACATGGCAGTTGCCGAAAGGACTCTTAAGGTTGGCCTGTTCCGCAACTTCTACCCTGTAATCAAAGTAACGGAAGGAAACGAGCAGTCCTCCACGAGCCAGACTATCATCCTCCACCTCAACACGCTTGACCGGGTGTGGCTGCAGGTGAAGAGCGCCACCACCAACGGCATGTACACCGACAGTGAGAGCAGCAGCACGTTCTCTGGGATGCTGCTGTACCCTGACTCCTGCGAATTTCCCCTGGGCAGACAGTTTCATCCCCCACCACTAAAGGAGGACTCCTTTAACTGGGAAGGTCCCATAGGCACCACCACCCCTTCACCATAGTAGGCTCCAATCAGTCAGTCAGTCGCACAGTTATAGACAAAGCCAAAGCATCCACACACACCTAATCAAACACAAATCATCAAAACACGGTGTATTTATAACTCCAAGTTTTAAAGGAGGGGTATTCTAGAAGAGCAGAATTGTCCATATTCAAGTTTTTGGTCGTCGAGACGTTACTGTGAGGCTCAACAAATCGTGTAGCCGTTTTAACAATCGGCACCAGTCCTGGGTCATTCTAGAAATGGCCGTTGGTAGTTCAGTGTGGTAGGAGGTAAGAGGTGGGGCGAGCAGAACTAATAGCCAACCAATGCTTGTGACCAATGATTTAAGACTGACTTGGTAACTGTTGGAAATTTAGTTCAGACATTCATGTTCCCCTCAAGATGAACTTTAATGCTCTGACTTTGCAACCAGAATCAGGTCAGAATTACAATTTTATGAATATTTTAATTGATTTGTATTTTTGTTTTTGTTTTTTTACAGTGTGTGTGTTAATAAAAAAACTGAAATTATAAAATACTGAAGAAAATGTGGTACAGAAATTAAGCAGGATGAATACCCCCCTTTAAATGTGGCGATAAATTCACTCTTGATTGATTCAACTCACTGAATTATAAAAATGTATGTAGGCTCACACGTGCCAGCTTGATAAATGCATCTGATCATGCACTTGATACACTTAATAAATGGCTAGATCACTGAGCTGGCCACAGACTTTTTCAGCCGTCTGTAGAGGTTCAGATTTGCTTAGTCGATGTTTTTAAAAGCACTTTGCATTCTCAGAGTAAATTTATTTTTAATCCTTGAGATCAGCTTGCTGCAGCTTTTAGAGCCCTTATCATATTGTCTTTTCAAATGTTAATGATGCATAAAGTTTGATGGTTAAGAAAAAAAACAATGAATTATTAAAATTGCAATCAAATCGGCTGCTTCGATCCTCAATCCGACATTTTATTTTAGTCATTTTATTTCAGACAAAAGCGACAGTGTCTGGAGTAGAGTTTGACAAACTTTACAGCAGATTCAGAGAACCCACAGCCTTCTCACTGAAACATCCACTTTCTGTTGTTTAACTGCGTGGATGGAAAGAAGATCAGGCGATACATGAATATTTCACATAAACAGATATGTGCAAATAAATCTTAAAGTTAGCTTTCCTCGAAACAGCTGCACAGTCAAATCAGTCCAAGCTGAATCTAACATAACCGTTACCTAATCCCGAGTTCAGCCTGATTCTGTTTGAAGCCTGTGTTAGTTCAGTCTCATTGCAGTCTCCAGCAGGTCCGTCATCTCTTATGATCTGTTCAGCGACGCTGATCAAAATGGCTCCGCTGGCTACACCTGGATTATCCGGTAACCAAAACTATGACAGAGTTAAGCATGCGTACATGAGAAATACAACCCATCCGACCCTTCTTTTCCAACCAGAGTGCTGATTTAACAGCAGAGAATGTAAAATGAAGTTTATTTTTTGATAGAAAATGTGAATATGTGAATCGGCACCATGCGATACAGGAAGCTCGAAACAAGTTTGTTGAAATTTAAAGACCAGATGAGCGTTTAAGGAAGGACGCCGTGACGGAACGGTGGTGGAGAAACCAAGAAGACTCGAGATGAGGCACCGAGCTTGTCCAGGTCCATTTAGAAAGCCATGAAGTGTGAGGTGGTGCTGATGGTTTAGCTAAGTGCAAAGTCACAGTCTCCATCTTAAAGAAATTTGAGTACAAAAATCTGATTTTGTGAAACAAATAAGAAGAAATGAGGCAAGAAGTGAGAGAATTTCCCCTGTTTCTAATAAATAATAAAACTATTAGATAGCAGTGCAGAAATGAAGGGTGCTGCAACAGGATTTATTTTATTTATATTTTCTTCATTTTGACAAAAAGTCACGTTTTTCTTTCTTTTTCATGATATGATTACACATCTAAAACATAAACTCAATAAAAATCCCTGAGTTCGTATGACGAACAAATGATTTAGGATTGAATGAGACAGATGTTGATCGGACTCGCTGAGGTGTTTGTGAATGCGTCACATCTGTTTGTGCCTCAGTTTGCTGTCTGTGGTTTTTGTCTGAAATTAAAAAAAACTTCTGATGTTTGGACTGTTTCTTCTTCTTTTGTTCTTAAACGTCCCCAATTTATTAGATTAGCATCAATTATTTTTTGTACTACAAGTTTTCTGATCGTGCAAATTTGCAGATCATAAATGTGAAATTTGGATAAATCAAGTTCAAACTTCGTCTTTAATGTTACTGACAGATTCAAGTCAAAGGTCATCTCTCTTTTTATCACTCCATACTGTTTAAAAGAACCAATGTTCTCCATGTGTTTATGACTCAGATGTTGTTTAAATCAGGCACTGAATGATATCTGAACAACTCTGCAAACCTTCAGAACACAGACAGCAATCAGCTGCAGTGAAGTTTGTGGCTGAGAACAAAGAACTGACTTTAAAGATCTGGACTGTAAAACCTATGGATGAATGAATATTCAGCTTCTTCTAGACTCCACACAGCACGTGTCGACGAGGCGCTCTATTGTTATTATATTATATTAATTAAAGAAAGTTGATTTCATCATCATAACAGGAGGTCAGAGTCTATATGGGCACACTGTGGTTCCCTCTGTCTGTGCATAACAATATGTCTTATAATATTTTCATGATAATTTGTTGGATTATAAGACATCACAACATCCCGATTTTACCTTTAAAGAACAAAACATGTTTCAGATTCATTTGTTAATTTTCAGTTATGACGTTACTGTAATATTTTTAGTGATGAGCGCGGTATATGTCTAGAGCGACCTTCAGAAACAGCATGACACAGAGAGAGAGCAGCTTACGGATCAATCAGCGTTTTATTTCCACAGAGTTCGACAAACTGCTACAATCTGAACCGTTACAGCGAGCGACACGACGGACGAGTCACAACAGTCCGACCGTTTCCACCAGAGAAACTGATTCCTAACGACTCATGGAAGCTCACAGTGATGTCAAAAGGTTTAAATACAGTTAAACTTCCGCCTCTTGAAACAATCCTTCTGTTGTTTGACAGATGAGTGTTTTTACTTCAGATCTAAATTCATCGATTCATCTAAATTAATCATTTTAGCGATTAGCTGTGACTGAAAAAGCATAAAAATAGGATTCGTCACTGACTCTGTTAAAGGACCACGTGAGTGGCTTTGTATGTTAGCGAGCAAATGTTCGCTTCAGAATTAGATGTTGTGCACTGCTGCCACAAACAGTAAAACCAAAATCAAATTTATGCCATGCAAACCCTCGTGGCAGATATGGAAAGTGTCTTCTGAGATTAAGAAATGAATATTTAAAAGTCTCCTGTCATTCAGAACCCTCTAAGAATAAACGGATGGCTGTCCAAAGACCAGCTGGTGAACAAACCAGAGTTAAAAGGAGTCTCTACCTCGAGTTTGGACCAGACAGCGACGACATCGTTCACCAGAGTACACCAGTATAAAAGTCATCTTTTAATTCAAAGTCAGATACACTACATGGACAAAAGTATTTGGCCACATCTCTCTTGTCTTACTGGAGGAGGGATGAAGGTATAGGAGCTGTTTTTCAGGGTGTGTTCTAGGCCCCTTATCGCCAGTGAAGGTCTATGTTGATGCTTCAGCATACCAAGACATGCTGGACAATGCTATGCTTCCAACTTTGTGGCAACAGTTTGGGGAAGGCCCTTTCCTGTTCCAACATGACTGTGCCCCAGTGCACAAAGCAAAGGTCCATAAAGACATGGTTTGAAGAACCTGACCGGCCCGCTTAGAGCCCAGACTGACCTCAACCCTCATCGAGCACCTTTGGGATGAACATCAGTGCCTGACCTCATAAACGCTCTACAGAATGAATGGGCACAAATTCCCACAAAAGAAGAGTGGAGGGGGGCCAACTCCACATTAAAGTATATGTATTTGAACACAATGTCCCTGTTGGTATAATGGTCAGGCGTCTGAATACTTTTGTCTATATAGTGTATTGTGTGTCACTGCTACATTACATCAGATCTGTATATGAGTTGTTTCTGTTTGGAGCCTTTCTGCTCGTACGTAGTGCTGACGTACATCTAAAACATGCAAAATCACAGACATGGTCCTTTGAACAAGTCTCATCTTTTGTCTAGCACAATCTCTGAGGCTCGGCCGCCTGTGATGGACGACTCTCTCCTCTATTTCTCTTTGGGCGCCATGTCGTCACCGCCCGACACGTTTCCATCTTCTTCATCATCGTCCTTCATCCCCCTTAAGTTGGAGCGCTTGAACTCTTGGAACTCCATCTCCTCCTCCGTCTCACTACGGACGACACAGAAACAGCAGTGGGATTTATCACATGGGCGAGTCCAGAGAGGGTCGGGTAAAGCTGGTAATAATGGCAGATGGAAAGAGACCGAAGAGGAGCAGGAAGCCGCCGGACAAGAGTAAATCTGGGACTGACTTTTAGTGGTTGGTGAGAGCTTGGTGAAATAAAAGGCTGAAAGACAGACGCCGAGCTGGGCTGACTGCTGTTGGACTAGTCAGTAATATTAGCTGCTGCTGTGTCTGCTGTTGGTGACCTGGTTAATATTAGCTGGCTTACCTCTCCTTCACTGTTGGCAGCAATAAAGAGAAACAGGAAGAAGCAAAAGGTTTAAATTCAGTTTCTTTCTTTCACGTATGAACAAAAGCATCTATTCTGTGTGCTCAACATTTTGCTCCAGATGTTAACAGCTGCACGGTGAAACGTCTGTTTCTTTACCTGCGTCAGGTTTAGGATGCATCAGTTTGAAGGGAATTTCCAGGCCGACCTCACTGCAACATCAAACACAAAAGCAGACGTTAGGCAGCCATGTTTCAGACAGGTAATGAAAAGACATTTATACACACTGAATACACTCACCTCGATCCCATCATCCTGTGAGCGTAGCAGCGTGGAGCAAAGAGAAACGGTGAGTTCAAAGTCCATCCAAAGTAAAAGTTTATCCAATAAGATAGAACAACTTAGTCAAACGTTTTAGTTTAGCCTTAAATTTATGATATTAGCTGCTTATTTCCACATGCAGCTGTTACAGAGCTGGAGTTTGTGTCACTCTTTTAGCTCAGTTTTTGGTCACCACCACCTCCTCGGGGAAATATCTGTCTCTTTAGCTGCTAAATGCTCGTCTGTGTTCACCAGCTCATCTCTAACTGTGTCTGCCTGCTGTGCAGAGACTTTTTACAGCTTCTGTCTCTAGAACTGACACTGTAGTCATGTTTCCGTATTGTGATGCATTTTGAAGTACGCACGTTAGAAAGTTTTGGCGGAAACAGTAAAAGACGTTTTACTTCCAAAAACAGTTCAAACTTTTAACGGGAGATGGAAACTCTTTTTTCTGTGTTGTGACGTAGCGAACACTGAAGACATGTGACTGATGAGCTGTTTCCTTATGGCTCTCATGTGCTCTGATGTAACTTCCTCACATTAATACACGAAACAAACACAAATGCCTGATTTGAGCTTCTTTTAAAGACGTCGTCTTCTTCTGGTTTTCTGACCAGAGAATCGGCGCCACCTACTGCTTATCCAGTGAACCAACTCCTGATATTCACACGCAACGGTAGCGGATGAAACGAGCATTCGCATTTCGTTTGTTGAAATATTTGGACCATTATCATACAAAGACACACACAGGGATGACTAACCCTCCAATGATGACCTTCACCATGACTTTGTATGACACCATTATCCCCAGAACTTCCTTCAGCACACCCTCCTTGATGCTGAAAGAGAAGAAAACAATCATTTTAATTAGCCGGTCTGATACACACACTCATCTAACATGTTTTAAGGCGCTCATATTGTTTGTACTCACATGCTTGAGGATGCCAGGTTGGTGTCTTCGTGCTTCAGTTTACCGTCCAAAACGATGCCACGCCTCTCCAAGTTGTTGGCCAGCACAGGCAGCAGCTTGTAGACTTTCTGCAGGGTCGCCCCAGGAGACACTGAATCCCTGAAACAAGAAGACACACTAACACATTAGACTTTAAGCAGCATTCAAGAGTCACACCAACAGTTACAGCAATAGTTAATGACTTTAAGCAACACTATGTAACATTTCTACTATAAAACTTCTTTGGAGAAGTACGTAACGCTTTACGGCACATACCCAGCCTCCTCGATGGCCACAGATTTGGAGTAGCTGTCGCTGGAGTACAACACCACATTGGCAATCTGATCCACTGAGGTGACATAAAGGATACAATCACACACAGTTCACATTTTATCTGACAGGCAACAGACTCAGTGAGGAAGTGTCATGCTTACCTGAGAGGATGATGTTCTTCACGTGTTTGTGGGTTTCGTTTGTGACGCAGAGGTGGACGTTGATGACCTCACCATGGTAGTAAATCTGGAACCAGGAAGTGAGGTCAGAGAATATTATCTGTTTATACTAATGATGAATGCATTACGTGTTACAAACATCTTGTTAATGAGCTGACCTGAATCTGAAGACACACACTCATGTTTCTATCTTCATCTATGGCTGTGTATTGCCACTTGCACTTGAGGAAAAAGCATTCATCACATCGTGTTCGTGAAGCTTAAATTACATGTGAAGCAGCTCACCTCTTTGTCCAGACTGGCCTTGACATGAAGCGGTTTGTCTGACATGACTTTGGTGGTTTCCACAGAGGGCGGCTCTCCCTGGCTCTCTGGAGCGTACTGGACCTTCCTGATCATCAGCTTCACGGAGCTCCTGTTTGGACGGCGCAGAGAAGATGTAGAAATCCTTCAAATCTTTAAAGATAATTAAAGACTGATGTAGATCCAGATTTAGCTGACGCTTACCGTTTTTTGATTTTGGCGTCTTGGCTCTCGGCGCTGAACACTTTTATCTCAAACTCCACAAGACATTGCTACAGAAGAAGAAGAAGAAGAAGAAGAAGAAGAAGAAGAAGAAGAAGAAGAAGGAGGAGGAGAATGAGGAGAAGGAGAGGTGTCACAATCACAACGTCAGCACCAGGTTTGATTCCTCAGTCAGGAGCTTACCTTGCCAACGTCATTAGGTGCTGGCTGGAGGGCCACTGAGCAAGGCAGGTTGTCGGGAAACTGAGAAGAGAGACAAAAAAACACAGTCAGTCAGTCGGGAGCAGCTTTAGATTTTTCTCTGATAGTGAAACTTCTTTTACTGTTGACACATTTCTCTGTTGGTGATTGTTTCGTGCCAGTACAGCAGTAAAACCTTCATGCAGCCCGCGAGTCTCACGTCACCTCAAAGAAGAACGGGTGGGCGTTGTCTCCCAGCTTGCGCAGCAGTCTGGCCTGTATCTTGGTGTGGATCGACTTCTCGCGGTCCTGCAGAGGCGGGTACACCTGGCGGGTCGACAGGTACAGCTCCCTGCGGAAGGCGATGCCGATCACGTCCATGTCATCCCTGCCGTACCGGAAGGTGCAAGACAGGGTGACGAACACTGGAGGGCAGACAGCGTCACGGTGAGGAGGATCAGCTTCAAGAGCAAAGTTCAAACTTTTCCCTCATAAACTTACAGATTGAAATCTTTTTGATGCCACGTTGACTTGTAAAATAGCTGCTTATGCATCTCTACATGTTTTATTCACTTATTTCTGTGTCTGTATGCAAATTTAGGGGGCAGTCCGAAATCAGTCTGAAGCAGGATTATTAGCGGACAGAATTCATCTACACGACACAACTAGCTAGCTAACCTTGGTTTGAACACAGATGGCTCAGACAAAAATGCAAACAGGAAGTTGATCTTGTTGTTTTGTCACACCGAGTGCAACCAGAGAAGGTTACGTTCACGTTAGCTAACATTAAATAAATAAGTTTCTGCAGCACAGAGAGCCGTAAATGTGGAAAATTCACCTCTACCTCAGGATGCGGATGAAAAACATCGTCATCCTGTGAGACGTGTTTGGGTACTGACCTTTTCTCCCCTGCAGAGCTTCATGATCAATGATGACGACACCGTCTAGTGGCAGAAAAAGGTGAAAGCTCTTTAACAATGATCAAAATATGTTGTTAAGAAACAAATCAGGATCTCTGAAGATGTTTTTGTAATTTACTTCATGGTATTCGATTCCTACTCACTACTTTTTTATTATTAAAATCAATTCTGGCCATAGTCATCATTCAGGAGGAGCCAACATGAACTTACACAGGAAACTATAAGACAATTGGGCTTCCTCCTCTTGATAATGAGATAATGGGACATTATAGTAAAGTAGCATCTGCTTGAGTCCAGATAAAACCTGGAGGCCTTCATGTTACGTCCGTCACGTGACTGCTGGTTTACGGTCTTACTGGACAAACTCACCAACTGGGTCCACTGAGTCGACGTGGTCAATGAAGTCTCTTCTGCCCATGTAGACTCCGACCTGAAGCGGGAGAACAGACACTTGAAGCGATTAACAGCACTACATACCTGCATGCACTGGTTGTCATGTAACAGTTTTAATGCTTTAGAGGGGCCTGAATATTGAGATGAAAACTGGCGACAAGGATGTGTTTCCGTCTGCAGCTGCTCGTCTCTGACAGCTGAATGAATGGAGACAATTTGATGCACAGCTCACATTACAAGACTCCATGAGTCAGGACCAGAGTGCGGAGCATCAGTCAACGGAGAAAGACACCACGAAAGCATCTTTCATAGTCAAACCTGCAGACCATCACCGAGTACAATCAGACAAAGACTGCAACAAACCTGTCATCATGATATTTGCTCATCAGAATATTTAATTTAGGTAACACACACACACACACCTGAGCAGCAGTCACCTGTAATCTGACATAAAGCTGTCAATCAGTCACACAGTTCAGCTCACGTTGTCGTGACTTTGCTGAGGATCAGCCTCATGAGCAGCTTTACTGAATTAAATGCAGCGAAACGGAAAAGATTCACTGATCCGCTGTGTGTGTGACGACGTTATGCACTTTGCTGCATAAAGTATATTATGGTTTGAGCTCCTGTGCTAAAAGTCTCATACTAAATATGATGCTGAACATTTGTTTGGGTCCATAAGAAATACTTTTTAAAGCTCTTTGTGTTTTTGGCAAAGCAAACTCAAACGGATCCAGGTTCTTCTTTATTGTTCTTGTTTCTGGTTGAACAGTCAACTGTTCTGCGGTAATTCAAACCACAGCTGCAGGTACAGTGGAAGACAATGTTTCATCTGAGTTCTTCACTCACCGACTTGTCTTTGCAGATCTTCTTGAAAACGACATTTTTAGGACTCATGCTGGCGCAGATCGAGGGCAGAGAGTCGGCTGTGTCTGAGAGAAAAGAAGAAGTCAGCGAGCTGTCCGTGATGTGTCAAAAATATATTTAACAGACCATCATAAAACTGTAACAACAAACAGCAGAGAGGCCGTGCAGAGCGTTGACACATGGACACAAAAGCTGCGACACTGAACACACCACCACAAAAATCACCAGCAAGCAAACAGACACGGTGTCCATCAGTGCGTTCACACTGACAGTCCTGTCTAAAGTCAGTGCACTGTGAGTACTTTGATGGTTTCACTCATAACAGTCAAGACAGTTGAGTGTTGAACGCTGCACACCTCTCGCCCTCAGCTGCCATTTTGTCTACGTAGCACCGGCATCGTGAAAATGGCGACAGGAAGCTGCTGGAGCTGAAGAGGTTTTGGTGAATACCTCAATATACAAGTATAAGTTGTACATTATTTATGTTTTTGCAGTCGTGCTAATGGTTGCATGTGCACAACAGTCGTACTCAGATCAGCTCTACTCTGCTGAAATTAGTGCACTATGCCAGGAAGTACATAGAGGCCCACGTTTGACCCACGCAGGTGTTTTAACTGCTCGATCCTCGGGCAGTGTTGGCAGGTACAGACTGTTTGACATGACACCTCCGTCGCTCTCCAGGTAGCTGTCTTGTTCAACAAGTTTGGTGACCACATATTTTTCAGAACAGCTCTGTCTGAACAGCAGACGTCCAATCAGCAAGGCATGTGAAGGCATTAACAGAACATAGTGGTTCAAAACATGAAATCCTCCAAAGAGCAGCTGTGACTCCTCTGTGGAGGCTACACTGTGATCACCTTCACATGCCCTCAGGTGTGCAGGAGAAGCAGCAACAACAACACACACAGCATGAACCAAAATCTGAAGTTTTGTTTGGACATAAACCCTTTTTTTTAATCACCAGATGAAATCTGACGCTAACCACAGCGACTCTGAAGCCAAAGCGTGATGCATGAAGTCAGACAGGGTGACATTAGCTCAGGTACGTTAATTCCATTGGTCAGATGATGAGCTTGCTCCACTGTCAGTGTCTGTAACTTTAACCTCAGTCTACCATCTTCAGCCCTGTATGAAGGGAGCTAAGTGTTCTCGTTTGGTTAACTAGTTATGTTACGCAGTGATAGTGAAAGTTTCAGTGCAAACGTTAAGAACAAACAAATAAAACGTTTTAATATTTTGTCCGATGTCTGCATTAAATCTGACCGCAGAGTCTCTGCACACTTTTTAATTTAAACATTTTATCCTCAGTAAGATCTGATTTTGCTCTGGGTCGGTTCGTGTTGGGAACTCGCTCATGGCGGAGCATCAACACCAACATCTTGAACTGCAGCTGTGAAGGAGCACCACAAACAAAGCTGCCTTCTCTTCAGCAGTGCTGAGGTGAAGGCAGGAAGCTCACCTGTAGACATGGTTGGTACTTTGGCGTCCTCTACTGGTGCAAAGATAAACTGCACCATTGAATCGTGAGTGAATACATGAAGAATAAAATATCAGAAGCAACAACTACAGCGTAGCAACATTTGAACAGACGGCTCTGAATCTAGTTTTGGTCACTCTGTTTACAGACTGGCTGAGCTGATGAGTCGAGAACTGAACGCACTTAACTCTGCTGACCGTGTTAATCCTTCTAAAAGCTTCTCAGACACACACACACTGTCACAAATGTGACTTTTATGAAGCTCATAATGTTTCAGGTTTTGCTGACACTGTCATACAGGTGTTACATTAAGTATCGTGTTTGTCAGTGAGGTCTCAGTGGAGCATTATGCTGAGAGGTGTGCCTGTAATTCTTCTTGTATGCAAATATTAGAAACATCTCTCTACACTACTGCACACTACAACCTCAGCAACAAACAGATTAGTCAATATTTCTCTGACAGTGTCGACACAAATCAGTGTCGTGAGTCACATTCATGTCAGAGCGGGTGTTGTACTTTATTTCTTTGATTTTTCTGCCTTTACAGCAAAAAAATAAAAAATCTCACTCGTGTATTTTCTAGTCGAATCACTTTTAAATATTTCTATTTTTTTGTTTGTTTGTTTGTTATCGAGTTCCTTAAATCATATTTTCATGAAACAAGTGAACAATCTGTGTGTGGATGAACTCAAACACAAAAATCAGTGTGTGTGTGTTCCAGCTGTGTTTGAAGACGACAAAAACACAAACAAACCAACCTAAAAATCTAAATATATGACAGTGGAGAAGTTCATTAAAGTTTGTTTCGGATCAGAAAGACTCACCTGTGCTGCGGAGGCGGAGGATGTGTTGTTGGATCAGATGGAGAGTCGGCTCCAGAGAAGCTCTATATGTAAACACCTGCTGTCCGTCACAGCCTCCCTCAGCCCTGTCAGCCAATCAGGTGATCCGACTGTGAACTTTGACCAGCCCCTCAGTACAGACAGACAGACAGACAGACAGACAGACAGACAGACAGACGCAGACTTCCTGTGAGTGAGCCGACTGAGAGGATTGAAGCTGGTTCCCCCTCAGTCAGCACAACACGACCAGATTAGACAGAGACACACAGATTACATTGGCGATGGTGAAAACTCATTTTAAATGTGAATATTTTAATAGACTAGACGGTGACTTTGTTTTTGTTGGCTGTGTCAGGTGAAGTTGTTTGAACATGTCGACCAGTGTTTGCTCACGTCTGTATAAAGTAATGAAACAGCCGACCTGTGTGCTGTGCGCTCGGCTGTAAACCTGTTGTAAACCGTCTGAGCTCACGTCGTCTGCATCGACACGCTCAATGAGAGTTTCTGTACCTGATGAACTGAGGGCCAATGTGTTGTGCAGCAGCAGCAGCAGGACAAAAACATAAACAACACACAACCAGTAAAGATACAATACATACATACAACATAAACATTTCCACAATTCACTTTTCGTTACTAAAGAGGCCTCCAGCAGCTGGCACAAAGGAGTCTTTGTGTCTGTTGGTTTGACATTGCAGACCTGAGTTGGCCAGGACTGACTGTCTTTCTTTAGTGTCCTAGTCTCAACAACAACAATAAAACATCCTCACATTAAATTAATATTCATAATACATTAAATATTTTGTCTCCATCCATCCTCAGTAATCGCTCATCCTTATCAGAGTCATCGGGGGCTGAGCGAATCATTCGGAAACCTCCAGGAGGAATTTGGTTCAGTATCCTGCCCAAAGACACTTCGACCTGCAGACTGGAGGAGCTGGGGATCGAACCACCGACTGTGTGATCAGTGGACGTCCCGCTCTGCCTCCAGAGTCACAGCCGCCCCTGACTAACAACCTCCACTCTTCTGGCTTCAGTCTTTTTCGGACGTTCAACCTGCTGCAGGGATTTGATCCCATTCAGACAGCAGAGCATCAGCGAGGTGCGACCCTGATGTCGGGGGATCAGGTCTGGCTCACAGTCGATGTTTCAGTTGATCATAGATGACTGATGGGCCTGAGGTCAGGACAAACGGGGAAAACACTTTATTATGGAGCTGGTTTCGTGCACGGGGGGCCTCGTCATTTCAGGAAAGAGACACAAGCAGTCGATCGGTCTCCACAGATTACTCACTGTTACCACTACAGTTATCTACGGATTTATAAGTTTACAAGTTTTCCTGGAGCGGCGTCATCAGACGGACTCAGCCGGATAGTTTCACAAAAGAATAACCACAGAGTAACGTAGAAGGTGAGGCGAGGGGGATGCAACCAGCAGCTATATCTGCACTGTTCTTTATATATGCCTTTACACAAGAACATCATGTGTACTGAACCTCTGGTTACATGCTCTGTGCAGCGACAATAACGTCTAATCTAATCTAATCCTAAATCCTGCACACTGGACCTTTAAAGACGGAAAATTAGAAACAGCTTGTTTGTTCTGCGGGTTGATTAAAAATATAACGATTCATAACTGTCGTCATTATCACCCTTTGAGAAGGCTCATCAGAACCTCTGCATTTAATTTAAACATCATTATTTGACATTCAGTCAGGCAGAAATAAACATCCAGGGATGAGCAGCAGGTCTGATCCGGTCCACAGTGTGTGTGTGTGTGTGTGTGTGTGTGTGTGTGTGTGTGTGTGTGTGTGTGTGTGTGTGGAGGTCTATACATAGACAGTGATGCTGTGCAGCTTTAATCCAGTGTTCTGCCTGTCAGCAGGTAAACAGACAGAGGTGGATTACTACCCTGCAGCGCATTCATCATCATTATTACACAGGAGATTACAGCCACACACACACACACACACACACACACACACTTACAACACGCACATGCAGGAACAAACGTGTGTCGTCTCCTGATTGGACACGGACCAATAAACACTTTATTTAACATTCAGACTCTTAAAGTCACGTTATGTGTGTTAAAGTTCTGTATCTGACACACTGTATGAGTACTGCTGTGTTATATTGTTATCATGACTGATTATGTAACAGACTCACTGCTCACAGGACCTGAGGCAGATACAAACCAGCAAACTGAGACCAAACCATCACAGATCTGAGTCTCTAAACTGACCTGAGCTCAGCTTCATCCATTTTCTGTAACCTCTTCTCCTCGTCAGGGTCACGTTTTCAGTTTTATTTTGTGCATGTGTTGTTCACAGTGTGTGTTTTCTACTTATTTTTATCATTCTATATTTTATTGTTGCTTTATTTAATTTTATCACTTTATGTTTTTGTCTCATTTTCATGTACTGTCTTGTCTGTCTGAGTATCCTGTATAAGCTGCTATATAAAGAAAGTTATTATTATTATCATCGTCATCACGGTGGGGCTGGAGCCTCTTACCGTTAGCTTCAGTTCATGTTAAATGCAATAACACTCATTACATACTGAGCAACAATAACAGACTGCATTACAATTAGCATCATTATTGTCTTCAACTTTTAGTTATTTGTTTATCGAATAACAAAAAGGAGGTTTTGTTTATGATAAAAAAAATTTGCCCAAATAATATACATGAGTTCAAATAAAGAAGTATTCATGTTTCTCTTCTAATATTTATCTGTGAAAATTCAACCAATCAAAAGAAGAACCACAAAATTAAAACACATCATGTCACCATCATAAGTGAAAACTGCACATGATGTTGTATTAATGTTAATAGTATATAGAAAATATATCAAAATACAAATTGTGTCTAAAATATGCGCGTTATAAGATGACTGCAGACAAAACTAAAAAACATATTTATCATGTCATACAAACTTTATTAAGATTATAATAAACTCCAAACTGGATTAAACAATCATCAACAATCATCTTACAGATCTTAATTCCCAAGATTCAGATTTAAGATTTCACCTCAAAAACTCTTTATAAAAATAAGCAAACATTTGAAAAGGACAGAAAAAGAGCGTCCATAGTTTATTACTCAATCAAAGACCTGGCAGTATGTTTACAGTACATGTGTGTTTGTAATCATGACAATGTGGGGACTGTCCTCCCAAATGGGGACAGCTGGTCCCCACAAAGACAACTTATTTTCAGGGGTTCAAACTTTGTTGTAAGAGTTTCAGGACTAGGTCAAAGTTATGGTGAGCCTTCAGGAAATGAATGTAAATGTCCTTACAAGTGTACAGGTCGAACAACACGCGTGTGTTTAGACGTAAGCTCTGGCTGAATCTGGATCTGACTTGGCTGTAGCTGTGTAGACCTTCTGCGGCGGGTTTCCATAGTAACCTCTGCAAAACAAGAGGGGTGGTGTCAGACTCAAACTGAGAGGTAAAGTGATCGAAATGAAAAGAACACATGAAAAGGAGGAAGCAAACAGCACTCAGGTGAGGTGTGCAGCACGTACCCTTTCTTGCCTGCAGGTGACGCTCTCTTACAGGCGGTGCAGAGTAAAGCTCCACCCAGCATACTCAGAGAGGCTCCACCCCACCCCAAGTAGAGGCCGGTACCCAGCTCGAACCTGAGTGAAAAAGAAACTAACGTCAAACAACCTGAGCATGAGGTGATTCATAGAATAAAGGGAGGATAAGAAATGATATTTCACTGAGTCTTCACTCTAAAACTCAGGAATCCTCCTGATACTGTCCCTGACAGATAAGAAAGAGTTATCTCAGTGCAACCACAGCTTTCATTTGAATTCAATTTTAACTTCAGAAAGAGGAGGAAGAAGAACCTGCCTGAGAAAAGAAGTTCCTTATTTTTATACAGTCTGTTAAAAATCCAGAAATTCTCCTTTATTTTAATGTAATGCTGTTAGTCCCTTTGGATGGTTATGTGTTTGAGTCAACTCACTTCACGCCACCGAGGAACGGATTGTTGAAGTCCTCCACAACCATGAAGGCATACCAGGAAACTGCTATCATGCAGCACAGACCTGCGACACACAAACCACACCATTCACACCAATTAAAGCGTTTGCATTCATTTTACCGTATGGATGCTGTCATAACGCCACACGGCTCACCAAAAACAGACTCGACTCAGGACACTGGGTTTGTTTTCTCAAACTAAGTCTGCACATTATTTCAAATGAACATTTTCAAAAACACAGCCTGGTTTGTTTCCACAGCAGTCAGCATTACAGCAAAGACTCATATCAAACCTGAATGGCTGCAGCTTTATGAAGTCACAGTTTCATTTTCCAATATTTGTCTGCAGCTATCGTCACACTCAAGACTGACACTCAAGAAATATACATGCATATACTTGGATAACTTGTACTTGTATAACAGTATGTTGTGTGTTGGTCAAACACAAGATGGTTAATGAGTTATTTATAGCTACATGTACTCAAAACTCAGTTTGTTGACTCACCAGAGAGGACGCTCAGGATTCCTCCGACCACTGCGAGCTTGGCCTTGGATTGGTTGGTGGCAGAGCCAATCTTGATGCACTTGAGTCCGAGCAGAGCCACGATCATGGAGCCGAGGCCGAGCAGCAGGGAGATGATCATCAGAGCGCGACACGCCTGCACGTGAGCTGCACAGAGAGGGAAAAAGACGTCATTCGTACGTTATCAATGACTCATTACAACAGAGAAGTCTGTCATCTACAGGGATCATAGAGATGATATTAAGAACCATGGC
The DNA here is from genome assembly GCA_036365135.1 of Miichthys miiuy. Lineage (NCBI taxonomy): Eukaryota > Metazoa > Chordata > Actinopteri > Sciaenidae > Miichthys > Miichthys miiuy. The sequence continues at coordinate 875,067 of CM071617.1, forward strand.
TGATGCCTGAATACTCATCATTACCAAACCTGCAAATCTAAAAACAAAAACTGATGAATTAATGACACATCTGTGAAAATTCATCCGAATTTTAGGTTGATATATAAATTAATGATGAAGTCAAAATTGTACAACGAATACAAACATAATTATGAACATGCCTAAAAATATCACAGCAGGAAAGACTTTTTATGGCGTTTAACTTAATTGTATAGTTATATTACTATATACTCTATTTTTATTATAAGAAAACACATAAATGATAAAGACTAAAGCTTGAACAGAAGACGAAGAGACAGATACAATATTTTTTAGTCGATACATTCAGCATCGGTTCGAGTCTGAACATGAGTCAAACATCTGAACCGGGCGCGAAGGTGCACTCCGGTCCACAAGTTCCTGTTCCTGATTTGTCCACTAGACAAATAAAGCAGTAAAATACTTTACTTATTGTTCAGTTCCAAATTAGGTGAATAAATCTTTTATGCCTTAATGACGAATGAAGTTGACTGAATGTGGAAAAACTGGCCGTTCATCTTCTGTTTTGTAAATTGGTAGTTTGTTAATTTTGGACATTTTCAAAATGTATTTTGAGAAAAAAGAAAGAGTGCAAATAGTTTTACTGGTTTGGCCAACTTGAAATCAATCTGGGCTGCATGTGGCCCATGAATAAAAAAGAGTTTTATCTAAAACCAACTCTTTGGACGTGAAAATGATGGCAAGGACAACCGAAATGTCCTTTAAGTACAGGAGGTCAACCAGAAGGTGGTTCCAAGAGTTGGAAAGTTCACCTGGTTTCACTTCAGTATCAATTTAAATCAATTTGATCACATTTTTAAACAGTAAAAAATCCATCTCATTGCTCATGTATTCTGACACGTCTAACCTTTGAAAAATGAATTTCTTTATAGAAAGAAAGAAAAGAGAGGAACTCGAAGTATGTCGTACAGTAACTAGCTGCACTTCTCTAGTCATTTATTGACAAGATGACCTCTCGTGATCATAAAATCCTGCCACTCCTCTTTTTTATGAGCCTCAGAGAGTTTCAGGAGAGTCGAACATTAAGTCGGTCACAAAGTAGGCAGCAGGGCTGAGCCAATGAATCATACAGTATAATAATAAATAAGTTTTGCTTTAATAACTTGAACACTTCAGTAGTTCAATCTCAACAAACTCATTCGAAAGTTTCCAAGTCTGTCAGGCTGAGTTTTGGGGAAATGTGTCTGAAATAATCCACAAGACATTTAGGATTTTTCAGTTTGGTATGATGATGCGGTCATGAAAATATCTAATATATAAGTTTGATATCTCCCTCAGTGGAACATTAAATGAAGAACTGGAACAAGATACGGTCAGGCTAAGTGGACAAATAGTTTATCAGGGACGCTGCTCGACATTTTTATGAACAAAATGCCACAAGACAACTAAAAACAGCTTCTGACGTAATAACGTAACGTCTTCGTACGTGTTAAACTAAAGTGAAACTCTGCTCGGTTTTTCCCTCCATTTTGCTGTCAGTGGAGGATGAAGCTCAAAATGGCGGCCAAAAGATAATCTTCTCCAGTTTGATACATCATGTGGAAAGAAAACATTAAATTCATACCTTAACCATTAATCACCATTAATGATGCAACACTTAATGGCGATCGAGTTGAGTTGTCTTTGTAACACTTGATTTTTGTTTTTGGCGGGAAACTTCTGGCTGTAAAATCCACCAACCTTTGGACGAGTAATTCTGAAATGTGCCACATGGTGCGTTGGCCTATTTTCTGTACAACAGATATGATAAGCTTCCAAAACTAATTTACACAAGACTTAAAGCTCAACTGATCAACGAACGAGGTTAAAAACTGAAGAGTTTGTTAACCTGGCAGATTATTGATGTCCTTCAGTTTTATGACCTCACGCATATGAGGAACTTGAAGTTGACCTCAATACGACATCTCAACTTAAGTCACTTAATCTGTCTTAAATGTTCTTTGTTTCAAAAGCTTTTGATTTACCTCAGTTCAATGAAACCTTTCAAACTTTCGTCAGAAGTCTTTCAGTTTAACAGTTTATCTCACCCCATGGCTCATTATCTCTTATGTCATGCTTCTCACAGATCCTTACAACAATGAGACTTTCACAGTTATATCAAAGATCTGAGAAGTGAAACCAGAATCCCTGAGTATCAGTAACAGCTTCCTCAAACGTTCTATATAATAAAACATAAAGTTTTAAAAGTGTCAGTGTTCTCATCTTACCAGGGAGCGCAAGCAGCGATTCAAAGTCTCTACATTCGGCGATGCCGGCGCTGTTTTCGGCACAGGCGTGCCACAAGTTTTCAAACTGCCTCTGGGAGATGATGACGCTGCCGGACACGGTGGAAATCTTCCAGTAGTCGTTGACCAGCGAGGCTCCGGTGACCAGCCAGCTGATTATGCACATGATGAACCCGGTCGCTTCCACAGCCGTCGACATGATGGCAACGTTTCCAGAAAACTCTTAGAGGTGAAAGAAGAAATCCAACTGCCAACAGCCTTCGAGGTAAACTGTGTAACGAGAGCAGGCCCTGGTCTTTCTCGGTGAAGCCTCAAATGGATGAAGTCAGTTGGGGTTGTTGGTTGGTTGGAGGCTCTGGTCTCTCTCCTTCAGTTATGTCTCGTTGATCTGACGTCTGTTGCTATAACAGGAGGACTTTACACTGCACCAGGGGCCATAAACTGCTGGAAGCCGCTCCCTGTAGTTCCCCACCGCCTCCTACTCAGTATTGATGATGATGATGATGATGACAGTGAGTCTTCAGCCACACCTCAAATAACCTCAAAAACCATCCACAGGCCTTATGTAGACTGAGTAATGGAATATAATGCAGCTTCTGATCTATATGTAACCTTTTGAACTTCTGTGCAGGTCAATGCGTTGCTATGTCTAACTCAACCATGTTTCTTTATCATGGACAGAGTGTGAACTATGAATTTGTCTCTGTAAGGAAGGCTCCTTCGTCCCACTCGTGCAGGCTGTTTGCACTCTGGATGACAATCAGCCTTCACTGATGAATAATTTCCACAACAAACTTGGTGTCAGAAGTGGGATTCCTTGACTGGTCGCATTGTTTTAGTCAAGACCACCTGAATCGAGACAAAGTCATGACTTAGGTAGCTAACGTGTAGCTAATAATCACGTGAGACATTATTAGGTGAGTAAAGAGGAACACCAGACAAGAGCAGGAACTTCAAAAAGTGAAGTGAACTTTATTAACCAGGTACTTTTTAAACTTTACTTGCCTTCCTTTTATGGGAGTAATTGTACTTTACTTGAGTATAGACATTTAGTACCTGCTGCTGTTGCTAGGTGCTTGAGACTGTTGCTGTGGTGTTATTGTGTGCATGGCCTCTAGGGTGTCGTCTGTGTTTTTGTCCTGTGTGGACATGTGATGTATTTTGTCATTTCATTTGTTTCAGGCTGTTTCTCTGGGCGAACTTGGTGGTTTTTAGAGTGTCGTGGTGCTTCGGAGTACTCGGAGTGCAAGTAAATAATAAGTGACAAGAATGAATGTGAATGTGTAGCTTGTGGGAGGAGAAACACAAAGACAAAGAAGAATATTAGAGAATATAAAAGTGTGATAACTAATATAAAATATATATACGAAAGAGTAAAACCTCTTTAATTCTTGTACAGATTTCATTCTGTTAGAGCCGATTGTATTTGTAACTACATTTTCTCATTACAGAATTACTTGTTATGCACAGAGATAAATGAGCGCTGAATAGACTCCAGTTGACTTGATTAAAGCTAAAATAGAATCTGACATAACCTTTTTATTGGAGTTTTCTTTGATTCTGTCTAATAATCTCTTTTCCTCGCCATCGCATGTTTCCAATGAACCGGACCATTGTTTGATGAACACTGACGAAAGAAGAGGTCCGACTACAGCAGGAAGTCAAAGGACAAGAAACATGTTCATGCCCATATAAGGAGCTCCAGCTTCTGTCGACTGATGACGTCATCATTTAGAAGATCAGAAGAAACTGTTGTTATAAACCAAAGGATTGTGGGTAATTTCACCATGATTTTCTGTTGATTTTGTGTCCTCCTGTAAAACATATTCAGATTTTTAGTTTCTTTCATTTGCATAAACATTTGAAATGTTTAAATATGCAAAATCAAAACAGAGAAAAGGATAAAAAACAAAACAAACATCTGAACGCTGAATATCGGATGATGGCCGTGTGGCAGATGTTTTCTGTGTCTGATGGTTTCAGGATAAAACGAGACGTTAGCAGGTCGTGTGGTTCTGCGGTTTATGGCTTTATGGTTAGTGACAGTTAATGTTTGATCGTCATGAGAGTCCAAAGTCTGACTCCTCACACTCCGTCTGTCCTCTCTCTGTGAAGACTGAAACCGTCTGACAGAAACACAGAAACATGATCAGACACCAGATAGACAGACATATGGATTATAGATAGATACAAATCATTTTGTCACTCAAACATGACGAGAACAAAACATCCCTTCAACAATTTCTAATAAATATATAGAGCACACGCCTTTTCACTGAAAGGACAGATCCAGTCAGTTGTTATCAAGAAATGATGACTTAGTGTAACTTTGGGCTCCGGGTCGGGAGAAGTACGTAACACTTTACGGCACTAAGTCACACACCACCAACTATTTCACTGATTCTGGTGAAACTGGATCATATTTTATGGAGAAAATGTTTTCTGGTTTTCCCTCTGATGTCCTCCGGCTGCTCCGCCTCAACTCTCTGTGATTTACAGAGTTTATGATGGACAGTGAAGTAAACTGCTGACAGCTGTAGCTGCTGTTAGCTCATGTTAGCTCAGTCTGTTAGCCGGGTTGCCCGGACTGTGAGCTCAGAGCACCGGGGCAGTGTTAGTGTTTGTACCACAGAAGAAGAAGGGGCTTACAGGCCCGGGGGCGTGGGAGAATGGTGACGTGGAGCAGCTCAGCGGCTTCTATGGACATAATGGCAGAGGAGAAGAAAACGAAGAGGACGCTGACGGAGGAAGCTAAGAAGAGAGCGACGAGCAAAAAATAAATGAATAAACATTTACATTAATTAGAATATTCAAACTGCCATTTTGTTTAAAGGTTTCAAAATATGTGTCTTCATCTTCAGACTAGTATTCTGGTTATGATCAGCTCAAAATCCTGGTTTGCAATAAAAACACAAAGGGAACTATTAATTACTGAACCATGTTCTAGCATCTAGGAGAGCTAATGTGCATTTTAAGGGCACTTCAACATGTTTTATCTACCACAGGACCAACAAAGAGGGCACTTCTTCAAACATGGTGGCACCATGGGGGTTCATTGTGAGTCCCCTCTTCTAGTAATGATGATCGACACTCTGAGGGAAATTCAAAATGAGTTTGAGTTCAGTTTCAACGTCTCGACTTTGTGCTGGAGGTAAATATAGGTCATAAAGGATTGTTTTCTTCACCTACCATCGGCTCTATCGGAACTATTCTGGCTTCAGGGCTCATCAGGTGTGCTGTGAGTTTAACCTGTAAATTACACCTGAGAGCTGACGCCCCGAGGGAACTCACAACAAGTCAGACCGGCTCTGCAACCCAGAATCCAGCTGCAGCAGCCGGACACACCAGCTTTTCTCTGCAGATCCAGACCAGTTCGCAGTGACGCTCATATGCCTTCTGCTCTTCAGACCTCCAACAGCTTCTCTTTCATCAGACTCTGGATGATGTGGATCTTAAGCTGAAAGGTTAGCTGGGATGTTATCGTATCAGAGGATTCCAGGCTTCTTTTCACTTCTTGGATGAGCTGACTGATGGATCATGAAACGCGCAGTGGATGAAAAACAAAAGCAGTACCCAGGTTTTCTTTGAGTACTCTGGATTTTAGGTTGTGTCCTTCGTCGGTTCACATGCAGCAGGTCAGCGGGGGAGTTTGGACATGGTGGACCTGACCTGACTTGACCTTTTCGCTCCGGAGATGAACACTCTGAGACACACGGTGCATCTGCTGGTCGTAGTGATGGTGACAAACTGTGAGTTCACTTCAGGGACTTTAACTGCAGTCCAGGCCACAACAGACTTATCAAGTGTTCTGCTGAAATATTAAATATATATATATATATATATATATATATATATATATATTATGATTGTTTGTTTGTCACTTTTAATTTAAGTGTCTTCAGTTTCAGAGTTAACCAAGTGCACTTCCATAATTAGGACAACAATAGTATTTCAGCTGTAGCTGCTCCATGTTGTTCTTTAAGCCCTAACGCAGTCCTTCAGCCTGCACCTCTTAAACTGATGAGATTTAACACATGAACTCATTGTGTCAGCAGATGTGTGGATGCTGCCGGCTCCCAGCAGAGTGTCCATGGAGTCCGTTGACATGAGGCACGTCCTGAAGTGGCGCCCACTGCAGGCTTCCTGCGACGCTGCAGTCCTTTACTCCGTTCAGTTTCAGGGGTGAGTCGTACACGCAAAAACCTCCACAACATTTCACATCACTGCGCAGGCATCCTTTGGTTTTCAGTTTATTTTGACTCACACACACACACACACACACACACACACACACACACACACACAGATCATCCTTCTGTGGATTAATCCGCCGTTGAAAATAGTCCCCAACAAACAAACACACCATTTCATTCTGTTTGTATGTTGAGCAGCTGATTTAGGAAATCCCTGAAACTGTTTTTAAAAGTGAAACTAGATTTTTTAAAGATGTTTTTAAGTTTCAGAACCAACCAACAAACCAATGAGCTTGTAGCTGAGAGAAAAACGGACTAACATGTTAACTTATCCTTTGAACTATGTATGCAAATATGGAACTACAGATTGTCATCATTATGGACGGTTTGCTGTAACGTGGTCATAAAACTCAGTCCGAGCTGCTGAAGTCTGTCTGTCTGTCTCGTCTTGACGTTTTGATAAAAACAAACATGAGCACTGTGACTGGTTACACAGCAGTAAACATGCAGGAGACTCCGGCTGAAGTCTCAGCTCTGTTGGACTTTATTAAAAGGAGGAGAAACACCCGAAACTTCTTTTGTTTCTGCTTGTTGAATCCAGTCGGATTCATTTTCTGTCAGTGGTGTCACGTCAGATCTGTTTTCAGCTCTTCGAGGTTGCAGTAAACACAAACAACGTTGTTGACTATAAAGAGTTTGCTGAGGTGATCTCAGGATGAAATATGTGAAACACGCAGCTCCTACCTGCAGGACAAAGAAATTAATAACACGCCTATTCCAATACTCATAATCAGCAGGTGTGTCTGCTCTCTGCGCGGTGACACATGCATCATGTCAGCCGTCAGTCACAGAGAAGTGAACTGTTAATTAACTCTCAGGAACATTCAGACGCTCCGTCAGCTGCTTCACCACCACTACACTGAAATATCTCAACTATCCGATGGAGACATCAACAAGTGTTCCTGCTGACTTTGGTGATCCTCAATCAAACATTTTAATTCCTGTCAAACTGACACTCCCATCAGCCTCCTTACCGGAAACATTTCACCACTTCTTCTTTAGCATTAGTGCCAATTTTTGACTGCCAAAATATAAATATAAGACTCGACTTGCTTCTGTATACTGAGGTATTCACGGAACCTCTTCAGCTCCAGCAGCTGATCCCTCCCCTTCAGCTACGGAGCCAAAATGGCGACCACTGAGTTCCACAGCGAGTGAAGCCATCCAGGTATTCACAGCGCACTGACAGAAGCGACAGTGTGAACACACCGATGGACTCAAACTGACAAGTTAAAGACATGAATGGAGACACAGTGTCACTGTCACTCATCACTGAAGCTGCACGATGTTTAGAAATAAAAACTACAAGAACTAAAACATCCTTGGAAGGTGGATTTGTCCTGGTTAGTGCAGTAAACTGATGAATGTCACCTAACAGGCTCCACCCGACTCATTTTACGCTGAATTTCATTTTGAACGTCGGTAAACTCTGATTCCAAAAACACTCGGAGAACAATCAGAAATCTGACGTGTGAATCAACAGCCTGCATGGCAGCAGTGTTTGTGGTGGTGCAGGTATGCAAGGTGTGGTGCGTTCAGGTAATTAAATGAATATAATTAAATTAGTTTTAGCTTACACAACCACTCACAACCCTCACGGAGGAGCATTTGTTCTGAGACGACCATAAAATCAGACTTTCTCTCTGTGTCTTTGTTCTTCAGTGAGTTTGAGCTGACGGTCTTGAACAGCAGCTGGGTCGATGCTCCTGAGTGTCAGCAGACTCCTCACCCTCACTGTGACCTGACCTTTGACCTGGGCTCCGACTCCGACTACAACCTCCGCGTCAGAGCGCAGTGCGAGTCTCAGCTGTCGCCCTGGACCAAACTCAGCCCACCTTTCAACCGCAGAGACAGTAAGATGCTCACAGGTTTTCACTGCTGCACAGACACAGCAGCTGAACTTTCTCACACGTGACATGAAACATCGGAAAAAAGAAACCTGAGAGCGCGAAAAAGAAAACCAGACAGACTGGAAGTTATCGAATTATTACATCAAACACAGACAGACACATACATACAGACAATAACTTCAGGTGATTCGTCAAGCTGACGTACAGTTTATTACAGATCATATCTGATTACATTCAAACACTTCATGGATTTCTGCTGCACTTCATCAACTTGTGCGACACATCTACCAGCGGCAAACCAATCAGATCAGTGAACCACATAACGTAGTCTCTTACTGAAGTCAGTCAGAAAACCCTCCAGCGTCGTTCTTACACACACCGAGCTTTACACCTTTACAACCGTGCATCGCAGCCGTGCTTCATTTCCCATCAGGAGCGTTTCAGAAGCGTTTTGCCTGCAGGACTTCGGTTTTGGTCATTTTTCATCAGTTTATGTGCTTCTACCGTGAGTAAGAAGACCACTGAGTTTTTTATGAACTCACAACACCAGTAAAGTCAGATGAGTCTCGATGAAGTGTGTGTGTTTGAGTGACTGAGTGTGAATCTTGTGCCGGCAGCGGTCCTGATGGCGCCGAGATGGCGGTGACGACGGTGGGCGACACCCTTCATGTGACGTTCGACAAACTTCCTCTCACGGCTGTCGTCATGGTGACGGTGTGGAAGAGAGGCGAAGATCTGCAGGTCGCCCTTTGTTCCATTTCTCTCATTTTCATCTGGTGTTTTTAGTTTTTGTCCTGTTCATTGTCGTGGTTATTTGGCAAAATTTAGAAAGCTTTCAGCTGTTTGCAACAAACAAATCAAACAAGAACAAGAACCTTGAACCCCATCGAAAATTTGGATTTGAAAAAGGCGGTCGCAGCACGCAAACCCAAGAACATTAGTGAACTGGAGGCCGTTGCACAGGAGGAATGGGCTAAGATTCCTCAGGAACGCTGCCTGAAGCTGGTGACTGGCTGTGCATCACGTTTGCAGCAGGTCATAACAGCAAAAGGGTGCTCTACTAAGTACTAAAAATCATTTTGATTGCAACTGTAGTTTATCAGAGAAGAGTTACAACATGTTGCTTTAACAGCGGTGTCTCTCCTCCCTCCCTCTCTCAGGCTGCTGTGTACCCGATGCCGGCTGAGCAGAAGGTGTTCCACCTGGACGCCCTGCAGGAGGGAGCGGTGTACTGCGTCACAGCTCAGACTGTCGTGGGCTCAAACCTCCACAGCAGCAGCACTGACACCCAGTGTGTGCCCATCACAGGTACAGGTGGCGTACGACCACAAACATGCTGATCATTCCATGTTCTTCACGTCTTCTGATCCGGCTTGTTTGGAATATTCCTTTCCAGGTCGAGATGCTGCGTGGAAGAAGCCGACCACCGTGACCGTGACTGTGATCATCGTGGCGGCTCTCCTGTTCGCTGTGTTCTGGTCCATCGTTCACTGCCGTCCAGACGCCTGTCAAACATATTTCCATAAAGAGCCGCTGCCCCACTCGCTGGTCAGTCTCTGCCTTGATGAATAAATATCAAAATAACAGATCACCATCAGAGTAAGAAAGTTATGTTAGCTCACTAACCCTGGTCCAACCCGTCCAACCTAATAACCCTTTAAGCATTTGTAGCTTTTTATTCAACACTTACAAAACATCAAATGTCACTCAGACTGTTCAAAATGTGAGATGATTTTAATTTGTAATGTTAATAAAGAAGAAATCCGTCCACTGTTGCAGCAACCTGATTGGGACATTTCCACCCCGATGAGCCCTGAGGAGGCGGAGCTTTGTGAGACGATCCACGTGGTGCCGAGCGCCAACTGAGAGAGTCATGGCACGTCTGGATGACGGAGGAGGAGGAGGAGGAGGAGGACTGGAGTTCTGAACTTCTGTTCATGGTGGATTTTGTGGATACGTTAATGTTCTGAGATGCTGCTGTTGAGTTCAGGGCTTGATTTGAGCTGAGCTGCTTTTGTAAACCAGGCGACAGCAAATGTTTCGTGACCGCGAGCCTCTGGTGATCCTCGGTTTAATAAACGTCAGCTGATCTTTAGAAGGCACGTTAGAAACAACTTCTGTTCACAGTCAAGTGACAAAGCTGCAGAGGCCAAAGGAGTGATGACTCTTGAAGAGGAAGTCGCTCATAGAGCCGAGTCCAGCAGGAGGAGTGTTCCACAGCCTCAGCCTCACCTCACACTATGTAACTTTGGGACGCACACACCACCAACTATTTCACTGATTCTGGTGAAACTGGATCATATTTTATGGAGGAAATGTTTTCTGGTTTTCCCTCTGATGTCCTCCGGCTGCTCCGCCTCAACTCTCTGTGATTTACAGAGTTTATGATGGACAGTGAAGTAAACTGCTGACAGCTGTAGCTGCTGTTAGCTCATGTTAGCTCAGTCTGTTAGCTGGTACGTGAAGATTCCTTGATGAGGGGTCAGGGGGTTTATAACATATATATATATATATATGTGTGTGTGTGTGTGTAACACATACTGCAGCCAGCCACAACATATTGGTACTTTTTTTTACACATTGCAGGTAACTTCAGTTTTGGAGTTTTTATAAATGTAATTTTCAAATGAAAATCTGTTTACATTATTTAAAAAATATGTTTTTTCTGTGACATTTGACACAAGTTTCTGTGTTTTTGTTCACGGTGCTGACGTGCTTCCATGTTTTGGTGTAGTTTCATCTTTATATTGTTGTATATGTTGTATATATTGTATATTAGTGCGTGTGTTTTTGTGTTGAGGTGAAGTGAAGGTGATTCTTTGTACGAATATTTAGTGTCATTACATTCAACATGTTCAAATACCAAAAATGTTTTCCTGATAATCTTTTACAGAAAAAGTATGCATCATTATATTGAGTTTACAAGTAGTCTTTAAAAGTTCATTAATATTTGAACGTCTTAACACAGTTGTTGAGTTTGACAATTGATGCCAAATTCAAAACTAAAATATAAAATTAGAAAAAGAATTAGTGATGTTTAATTCACCAAAGTTGAGACGCGTCAGTTTACTTGGTGATTTTGTTTTAATGGGGGAATTTCTTGATCTTGATTTTTCAGCTTCATAGTTTGGTCTCGTCATCAGAGCCGATGTTGTGCTGCCACCCTGTGGAAGTAGTTTGAAATACCAGTGCTCAGTGATTACACCTCCACTGTTTGAATAAACGAGGTGGATGTGATCAAACATTTTTACAGTGTAGTGACAAAATACTAAAATAACCTGAAACTGAACTCAAAGGGAAAAAACACACAGTAAGCATGCAGATTATTCTATACCACAGAAAACGTGTTAAAGTTTACATATGAGCTGAATCTGCATTTAAATTAAACCTGTCCAAGAGGTTAAATATGTGCACAGTCATTTGACCTGTGCTATAGAAAACTACATAAAAGTAAAAATAGAATAATTTTTTTATAAAAATAAGAAATATACCTACAAATAGTGATAAAAACTATATACAGTTAACTGAGGCTGATACTGAATATTATTATTATTTCAGAGCACTAAGACGCTCTGACACACGAGGACAAGAGGACAAACCACAGGCAGCAAGGAAACTTACATTTTTATTTATTATTCATATCAAAGCATTTCTCCATAATTCAGCCCAAAGCCACTTAATTCAAACTCAGCACAATGAAATAAAATGCAGCACACGCCAAAAGCTTTCAGTCATTTTTTACATTAGCTTCCTGTAAACAATGTAAACTGGGTGCAGTGGGCACACTCATAGTTATTATGGTGAATTATATAACATCAAATATATAAATGGTCCTCATGTTAACAATCAGCCATGGCACAGAAGTTTTAAAGCTGCACATTGATTTAAAATCTATATTATTTCTCATCAAGTCTGAAGCCACGTGGAGAACGGACCAGAACAGTCACGGTCACAACATCTCAGATCCGAGTGGACCCAATGGACTTAGTGGGATAGTCTTAATAGGCAGCAGTCCTGGTCATCGTTGGTATCAGAAACAATCTCGTCTTAATCTGGGTTAATAAAAGCTCACTGTCTTGGTCTTTGTTGGTATCAGTCTTGGTCTCTTCTTCTCTACCTCGTCTCGGCATTAATGTGTCCGTCTCGGTGTCTGTTGGTCTTGTTCTAGTCTTGGTCTCTTGGTGTCAGTCTCATGGTTGTTGTCGTCACTGGCCTTGCTCTTTCTCTGGCCTTGATTGCAACACTGGAAGCCAATGACTTCTCCCTCCTCTTCAGTCATGTACTCTGCCTTGTCTCTCGTGGTTGTCAGGGACCAAAATCGCGGCTTCCAGCCCAGCTTGGCCTCAGATTTCTCGCCCTCAATAAGCATGTCAATGTACTCTAGAGTAGAGCGATGTGGCATCAGTGCTGTCTCTTTAGGTCTGTATAAACACCTAGCATAGCTCGTTATCAGTGTCTCTACCTCCGCCTGCACATGTTTGTATTCAGCAACACGTTTTTCAATCAGCGCCTGAAGACGTTTCTTTACGTGGTCTTTTTCACGCTCGTTCACTGTGTGAATTTTCTTCACCTCCTTACTATCCCACCTGTACTTCTTACTAAAATGTTCATTAAAGTAACATTTTCCTGGACACTGAGTACAGCGTCCAGTTGGTCCTATTACCCAACACTGTATTTTATGTCCATCAATGGGTATTCTACAAGGACCGTGACAGGTGACATGACACCGCCGACAGACGCTGAGGTAACTTCCAGAACCAGAAACATCTTCTTGAACAGACTTTTTGACACTGGTTTCAAACTCAAGATTCTCATTGTTGCTCATCTCTGCCTCGTGCTCTTTCAGTTTTTCTTTCGTCTGTTTTATCTCCTTGAGCTTCGCTATCCCGAGTTCAACCTGCTTCTCCAAATTTTTAGCTAGATTGTCAAGGTGCTCTCTTTCCACGAGGCTCTCCGCCATCGCCAGACTTTTGGTTTCGATGAGATTCAGAGCTGTAAAGAACCTCTCCATGCTTTTTGTCCCCATGTTCCAAAACATCTGATCAAAGCCTCCATCTTCATCATCCTCACTCATGCTGCCTGCTGCAGATGATTTGTTGTCTGCAAACAACGCTGAATTATTGAATTTGAAGTGAACTGGCAGTCCGTCTTTTGTTTTAGGACATGGGACACCTGAAGCATTGATGGCCTCTAGAACTGGTGGACGTTGACCGTCTGCAAACGTCACCAGGACTCTGATGTTTTCTGCCACATCTTTACCAAAGATGGAGAGCACAGAGTCAAACACAGATTTCTGTGTTGGTGTGAGTCGCGCTAAAGCAGCCTGAGCTACAAAACACACAGCGTCAATTTCTCTGAGACCGTGCCTAGCACAGAAAAGATTACGCAGCTGCTCTACAATCTCCTTGTCTCTTTCTATGCCTCTTGTATCTCCAAAACCTGGAGTGTCAACAATGGTCAGTGAGTAATCTATTTTAAAACCATCCTGGTGGTTGATTTTGTACACAGTGACTTCAGAAGTCTGGCTGTGAGCTTGTGAGTTCATCCGACGCTCGTCAACTAACTTATACCGAAATGAATCCCCATTCAACACCCAGAATGTAATTCATCATCCCATTGATCAGAGTTGACTTTCCAGCACCAGCTGCACCGAGAACGACTATGGTTCGGTTCTGTTTACTGGACTCTTCCCCATAAATGAAACGCCTGCACCCAGCAATATTGATTTCTTCTTTTTTCAAGAAGATTTTATGAATGCAGGGAGGACCTGTGCGCTCCAGCGGTTTGCTTGCATCAGCAACTCGTTGATTTGATGGTAAAGCTGAATTCAAACCTGCCCGAAGTCTGGATTGCATTGTCGTGGAGGAAGGTTATTATGTCACCAGTATTTAAGTAATAATCAGTTGATAGCAGCAGCAGCACTTCACAGAAAGAAAGCAGAGTCTTTGTGGTCTCAGTTCATCCGTCTTGCTGGTCAGGGTTGCTTCTGTTGTTGCAAAGTGTCCTCCTGGTCTGAATCTGCATACGTTAAAATATAAAACAACACGTAACTCAACTAATAGCTGAAGCTACAGTGACAGTGTACCACCTCGTGTTGTCACTGCTCAAACATGCAGTTAGAAAGCCTCAGGTCATGCTGATGGCAGCCGATGTGAAAATGAAATTCAAGGTCGAGGTTTGCAGAAGTCAAAGTCAGCAGTTTGAATCAGATTTGATGACTTTGTTGTGAAGATGCCGAAGGTGAGTTACTACAAACCTGTCGGCTGTTCTCAGCTCAGTCCGTTTCAAAATGGATTTAAACTCCTGAAACAAAATCAGAACAAAGTGCTTCAAAAACACAGCTGTGTTTATGGGACAGTAATTACACTTTAAATCCTCATCTGTCTTTATGATCGTCGTTAGCATCATAAATATGAATAAATCATTAATCCATTCATCATTCACCTCATGTCATCTGTTAATACACGGAGGGGGTGAAGTCAAGGAAAACAAGTCAGGACCTTAGGACCCAGCTGAGAGATCGACAGCTACAGAGCGACGGGTTCATCCAACAAGTTCATTAAAGGATTTTATTTTCCTCTTGGGGACCCTGAAAATTTAAACATAGCTGACAGTCTTCCAAATATCTCACGTTAGAGTCTGTCATTTTAATGTTTTACTTACTGCTAGTCAAGCTGCTGCTGGTTTTAAAGTGCAGGAAGAGAAAACTTCACCGTCACAGCGAAATGAAGCACTGATGACTGTCGACAAACAGAAGGAAACATTTAGAGATATATATATTATAAACTGAAATATTAATGCTCCAGTTAAAATGATATTTTAAAGAAGTTTGAACTATTGAAATCATGCCACAATAGATCCACTCGGACCATGCTTTAATTCACACTATATGATGTATATATGTATATAAGTCGTGTACTGTATGTACAGTGTGTTCAGCTACTCACCGCTCAGTTTGTGTCGGATCAGGACGGGAGGACGAGTTCAGCTTCACTTTACTCTGTAGCTGCTTTTATAGTGCACACACACACACACACACACACACACACACACACACACACACACACACACTAACTGATTTGGAGATGGATCAGCAGGCAGTCAGTGAGACAGATGAAGCAGATACACTCTAACACATTATAATCATGTTGAACCTTCCTGAACTTCCTGATCATATTTGGCCGATGTAAAAACAGCTGATTTAACAGTGTAAACCTGAAAGTGAAAGAAAAATCGCAGCGTTTTTGATATCAGCTGTTCAAGGTTCTTTCCACAACGTTTGGTCATCATCAGCAGCTGACTGATGCACATTTAAAGCCCTGAAGAAGAACAGAGGGCAACATACACTGCTCACAAAAAGCTCACCTTTCCAGGTGAACTTCATTTGACCTTCTCTAAAATCTTTGAATGTCCAACTGTTCAGTGTTTCGGTGCTTATTGCAGAACACGCTGTTCTCTGACAAGCAAAGTGTGATCCATGAATGTTCCACTAAATGTTCTCCTCAAAGACAGTTTGTGTTTAAACAGTCCTCTTCATCGTGCTGTTCACGTGCTGGCATCATGACACCAGTCAGTGTGGTCAGTGTGAGGCTTCAAACAGGAGGGAAGTTAGCACTGAGCTAATTAAACGTCCTGCTTTCATGATGTAACATCACTTTTTATGAGTAGTGTATATAAACAGATTTCTCCATCCTAGTTAGAAAAAACTCATCTGTAACATTTCTGTGTTGACGTAATGTTTCCAACCAGCGGCTCATTTACTGTAAAATCAGAGAGTTTAAAGGGCTTTTATGGAGAATCGGATCAGACTTGTGAGGCTGTCCATTTGTTTACAGCTCTTTAAGTTCATTTACAACGTCATTTTTACAGCTGACGCTACTCAGGCCTGGAAAAAAGAAGCAGATTTTGCATGCAGTAGAGTCTCTTCTATGCGAACGGCACAGACATTGATGTAATGTGGAGCTCCTCTTTGAAATGGACCTGAACCTCTGCTGCACCAGCTACTGCGGACAATCTACAGAAAACATTTATTTCATTGGAACTTCTTTCTGCCAAAGAAATAGATTTGTGTTATTATCAGTTCCTATCTTAGTGTCTCATTAACAAGCATCAAGGTCCTTTTATTGTCATTTTACACACACACACACACACACACACACAGAGAATACATGTACAAACATTTGTTTTACTGCTCTGTAATCTGGTGATACAGCAGTGGATACTCCTGTATTGCTCGTCAGCTGGCAGCAGGGTGAACAGTGATTCTGGGCTGTGTGTTATCTTTAAGTATTGTTTGAACTCTGCTCAGGTATCTCATTAACATCACTGATGCTCAGTAGACGGGTACCAGTGATGTTCTGAGTGGTTTCAGTCTGCTGCAGACTCCTCCTGTGCACATTCAGTGCCAGTTTGGATGCTTTTTATTGCTGGAAGTTTCTTTTAATACTTTCCTCTGATAAACTGACGTCTGTTACCTCCTGTTGATCTGCACTGACCTGTGATCAGGTGAACGGCGTCTCTGTCAGTCGTACGTCTGATCTCACACTATGTAACTTCACGTAACTTTATGTGGCTTCACTTTTGGGGAGCTGTCACGTCGTCCATCTTTATATATGTCGATGGCAGCAATCTGCAACTTCACCACTAGATGTCACTAAATTCTACACACAGGACCTTTAAAAAATAAATAAATAAATTCCAACAAAGAGTTTAAATGTTTACTTAATCAATATTAGTTTTTAAAATGATAAGTACATTTAAACTGTTAAATGTTGAACTGAATCCTCCAACTCATTCTTAAACACATGTTCTGTTTCTGTCTGCAGCTCTGAATCTGATTTTAAATTCACATGATGGAACTCAAACATAACGAGGCACGGTACCAATGGGTAAAAACTGATCAACACTCCCTGCAGGAGCGCTGAGACCAACTAAATGTGGATTTCTCCAAAGCAAAGAGTTAGTAAAAGTCGGCAAGGTTTTCCCAAACTTGAAGCCACGTCTCCTCTGGAACGCCTTCCTTTTCCCAGCACTGTCTCATGAAATTTAATTGAACTGACTACTGATGCATGGGGCCACATTTGAAAAATTTAAATATAAAATTATAAAAATACTTTGATCACAGTGAGTGCACAGGCAGCACCAATAAGTTCAGTGACTTATAATTCACCAAAGTTGAGACATCAGTCATCAGAGCCGATGTTGTGCTGCCACCCTGTGGACAAAGTTTGAACTACAAAGTGTTTTCTAACTGAATCAATGCCGTGGATATGATCAGATTATTTTTTTAATCAGGTGAAACACTGTGAGCAAACATTTTACTGTCCAGTGACGACATACTGAGACAACCCGAAACTCAAAAGTACAAAAAGAGACGAAACAACTGGACAACATATTTGGTCAGTCAGTAATCTTTCCCATCACAACCGCTGTCTTAATCACATCCAACATTTCACTTCTATGAGTAATTCATTCTGGAGTTGATGAAGAATTTTGAAGTGAAAGATTCAAAACTAAATTAAATTCAGACATTGTGACGCAGCCATTCTTTGTGGCCTCGCCCAGAAATGAAACTGACCAATCAGGACTTTTGAAATTTATATAATTTTTATTTTCCCAACAACAGTTTGTACATTCAGTCCAAAAAAGAAGAATTAGAACATTTAAAATATAAAAATGAAAACATTGATTTAGTTCTGTTCTGAATCCTCGATATGACTAAACTATGGATCAAATTAAGTAACTGACTTTTAAAACGTTCAGTCACATCCGTCTCTTCACTTTTTATTATCTAACCTCTGAACTGGCTGACATCAGTTATTCACAGAGAGAGGTTCAGCATGTCAGAACAGTCTGAAAAGGAAACTTATCGTGCAAAGTAAAAAAACATACATGAATGATAAAAAATGACAAATGATAATCAAAATAATGATCAGCTAAATAAGTGATTCAATGATTCAATGATAATAATAAATGAGTAAAAATAGAAAAAAGAAAGATGAAGGGAAGCACGACATGATCAGAATGATGAAACATTTCTGACAAAATCATTAAAACCAAATCACCACAAACAGCTCAAAGGAAACTTTCTAACAACTTTCTAGACAAAATGTATATATAGAGGTTAGATGAATATATGTAAATAAACTTTGGCTGTCACGTCGTCCATCTTTATATATGTTGATGGCAGCAATCTGCAACTTCACCACTAGATGTCACTAAACATTTAATTGACCTTTAATTTAAAAAGAACAGAAATAGAATGTTCACTTCTGTTAAAGGTCGTTATGTCGTCTGATATTGGATAAAGTGAAATTTAGTTTTTAGTTTTTTTGTCTTTCTTTTCTAAATCTCAGCATAAATGATCAACAACAGCTGCATGAATCGTCCTCTGAACAGTGTTAGTGTCAGACTCTAACACTGGAAACCAGTCTATGATCTCTGGAGGAACTCTCCTCTCTCCACTTTCGCCATGCACTCTGCCTTTTCTTTCATGGCCATCAGGGACTCAACTCGTTGCTGCCAGCCTGACTTGGCTTCATGTTTCTCTCCCTCAATCAGCATGTCAATGTACTCTGGAGTGGAGAGAGGATTTGGCTTCAGTGCTATCTCTTTAAGTCTGTTTAAACACTTTACTGAGCTCGCCACCAGTTTCACCACCTCATCCTGCAGACGATCAAATTCAGCCTTCAGTTCTTGCATCAATGCCTGAAAGGGTGACTTAGCCTTTGAGGCTTTCAGGTACTTTTCTTTCATCTCGTTCACTGTTTGTTTTTCTTTAACTTCCTCATACTCCCATCTGTACTTCTGATTAAAATGTTGACTCCAGTGACATTTACCTGGACACACTATGCAGTGTCCATCTGATCCCATTGCAACACAGCCTGCTTTATTTGCATCACTGGGTATTCTACAGGGATAGTGACAGGTCTGATAACACACCTGACAATTGGTAATGTATTTACCAGAACCAGAAATATCTTCTTGAAAAGGCCTCTTTACAGTGACTTCAAACTCAAAGTTCTTATTTCTGCTGATCTCTGCCTCGTGGTCTTTCAGTATTTTAGCTTTCTGATTTATCTCCTCAGTCATGGCTAACCCAACTTTAACCTGCATCTGCAAATGTTCAACTGTATTCTCGAGCTGCTGTCTTTCTCTGAGGACCTCCTTTGTCATCATCAGACTTTTGGTTTCGATGAGATTCAGAGCTGTAAAGAACCTCTCCATGCTTTTTGTCCCCATGTTCCAAAACATCTGATCAAAGCCTCCATCTTCATCATCTTCATCATCCTCACTCATGCTGCCTGCTGCAGATGATTTGTTGTCTGCAAACAACGCTGAATTATTGAATTTGAAGTGAACTGGCAGTCCGTCTTTTGTTTTAGGACATGGGACACCTGAAGCATTGATGGCCTCTAGAACTGGTGGACGTTGACCGTCTGCAAACGTCACCATAACTCTGATGTTTTCTGCCACATCTTTACCAAAGATGGAGAGCACAGAGTCAAACACGTATTTCTGTGTTGGTGTGAGTCGTGCTAAAGCAGCCTGAGCTACAAAACACACAGCGTCAATTTCACTGACACCAAGCTGATCAGTGAAGAGATTACGCAGCTGCTCTACAATCTCCTTGTCTCTTTCTATGCCTCTTGTATCTCCAAAACCTGGAGTGTCAACAATGGTCAGTGAGTAATCTATTTTAAAACCATCCCGGTGGTTGATTTTGTACACAGTGACTTCAGAAGTCTGGCTGTGAGCTTGTGAGTTTGACTGACCCTCGTCAACTAACTTAAACCGAAATGAATCCTCCCATTCAACACCCAGAATGTAATTCATCATCCCATTCATCAGAGTTGACTTTCCAGCACCAGTTGCACCGAGAACCATGATGGTTTTACTAGGTTTACTGGACTCTTTGCCAAAACTGAAACGCCTGCACCCAGTGACATTGATTTCTTCATCTTTCAAGGAGATTTTATGAACACTGAGAGAACCTGTGCGCTCCAGAGGTTTGCTTTTTTCTTTATCAGCCTCAGCAAGTTGCTGATTTGATGAAGCTGAACTGAAAATTTCCCGAAATCTGGACTGCATTATCGTGGAGGAGCAGCACTTCACAGGAAGAACAGAGAGTTGGCGAATGTTGCTCCTGTCGTTGTGAACCGCTCTCTGGATCTGCACATATTGAAATACAAGAAATTATTTCAACCCACGGTTGCAGCTCCAGTCACAGTGATCAATCTTTGTTATTAACGTTGTATAGTTTATAATCTGCTCTGGAGGTGGATGGTAAAATACATTTTGTTATTTTCTTGTGCCAGCTAGCTGTTTAATGATTTCATATTTAATGAGGGGGCGGCCATGGCTCAGTGGTAGTGTGGGTTGTCCAATAACCCAAAGGTTGGCGGTTTGATTCCTGCTGTCACTGCTTGAAGATTGGAAAGGTGAACTGACAGCTGGTGGGGTGTCAGTCCACCTCCTTGAGCAAGGCAAGAATCGCTGCCTGTCGCTGCCTGAATCGCCACTATGTGTGTAATCCTGTGCATGTGCATGTGTGTTCCGAGGTGCCAACTGGACGGGTCAAATGCGGAAGAATAATTTCACATGTAATGTGATTAATAAAGTTTCAAAATTAAATCAATGCTGTGTGACATAAATGAGACTCTCAGACATCATCTGAACATCCTGTCAGATTCTACTCACAAAGTTAAAGGAGCTCTGTAGATGCAGTTATTAAACAAAAATGAAAGATGAATTACTACAAACCTGTCGGCTGTTCTCAGCTCAGTCTCCAGAACTCCTGAAACAAAATCAGAACAAAGTGCTTCAAAAACACAGCTGTGTTTATGGGACAGTAATTACACTTTAAAACCTTATCTGTCTTTATAATTGTTGTTAGGATAATAAATATGAATAAATCATTAACCCATTCATCATTCACCTCACGTCAGCTGTTAATACACAGAGGGGGTGAAGTCTGACGCTCCTTAATGTTCAGTCTGGAAAACAGAACAGGACGTTATTACTTTGATTTATTTGTTTCATTTACAAGTTAATTCTTCATCAAACGGTGAAACTGTACAGCAACGAGCTAGCATGACTTTAAAGATTTGAACAGAGCTGCTGTTAAAATCTGCCAGTGTTTAAATTTCTTTTGTTGACTTCATCTGAAATCAAAGACCAGATTTTTAACACCAGAAACTGTGCCATGAATTTCTGGAGTTAAATACTGTAAACCGTGTATGTGCCCTGATAAAACTGAAATATGGACTCTTTGTATATGACACCATAAATTGGCACACTACTCCAATATCAATCAGTCAATATTTGTATAGCATCTTTAATATAGGTTAGTTCAGTTCAACTGAGGTCTTAAATGAAAGAGACAACTATGTCTGTCACTATATTTGTTTACCTCAGAAGTTGTTTCAATGTAATGTTAATTTAACCAAAATGATTCATCGAAGAAGAAGAAGTGGTAAAATGTTGTAATCATCATTTTCAGTAAGTGCAACAACAACAATGAGGCAAACTACAGGGACAAGGTGAGCCAACTAGCCGTGTGGTGCATAGACAACAATCTGAAGAATCTGAGAAGATGAAAGAGATTGTTGTCGACTTCTGGAGAGCCTCCACCCAGCACCCTCCACTGACCATCAACGGTGCTGCTGTGGAGAGAGTGAGCAGCACCAGGTTCCTGGGTGTGCACCTCACTGAGGACCTCTCTGGTAGCAGCAACACCGCATCACTGGCTAGGAAAGCTCAGCAGCGCCTCTACTTCCTCCGCAGACTGAGAAGAGCCAGAGCACCAGTGTCCACCATGTGCACCATCTACCGTGAAACCACCGAGAGTATCCTGACCAGCTGCATCACTGTGTGGTACAGCGGCTGCACTGGAGGACACAGTCTACAACACACACCTGGCCCGCAAAGCACTCAGCATTGCGGGTGACTCCACCCATCCCATCGACTGCTTCTTCAGCCTCCTGCCCTCTGGGAAGAAGGTGAGGAGCCTCCGAGCGAGAACCAGCAGACTGAGAGACAGCTTCATCCACCAAGCCGTCAGGAAGCTGAATTCCCTCCCAGCTCTCCCCCCTTCCTTCTCTGCCCTCACAAACTCTGGACACTGACCCCCAATGCACAAACTAAATGGCACCACTTTACAAACAGTCAATTGCTGTACACCGACTGTTTACACACTGTATACATCTTTTATTTTTGATTCTCTATATTTTATATTTCATGCATATTGCTGTTTGTGCCAGGGATATGAGGGAAACACTATTTCAATTCTCTGTATGTCCTGTACATATGACAGCAGTGACAATAAAGTTGACTAGACAGACAGACAGACAGACAGACAGACAGACAGACAGACAGACACAAAGCTTTCATTATTGTATGACTGCTGACATCATTAAAATCTACAATCTGTGATCAGAAACTACAGGACTGATTACACAGCAAAACACATCAGCAAAAAGAGCATCAGGGTACTTACAGTAGAAGTGTGTGTGATCCTCAGAGTGTGTGTGACCCTCTGAAGCAGTGCTGTAGTTCCCCACCTTATATCTCTCTGTGAGGGAAACACCCCTCAGATCATGTCAGTAGTTGGAGGCAGCACAGAGAAGAAACAGGTCGATTTCCCAGAAATCACGACACTGAAAATCATTAGTCAAGACAGTAACTGCAGTCAACGTCAGAAAAACTTATCACATTATCATACTTACTGTACACAACCCAACTCATTGTGTGCGCGTGTGTGTGTGTGTGTGGTGGGGGTGACCATATAAAGCAGCAACAGAGGGAAGAGAAGCAGAACTCGACCTCCCGTCCTGACCAGAGACAGATTTTGGGGTAAGCTGCTGAACACACTGAGCTGATTCATCTGTTGCAGTAGGTCGCAAGTTTCCTGCTTACTATGCAACTGCTCTAATTCTCTAATTCTATTCTATAATTCTAAGTTTATTTTGCAAGTCAATCAGTCTTTGGTGTGCAGAATAGAAAGTGTACTCTTTATCTTATCGCCAAGTGCTTGGTCATGGTGAACTGTTGGTCTCTGTAAATAATATTATAAAGAGTACAGTCTAGACCTGCTCTGTATGGGAAGTGTCATGAGATAACTTTTGATTTGGTAACTTTTGATAACATTATGATCTGGCACTATATAAATAAAACTGAACTGAATATGGAAATCTCACCATGTATCTGTTAATTCTAGGTCCTGTGATCTTTTCTTTACCCAGATTTCTAAATTAGTTCTTTTGATTTTTTTGGTTAGTTGTGTCTATTTTGGGGTTAAGGGTTATATTTAAATCCCCTGCACAGATGAGGACACCAAAGGTTTCACATGTAATTAGTGGCTGCTACACTGTTTTGATCCGTCCTTGACTTCAAACCCCATCATGAGCATTCCTAAAGTAAAGCGGTTAATTCCTTTCCCTTTTGCTGTTTTTTTACAATGAGCAGTTGGAACATAGACAAGATTCTCTATTCCGTTTCTGTGTCTGGCTTCTGGCATCCATCAATAATAGAACAGCTACTTATTTCCCGGGAAGCCGAGCAGAGGTGCCACGGTGGGATCACTGGGGTTTGAAACATTGACTAGGACGGCTGCATATAGCTCAAGCGGTCGAAATGCACACAGTACGCGGTGCATCCATGCTCGGTGGAATTACTACCGAGCTACAAAGTCCATTTACATGGAGTGTGATAACTTATCACACATTATCTGCAGTTATGAAGCATTTCCATCCCTGCGGTAGTACCTTCTTAGACCTCAAAACACAATGTGACACATCAGAAATATAAAAACAAACATAACTATAATACAAGTTAGAAACTTTCTGTTTAAGAAACAAGTTCTGTTTCTTAATGTACATCTGGAAGTTATTTTGAGTAGTAAAAGATGATTGAACTCTCCTATGTTGGTAGCTAGTGCCTCCTCGCTGCCATCTTCTTCTGTGTTAGGGTTTTCCAAAAGTCGTCTTCTCAATCAGAATCTCTCTTCCTCTTCTTTGTGATCTACGACGGCCCTTATCCTTCCCCCCTTCCATCTTCTAACTTGTTTAAGTTGGTTTTAGTTTTAAAAGATTGTTAAATTTAGGGGGTTTAGCTAACCGAGATCTAACTTTTTACACAACCATCCTCAAGTTCATGCCACTGGAAGTCCCAAATTTGAGGTTTGAAAAAAGTTGGACAGGCAGAACAAAAGACTGTAAAAGTTGTGAAATGCTGAAAGAAAAAAGCTGGTGGAACAAAACTGAGTCTTTGTGAAGTAAATACGTGGAGGGATTCACCACTCTGTGAAAGACTGCTCTGGAAAATAGAGCAACAATTTAAGAATAATGTTTATTAATGTAAAATGACAAAGAATCTGTGGATTTCATCGTCTACAGTTCTTAAAATGATTCAAAGATTCAGAGAATCAGAAGAAATCTGTACACAAGGGACAAGGCCGAAAACCAAGATTGGATGGCCGTGACTTTCAGGCCTTCAAGGCTGCCCTTTTAGCCACCACAGCATTGTTGCTAGGTTGGTCAGTCAGTTCTGATGTAAACAGTTGATTATAAATAATGAATTGTATGTATTTATTGTATTTTTATTTGCCATTTGGTTTGCAAGAGTTTCAGTCGTAAAGGTTAAAGATGTTTCTTCAGGTTTGGACAGCAGAAGAGTCAGACAAGTGAACTAACAAGCTGTTGTCCAATTTGTCCAGTTCAGACTGAGCAATGGACGTCAGCGGGACGATGGAGGTGACGGCACTCGGCCGACCATTCAGTGTCGGGATGTTGTACGACTGCCGCAAAGATTCCCTTGTTCCTGGTAAGGATTCACATTTAAAGATACTTAATGCACCACAACTGAACTTTCAGTTTTTAAAAGTCATATTCAACAACAATCTTTTTTATCAGTGATCCAGCTTATACCAGGGTCATGAAAACCCTTTCAGCTTTTATTGTTGTAATAACTCACTGTGAGCTATTTCCTGTAAAAGGTTTTTACTTTTCTGGTTATATTAGAATAAACAGAGGAGGGACAATATACAGTTAGCATGAATTCAAAGCTGAAGACACTTAAATATTACATTAGAACAGCATCATCTGTCTCCTGACACAATGTCCTCGATGTTCTTGAGAAGCTTCTTTCTACTAAAGAAATAACCCCAAATAACCTGTATCCAGCACTGCCTTTGACACACTTCACTCCTGTTTGGCTGGTTCTGGATGATGAACTTGATTTTGCTGCTTCTTTTGCAGGAATGGCATTGTGGGACCATGATGACCTGATAAAACATGTACGAGAAAGACCGCAGAACTACAATGACTTTGAGATAGTTGCATCTGAATCTATTGAGGGCAAATCTAAAGCACTGAATGTTGATGCATCACTGAAAGCAAGTCTCCTGGGTGGACTCGTACAAGTTGACGGATCGGCCAAATACCTGAACGATAGTAAGACTTCCAAAAATCAGGCCAGAGTAACACTGAAGTACAAAGCTACCACAAAGATCCAGGAACTATCAATGAACCATCTTGGAAGAGGCAATGTGAAGCATCCGTATGTCTTTGATCAAGGTTTAGCAACACATGTAGTCACAGCTGTTCTTTATGGGGCACAAGCCTTCTTTGTCTTTGACCGTGAGGTGTCTGAACAGGAAGATCATCAAGACATTGAAGGAAACTTGAAGGTGATGATCGAGAAAATTCCCTGTCTTAAGATAGAGGGTGAAGGTTCACTGAAAATGGAAGACAAGGACAGAGCAAGTGTTGAGAAATTCTCCTGCAGATTCTATGGAGACTTTTCCCTTCAGAAACCTCCTACATCCTTTCAGGATGCAATACAAGTCTACCAAAGTCTGCCAAAATTGCTGGGAGCCAATGGAGAAAATGCCGTACCAATGAAGGTCTGGCTGCTGCCACTGACATGTTTGGATTCTTCAGCTGCTAAACTCGTCCGTCAGATCAGTATAAGTTTAGTTCAAGATCACAGAGTGTCCTGGAGGACTTCAGTGAGCTGGAAATGAGGTGTAATGATGCACTGAAGACCTACACTGCACAGCAGTTCCCACAGATTGGCAACAAACTTAAAACTTTTAGAGAGAAGTGCTCTGAGTTCAAACTGGAATTCCAACAAACCTTGGCAAAGAAACTTCCGTCAATCCGAGGAGGAGGAGAAGAAGAAGCTGTGCTCGCAGAGATCCTGAAGAAGAGACATTCTTCTCCTTTCAACAGCAAACATCTGAACGAGTGGATGGACTGTAAAGAGAGAGAAATTTACACTTTAAAATCTTTCACCAACATGATGAAGAACACCAAGATCGTTCCATCTCAAAATCACCTGCACGGGGAAATTCTCAGTGCTGAACATGCTGTGTGTTTTGTCTTCACCTCTCTGGGAAGTGTTGAACCGTACCTGTCAACTTTATCAAACTACTTACAACAAACACCCACACCAGACAACCCTCAAGATTCACATACTCGAGATGTAGAGAAGGAACAATGGTACGCCTCAAAAGAAGCAGCAGATACAATGAGGCATAAAGCAAAGCTCTTCAGTGATTTTGCAGAGGCCAACCAGAAGAACAAGAACATGAAGTTCCTGACAGTGGGATTAACAAATGAGACACAGAAAGGTATCGGCTTTCCTGTCAATGAGAACTTTGAACCACCTTCAAAGCCTGAAACAGTAACAGTAAGTGACATCAACCACAACAGTGTGACACTGAAGATTTCTCCACCCAGATTTGGAGCAGAGAACATCACCTCATACTGTACTGAGTACTGTGTCAGTGCAGAGGATGGATGGCAACAAAGACAGCATCAAAAGCTGAAGAAGTCACAGTGAGAGATCTGAGTCCTAACACAGAGTATCTGTTCAGATGCAGAGCAGTGACCTCACAAGGTGTTGGGCCAGCCAATGAAGTCAGTGGTTGCATTAAAACTTTACCTTGCAGCCCTCCTGGAAAACCACAAGTTGAACCAAACTCAAGTGAGATATCAGTGAGCTGGAAGAAACCTGCTGAGCTTGGACAAGATGTCCAGACTTTGAGATACATCGTGGAGTATGCAAAAACAGACAACGGGATGAAAGAGGAAGATCTCCAGTGGAAGCAAATGACGTCTGAGGCTGAAAAGGCGATCATTGCAGGGCTTCAGGCAGGGACAGAATATGTTGTCAGGGTCAGATGTGATTGTGGTGAAGCTGGCAGAAGCAAGGAAAGCATCTCTGTTAATGTCTGCACAACAAAATGTGAATTTGCTCGTCTTGCTGAATTCCTCAAACATATGAGCAAGAACATACATTCAGATTCTCCCTCAGTTTACAAACTGTCCGTGAAAGAAGAAGATATGGACATAGTTGGATGCCGGAGGTATAACTTTGGGAAAGCCAGCATGAGGCAAAATCGCACAATAATGGTTCTTGGAGCGACTGGCTCAGGAAAGTCCACTCTCATCAATGGAATGATCAACTACATTGTTGGTGTAGATTGGAAAGATGATTTCAGATTTAAATTAATCACTGAGGATCAGTCAAGATCACAATCTGAAAGCCAGACCTCTGAAGTCACAGTGTACAAAATCAACTACCAGGACGGGTTCAATATCCCCTTCTCTCTGACCGTTGTGGACACACCAGGGTTTGGGGATACAAGAGGAATAAAGAGAGACAAGGAGATCACAGAGCAAATCCGAAGGCTTTTCACCTCCAGTAATGGAGTCAGCGAGATTGATGCAGTGTGTTTTGTTACTCAGGCCTCTCTTGCACGGCTAACAGCAACACAACGATATGTGTTTGACTCAGTACTCAGCATTTTTGGTAAAGATGTGGCAGAGAACATTAAGATGCTCGTGACTTTTGCAGATGGCCAGCAGCCACCAGTTCTTGAGGCAATAAACGTCTCTGGAGTACCATGTCCCAAAAATGACATTGGGCTTCCAGTTCACTTCAAATTCAACAACTCTGCATTGTTTGCAGACAACAGGAGTATCAGTGACAGGGCCCGTGATGAAGGTTCTGATGAAGATGATGACAACTTTGATGAAATGTTTTGGAACATGGGTGCCAAAAGTATGGAGAAGTTTTTCACTGCTTTGGGTAAAATGGAAACCAAAAGTTTGCAAATGACCCAAGAGGTTCTCAAAGAACGAAAGCAGCTTGAAACAGCTGTTGAAGGTTTTCAACAGCAAATTAAAAATGGATTAGCAAAACTTGAAGGACTTAAGACAACCAAAGACAAGATTAAAGACCTAGAAACAGTTGTGTCCTCAAATGAAAACTATGAGATTGAGGTGAATGTTCTTAAACCAGTCCAAAAACAGCTCACAATGAAAGGAGAGTACATCACCAACTGCCAGAAATGTTCAGTGACATGCCACTACCCGTGTGCGATAGCAGATGATAATGAAAAACATGGCTGTGCTTCAATGGATAGGACAGGGATGTGCACGGTCTGCCCTGGAAAATGCACTTGGACTGTGCATTTCAACCAGACATACAGCTGGGAGTATGTTCAAGCAAAAGAGAAGCAGACTCTGCAACAGCTGAAAGACAAGTATCAAAAAGCTACAAAGAAAAGATGACCACTCAGGATTTGATTGAAAGACAAGAGGAGGAGATTTTTCACCTTCAGAAAATGATGGTGTCCCTCATGGATCAGTCAGCTCACTCTATAACTCGTCTGCAAGAGATCGCCCTGAGGCAGAACCCTCTGACCACTCCAGACTACATTGACATGCTGATTGAAGGAGAAAAATCAGAGGCCAAAGAGGGTTACCAGACCAGAATTAAGTCTTTGGAGGCAATGAAAGAAAAGGCAAAAATCATCTCCAAAGTAAGCAAACGAGACAGACTTACAAAAACAGAGGAGGAATTATCTGAAGAAAAACAGGAGAGGGAAGAAAAGAAAGGTTTTGTAAAGAAAGTGACAAGTTTCTTTGGATTGTAGGGAACAAACGTGGCATGTCCATGTGCAGCCATGTTAGCAGCATTCTAAGGTTTTTATTACAGTAGAAATCAGAACAAAACTGATGGATGGATGAAAAATAAGTCAAAAGCCCATGAGGGCCATTATTATGTTAACAGTGACATGCTAACGTTATCATGCCAGTTCAAGTTAGCATTGCTTTGTTAGACTTTTGATCAAGTCAGAGCTTTTCGATAACGTACCTCTGTGAAACCAGTTGTGTAGGTATGGAGCTCATTTAATCAAGCAGTTTAATATAAACGTTTGCTTTGGATGTCATGTCTACATAACATGAATGTGATTTATTGACCTGTCAGCTGAAGCGTTGGTGGCCTTTTATTCTTATTTTATTAAAGAAACATTTTGGACTTGGGGCATACTTTAATATTTCTGATCATTCAGTTTATATGCTACATGTCTGTGATTACAGATACTTTGTTTGGGGTTTGTCAGTATTTTACATAATAAATTGTAGGTTTGTTGTAACTTTTTCAGGCTAAAGCTGCTGTCTGTGACGTTCAGCCTGTTCAGACTACAGCACAGAGGACTGTGCAGTTTGATGAGTTTAAACTTGTTGCTGATGAATCCGTGACAGAAAATCTGCTGAGAAAACCACATAACAACAAACACATATCAGTATATACACACAGGACTAAACCACACTGATTACAAGTCAGCTTTAACATTTGTCCTTTATTTTAACCAATGATGAATTTTGTTTATTTGATTTCTTTTTGTGCTTTTTGTTGCCCGAATGTATTAAAAACTAGAAAACACATGCTGATAATCTCACTGAAATGTGGCTTTGAAGATGTCAACACCAGATGTGGTGGTCAATATTTATTTTTGATGTTTTGTGATCAAGAAGTGAAAATAAATTGATTCTGTTGGACGCGTTTTGTTTTTTTTCCATCTCACTTTGCAGACGTGCCGTTAACCACATCAGTCATTTTGTTTTTAGACCTTGTGTGGAATATTATAAGAGACATTATACAGAATGACCATGTGTATATATTTGTGTTTTTCCTCACACACACACACACACACACACACATAAAACTGATCTGTTTAATGTAAAATTAGTACATGCAGTACCCCGAGTGCAGGATGACATCATCAACAAGTTTTTTTTAGTTTTTTTATCAGGAAATGACAAAGTTTAAAATACCATGAAGAACACCTGAACACACTGAAAACACTGTGCGTCAGTGTTGGACAGACACTGGTCACAACTCACTGCAACTAACAGTCAGGCTTGTGAGTTAAAGGCTTTGGTTGCCAAGCAACCAGGACCAGGTGGAGAAACACCCATTGTAAATTTAGTCGTGTTTTTTGCCAATTATCTTGAAAAACGTTTAGAAAAGACAAAGAACACTTCTGCCAGGTGAGCCACGTTTTCATACCTTTTTATATGTGTGACCAAATCTGCAGGAGCAGCTGACGTAGTAGAAGTATGCATAATAAGTATAGTGAATAATAATAATAGTGTGCCTTTCTCTACATTCTCATACAGCTTTTACTGCTGATACAATAATTAGCTGAAGTTGATGGTTATGTACTTACTCATTTTTATATTGATTTATTGGTACTTTTACTAAAATGACTTCTTTCACCACTTGAAGGAAGTAAACATGTCCAATGTCCGAACTTAAACATCTGTCTGGATCAAGAATTAAAACTTCTGCAGGACAATATGAAGATATTTATACTGCATATTTATACAGTGAACCAAACAGTGACATCTTTTTTTCTGTTCTATAAATAAAGAAAACACACAGATAGAACGATACTGAGGCTGTGTGTTGTTGAGCGTTTCACAAAGAGCGCCAGGCTGAGCGTTGTGTGAAGGTGACCGAGTTTATTTGTGTTCAGGAATGTCACAGAGCAAAGTGAGTGGACATCACAGCTGCCTGAAGGTCACTGCAGGTGGACAAAATAACAGAAACATCATTCACAGCAAAACAGTTTGGGGTTTTTTTTGGAGCGTCTTTCAGGCGTCGATTTGACTTCATGGTCAAAAGTTGCACAAATCGGCAACTGTTGCGTCAAGTGATTGATGAGGCCGGTGTGGTCGTAACAGTTTTGATATCTTATTTTTTTTAATACACATTTTGCATTTAGAAAAAAAAAAAAAAACATGCATGGTCACAGTCATATGAGAGAAGTGTAAAAACACATTTAAAAATAAACAGATGATTTTAGCTGTTTCAGCATAACTCGTGGGGAAATAAAAAATGAGCTGAACATAAAATGTTTTCAACATTCAACTGATTTTACTCTCACGGAGATTGATTTTTGTTTTTCCATGTTCGGGATCTAAAGAGTCGACAAACGAGCGCCGACGTTTCCCGAAAATCCCGAAAATGAAATAAGAAGTTCAACCTCTCGACTTGTTTTAGCTGCTGCACGTGACAACTCCGACACCGCGTGCCGTTTATGCTTTCAGAAAAAGTTTGGAAATAAAATCTCAATAAATAAATCAAAGTTCGAGTGACGACGTGTTTGTTTCGATGAACATTTAAACTTTGTGACGCAGATGTTGTCCTGATGTTTTACAACGACTTCAGCTTCATTTGATGACTTTTCTCTGAATGAGATTATTTTGGTTGGTGTCGATGTAACAGACTCTTCACAACAAACACAGACGTGTACATAAATATATACATACAGTTTAATATTGTACATGTCATATATAAGCTGAGGTTCACGTCTCAGCTCTTACTTAAACTGAACAGGATGAATATTGTAACAGAGATTAAAGACTAAAAACAAAAATAACAGAAAATTTTGTAAGTTATTTTTCGATGAACACGATCAGTGTGGAGCTGCCACATTAACTCAACTGTAACAATAAAATAAATTAAAAACGTCTACGTGCCGAGTCTGTTACCATAATTCTCTCTCAGTTTCTTTCAGCTCTTCATCAGACAGACGCCACACAGAGGAGGTCAAAGGTCAAGGCCGGCCAGTCAGGGATGCTCTTGAGGGTCAGCTGAGGTCTGTCTTTCACGGAAGACATTTATAATGTCGCGCTCATTCGTCGACGTGAAACGTGATGAAATATGTCAGTGTTTGGTTCGTCTGTTCTGGAACACTGTGGAAACATGGCGGACTCGTGGCGTCTGTAGAGAAACACGGGCGGACGCTCTACGTATAAAAACGCTGAAGTTGGTAGAAGTGGAAGCTCGACACGCTCGATCAAACAGCTGCCATCAGATGCAGACTGTGTCCGAATACAGCACAGAAGTTTGGGTGACGGCCGTCCACCAACAACAGACCACCACCTCTGTCCTCAGACGTCTGCAGGTGTTTGTGCTGCTGCTTGGATCAGCTCCATGAGTACGGATCAGAACCATCCAGATCTGCCCATGATTAAACTGTAAAAAAACAAACTGACGTAGGTTCAGACGAAGAGCGGCAACACGACTTCTTCAATAAGCTTCACAGGAGAGACGATCATCGTTCTTGAGACATGAGATCGAGCGTTTTCTTAAATTCGTCTGCAGAGATCAGCGAAGCAGTCGACACCACAAACAGCTTCAGCCGCTCCTCTGAAAACAGAAGATGATCAGACTTTGAAATTCCCGGAGACGGACGGTGCATTATTCAGCTCAGCCAATCAGATCATGAACTGTGACCGGCGACAGTCAAAGGTACAACCAGAGGTCCTCTTCCTTCATCGGGCTCAGCTCTGGTTGATGTCGTGGACGGATTTTCTGTTGCTTCAGCTCGACTTTCTTTGTCTGATGGGCTCATCTCTCCTGCAGCGTCGTGAGTCCTCATCCTGTTGATCAGCTGACCCTCAGCGCCCTCTGCTGGCCGTGGTCAACAGAGACACTCCTGGGCGGCGTTTAGCTCAGTCGGTAGAGCGGCCGCCCCATATGCGAAGGCTCGCTGTGGGGGCTCAGGTTCGAGTCCCGACCTGTGTGGCCCTTTCCCGCATGTCATTCCCGTCTTTCTTCCCACATTTCCTGTCACTCTTCAGCTGACTATCAAATAAAGGAAAAAGGCCAAAAAATATATATATATATATATATATATATATATATATATATATATATATATATATATATATATATGATGTCAGAACTAATTATTAAACAGCGTGGGGCGACACTGCTTTTGTTTCTGGGTCATCAAAGATTCATGTCAAAGATCTCATCCGGGATCACGTCCAGGTCGCCGACACTGAATATTTCGTCTGTGCGGCGCGTCCGTTAGCCGATGAGTTCGGTGGGTAACACTTTCTACGAACCTGCCTCCGTGTCAGAACTGATCAGTTTGAAATATGAATGTTTTTTAGCGTCGCTGCAGGTTTGTTTCACGGTTTCAATAAAAACGTCGAAAAGCGTGAAAATCTGAAGGTCCTGTAAGTTTTGGTCGGACAAGGCAAACCAATCATCGACTAAGCTGTCGCATTAAATCTTCACCTTGTGGTTCTTGTAGTACCCACAGCGGGGCTGTTTTGGCACTTTGGATCGACTGGAACACTGACCCGGTGTGACTCAGCAGCACAAACACTAAAAAACATAAAGAAACTAAAAAACAACAAAAGAGGCAAAAGAAATCTGAGAAGGAAACATGGCAGCTTCCTACATTACATCTGATCCGCGTGGATTCTTTTCTCCTACAGCATGTGGACATACAAACTAAACCAAGGCGACAGCAAATTAAAATAAAAACATGTAACACTTCTGATGAAGCTGAGGATGGCACTCCTCCCCTTCAGTATCCCAGGTCCAGCTGGATTTTGTGCTCAAAAATGGCGATTAGCAGCATTATGCAGAAGCCCAGCAGGATGCCGGCGTTCTGCAGCAGGAAGAAGCCGCAGTGGCTGAAGCCGTGATCCCCGGCGTTGTTATGCAGCATCTCAGGCACCTGCACAGGAAAAGAACGGACACGAAGCAGGAGATGAGCAACATTCAGACTGATTACGAGCTTCAGCTTCACCAAAATCACTGAATAAAGTTGTAAAGTTGTGCTTCTGTACAGTAATCAGCGACTGCAGCAGCCCTCACAGTCACTCAGAGACCGGACCAAACAGGAAGCGTTTGATTGGATGTGCAGGATGACATCATCGACAACTCTTTGTGGTTCTTCATGAAGAACACCTGAGCGGCGGCCACAAGATGGCAGCCTCGGACAACAAACAGACGCTCTGCTGATTAACAGACGACAGCGGTTTGTGACAGCTCACCTCTCCTGTGTGTGTGTGTGTGTGTGTGTGTGTGTGTGTAAAGAGGCCATCTGGTCCTGAAGGCTGCTGCTCTCAGACATTCGGCTGAGACCTGTTGAGTCGACACAACAGGTGCTGCTGACTCAGCGGATCCTCGACCCCTTCCTGAACTTAAACTTCAGTCACTGGTCGTCGTTTGGTGATCATGAACGATCACCACCTGAACGTTACCTGCAGCGTTGTTTCCCTTCATGCAAACTTGTTGTTTCCCGTCATGCACGAGTGTTCTTGCAGCGCAGGTTGACTCACCATGTCCACCAGAGCCACATACATGAAGAGTCCGGCTGTGAGGGCGAATATCCACATGGAGATGTTCTCCGCGTAGTGTCCAATCAAGATGCCCGTCACC
This sequence comes from Miichthys miiuy, assembly GCA_036365135.1. Lineage (NCBI taxonomy): Eukaryota > Metazoa > Chordata > Actinopteri > Sciaenidae > Miichthys > Miichthys miiuy. The sequence continues at coordinate 909,981 of CM071617.1, forward strand.
ATACCCAAGTAGGCCATCATGGCCGACAACACGTTGTACAGAATGGCCTGACGGACCGTCATGCCGGCCTTCAGGAGCACCGCAAAGTCACCTGGGAAACAGAGTAAACATCAAAGATAAGTCTGTGATTGGTCAAACTTCACGCTGTGAGGCTCTACGTGCAGACGCTCTTACCCAACTCATGAGGCAGCTCGTGACAGAAAACAGCCACAGACGTGCTGAGGCCGCTGGACAGACCCTCAGTGAAGGCGGCGCCTGCAGGACGACGGCGAAATATTCAAACACATGACAACATAACATGCCTACAGTCAGTACGTGCACACTAAGCTAACGTCAGCCACTCACCGATAGCCAGGCCGTCGCTGAAGTTGTGCAGTCCGTCTCCCATGATGACCATCCAGGCGAGCGTGGCCACGCCGGCCTGCTGGAAGTGCTGCTCCGAGTAGGAGTGGGAGTGGCTGTGAGGGTGGTGGTTCTGGGAGTGGTGGTGGTGCAGGATGTGGTGGTAGTCGTGGTGGTGGTGGTGCATGCTATCGGCCTGGCCCACCGTGTCGTGGAAGTGGGAGTGGCATTTGTTCTCGCAGTCCTCCGCCGTGTAGGCCGCGGCCCCCGACGCTCCGGCGTAACCCTGCGGCGAGACGACGGACACCTGCGGCGCGAGCATCACCTGCTCCTCCTCCGCCACGCCGCCGCTGTGAAGCCCGCTCGGGTGGTCGCCAAATATACTGGCACCGTTGGTCTCCACATCTGGAGGAACACAATGATGAAGTCACCCGACAACGCAGAAACACCTGACTGACCTCAGACAGGTACGTCTGACTTTGGTCCTCACAACGTTCTTTTTGAGGCTACAGTATCGTTATTGAAGTTAGCACGGTGAGAAAGCTACGTACATCTCTGTGATTTACAGAGTTTCCTGATGGACAGTGAAGTAAACTGCTGCCCACTGTAGCTGCTGTTAGCTAATGTTAGTCTCACCTTCAGCTGGCTTCAGGTCGTTCTCCTGCAGAGCAGGCTGCTTCTCTGGATCGGCTTTGTCGTTCTGGTCCCACTTCTTCTGGATCTGTTTGGACGGCAGGAACACATTTAAACCACGACATTTAAACCACGGCGTCTCCAGACGAAGTGAAAACTTAGTCAGGTCATAAACTGATCAAACTTTGACCTTCTGTTTCTTGTCCTTGTACATCTTTCCCAGCGTCAGGAAGTGCTCGATCAGAAACATGAAGTAGACCCCGCTCAGAGCCGTCAGGCCCTTCCACACAGCGTCCAGGTTTTCCTCGTGCTCGTCGTGGTGGTGATGTCCCTCCGAGAAATTCATCATAGAATCCTCGTGGTGGTGATGGTGGCCTCCCTGAGACTGAGTCCACAGACAGAAACACATGAAGTCAAATGAGATTCCTGTGGTACAAAGTTTGACTTTTGAACAGCTCACGTTGACTCACGTGCGGGATGAGATGAAGGAAGGCGTCGCCGCTCAGCGTGCCGACGGCCAGCGCCACCAGGAAGCTGAGGAGGAACTTGAAGAAAACTCTGTTCATGAGCGGGATGAGGACGACGCCGAGCAGGGAGAGCAGGCTGATGACCGTGATGGAGATGAACCCGCCGACCCAGGCTGCAACGCACGAAACCAAACGCCTCAGAAACGTCAAACTGCGTCAACGGAAAAACATCGGACAGATTCAGGCGTCGCCTTACCTATTGTGATGCTTTTGCCACTTTCAGAGCGCTCGCCATGGTCGTGGTGGGAGCTGTTGTGGTCGCCGTGGTGACCGTGGCTGTGTTTATGGTCTGGAAATGAAAGACAGGTGAAATCAATCACATCAAACTACAAAACTACAATAAGACTGACTGAAAACCGGTCTATCTGGTAAGCTAGCTGCACCTAAACAATGCAGGTGTGTCAGTCTGTGAGTCAGCGAAGAAACAAACATGTCATGCTGCCAGCTAACTGTGGTTAGCTCGGTCAGCCGTGTAGCTGACTGAACTGACTCAGCCCGGGATGCCAGGAGCCAAACCCGGCAAGAAAACCACCTCGGAAGGCTGCTGTGTTCACTGTTAGACTGGACACTGCTGGTTCAGAGGTTCTGTTGCTGTGTTCACTGTTAGACTGGACACTGCTGGTTCAGAGGTTCTGTTACTGTAACCACTGTTAGACTGGACACTGCTGGTTCAGAGGTTCTGTTGCTGTATTCACTGTTAGACTGGACACTGCTGGTTCAGAGGTTCTGTTACTGTAACCACTGTTAGACTGGACACTGCTGGTTCAGAGGTTCTGTTACTGTAACCACTGTTAGACTGGACACTGCTGGTTCAGAGGTTCTGTTGCTGTGTTCACTGTTAGACTGGACACTGCTGGTTTCAGAGGTTCTGTTACTGTAACCACTGTTAGACTGGACACTGCTGGTTCAGAGGTTCTGTTACTGTAACCACTGTTAGACTGGACACTGCTGGTTCAGAGGTTCTGTTAGACTGGACACTGCTGGTTCAGAGGTTCCTGTAACCACTGTTTCACTGCTGGTTCAGAGGTTACTGTAACCACTGTTAGACTGACATGCTCGCCTACCTCTCTCCTCGTGTCCTGCGGCGTCTCCGTGCAGGATGCATGCTCCGCCATCAATCTGGTTGAGGAGGGCGGGGCAGAGGAAGCTGAAGTCGCTGAGGGTCACGCCCACCTCCTCAGACATCCCATGTGAGGCGAGGATGTTGGAGGCACTCAGACACTGGACACAGAGCAAAAAACTCGAGTTTTAAATACAGCGACAGCGTGCATGAGGGAAAATAAAACAAAGCCGAGCTGGAAACTGGAAGACAATGTCGTACCTCAACGCTGTCCGTGCTTCGGTTGCGAGGAAGATCCTGATTTACGTGGTCGTGACTGTCATTATGATCATGATCGTGATCGTGACTGTCATTATGGTTGTGACTGTGATCATGATCGTGGTCGTGACTGTGATCGTGATCGTGGTCGTGACGATCCCCGCGGCTGACAGCGGATGCTTGTGTCTGGCTTTCAGTGACCAGTCTGGCGGCAGACGCCCTGGTGCTTTCTGGGTTGCCATCTTGTCTCACCACCAGCTCAGCGCTGTACACCACCGTGGTGCCGACCCCCTGAGCCACCGCTGCCACCTTCTGCAGGTTGTGATGGCTGTTCTGATCTTTGGTCTTGTGGACGTGTTTCTGGTGATGCGGATTGCTGTCGTCGTCGTGGGGATGGTGGTGATGGTGGCCTTCGTGTTGGTGGTGATGATGGTGGTGGTGGTGGTCATGGTGGCCCGGTTGCTCGTGATGTTGCACCATAACCGTCCTGATGCGATCCAAGCCCACGTTCTGTAAGAGGCGCTTTAAACCGGTCAGAGAGATGGTGCCGTTCTCTCCATATCTGTTTATTGAACAGGAGGAGAGTTTACTATTTCTGTACAGATGATTAATATTTCACTGGACTGTCCTTTAACTTTAAATATAACAAACATGTTCACTTATTCATGACCTCAAAGTGAACACGCAGCATTTTCAAAGACTTTTAATATAAAAAATTTACTTCTTTCTTCTTTCAGCTGTAAAAACTCAAACAAAGTCCTTTTAGAAACAGTTTGTTGAAAACAAATGAGAATAAAAGAGAGGCAACAAAACTCCTTCACTGATTGTAGTTTTTTAAGAGCCGCTCTTTGTTTACTGTTTTTGTGATCGATGGATTAAGTCGCTGTAATGAACATCTAATTTGTAGACAGGAGGTTCACACAGCAGCTCATGTGTGTGTCACCGTCAGCAGCTCACCTGTTGAACAGAGCCTCCAGGTGTTGCCTCTGGGTCCGCTCGGCTCTCTGCGAGTCGACCACAGCCGACAGTAAACGCGTCGTGCCGCTCATCTCCGTGGTTGTTGACGGGCTGCAGTCTACACCGGTCGACCGCGCGCAGCTGGGCAAACTCACGGCGAGGAGAAACATCACGGCCGCGATGAATCGACTCGTATTCTCATCCATCGTCTCTGCAGGGGGAAGAAGAACGAACGTTCAGGAGCAGAAAGAGTATCTGAGGCCGCCGAGCGAGTCGGAGTACCCGAGGACGGGTTTTTATTTACTGAATCTTCAGACAGGCAAAATCACTTTTTATTCATCAAATAAAATCAAGACGTAAGGCGATACAAATATTTACGACTGAACCAATTAATCTAATTATCGATTAATCTGCAACAAAGAGTCGAACGTCATATAACATCAAACATATTAAGATACAGCAGCATGTTTGTAAAGTGAAATAAACGTAGCCAGGGGTCCTCGGCCTGAACTGAGATTAAATTAAATAATTAATTTTCTGTTAATTGACTCATTTATGGGTCGACTGTTTCACCTGCTGTAACCTGAATACCATTTTTATGCTCTGGAGCTTCAGTAGTAACCGACAGCAGGTATTCAAAGCCTCAGCCGGTGGACAGAAACATTGCCGAGCAGCGCCGGAGCGTTTCTATTTTAACCGGCGGAGCTTTTGTTTCCACGAGCAGCTCAGAGCTGATACGTCTGAATCAAATCTAAACGGAGCACACAGAAAATAAACACGCTCATACACCGAGCAACATTTAGCAAAATGAAAAACCAAACACCTTCCCAGCGGATGGATAACTGAAACACTGAATATTCAGTCCAGCCCCAGAATAAGCATGAACTTAACCAACCGATCAGTGAGTAGTCTGGTCCTAAAGTCCAGCCTCATGAAGTGACTCTGAGAGGCAGTCACCTGGATAATGAACGACACATAACAGAGGTGATGATCGGGATAAATCATGAACTGACTCAACGTTTCAGCCACAAAGTGATGAAATCAAAAGAGATGATTGGCAGTGAGGCGTCACGTCACGCTGTGTGCGACTGAAGTGGACCGGACTGTTCCACATAAAGATGAATCAGCACAGACCGACTACGACACTGAGCTGATGAATCATGGATCTGTGACACTTCAACGTTTCCTGCAGACGTCAGCGTGTTGCTCGTTTTGTCCAAAATCCAACGAGGGAAAAACAACTTCACGGAGCTCGAAGCAAAGAGTCGGCTCGGGTGTGAACACATCTGTCGATCGAGTGACCGACTCTCAGAGGGAAGTGAAACTGGCAGTGAGGGAAATTTATTTTTCTACGCCGACCCTCGTCTTAAAAACCATGTCCAGAACCGCCATGATACATTCAGCTCTGTGTGCTGAAGTCTGAACTGTTTTCTGGCTGCAGAAGTGAGTCAGTCTCCATAAGTCCCCATGTTCAAACGGAAACCAACATGTTTGCAGCCTGGTACAAAAAACTGTTTTGGTCTGTATAGCTAATTTCCCCGTTCATGACACCGATGATCCACATCGAGACTACGTCCAGGTTTTAGACAGTCTGCGGGGACGTCACGGAGACTACGTCCAGGTTTTAGACAGTCTGCGGGGACGTCACGGAGACTACGCCCAGGTTTTAGACAGTCTGCGGGACGCCACGGAGACTACGTCCAGGTTTTAGACAGTCTGCGGGGACGTCACGGAGACTACGTCCAGGTTTTAGACAGTCTGCGGGGACGCCACGGAGACTACGTCCAGGTTTTAGACAGTCTGCGGGGACGTCACGGAGACTACGTCCAGGTTTTAGACAGTCTGCGGGGCGCCACGGAGACTACGTCCAGGTTTTAGACAGTCTGCGGGGCGCCACGGAGACTACGTCCAGGTTTTAGACAGTCTGCGGGGACGCCACGGAGACTACGTCCAGGTTTTAGACAGTCTGCGGGGACGCCACGGAGACTACGTCCAGGTTTTAGACAGTCTGCGGGGACGTCACGGAGACTACGTCCAGTTTTAGACAGTCTGCGGGGACGTCACGGAGACTACGTCCAGTTTTAGACAGTCTGCGGGGACGTCACGGAGACTACGTCCAGGTTTTAGACAGTCTGCGGGGACTTCTCATGGAAAGTTTCCAGAGATTTATCGGAAACTTTCACCCTTTGTGTTTTAGTTCTATCGCCATGGTCAGTGTTTAAATTATGTAAATGAGGCTCCTCGTTTGAACACACTGAAGTGTGTCACCGTTTAACGGACACGAGCTCCACATGGAGTAACGTGTGTGTGTGTGCACAGATGGAGACACAGAAGCACAAAGAAAGCAGCTTCTGAGTAATCAGATTACTTAAAAACTCCACCTGTCAGGTTAGCACGCGGCTAACAGCCAGCTACACAAACCGAGCAGCTCCCCGTTAGTTTGAATGTGTGATGTTAATTAATGAGGTGTAACATTCAGGATAATTAACGGCAGTACTAACGTGGTGGTCTCCTCTTCGCCTCTTCTTGTCTGTAACCGTGAATTAGCTCCGTTAGCCCGCCCTGCTAGCCGCTGTTCCTCCGTTAAATCCCTCGGAGGATGCCCGACAGTCGGCGGCTGCCCGGGCCCTGCTCGGGCCTCGTGTCTCCGCCGAGGCTGGAGCTGAACTTCACGGTGATGTCAGGCCATAAACACACACGAACCTCCACCCAGCCCGGCCATGCGTGTCTGTGTGTGAGTGAGTGTGTGTGGAGGTAAACAGTAACACGTTGGGTTTGTGCGCTCCGCACCAGCCCCGGTCCCGGTGCCGTGTGCAACAAAAGGCGGCAAAACCCGGAAACTGAACCCAGCCCGCCAGCCGCCGCCGTGCGGAGCGGACATGCTTCACCCGGGACACGCCGTTAAACACGCGGGGGTGACTTACCGTGTCTGTTCGATCCCCTCCGGTTGACGTGTGGACGCTGCTCGGTCCGCTCGGTCCGCTTCTGTCCGTTATAATAATGATGGATGTGGTTTGTGTGACGCCTTCAGGGGCTGCCGGAAATCTGACACACACACACTCCACGGAGTCGAGGAGGAGGAAGAAGCAGAGCCGGACGCAGCCAGCAGGGGGCGCTAAGCACGGTTTACTGTGCTGACATGTACACGATGACAGTACATGGCATGACATGTTTCCTTTGCTCACGTGTGATGATGAAGAACAATAACAATAAAATCATCTCACTCAGCTGCCTTGCATTATTTCCTGCACTCTGACTCCATCTTCACGTCCTCTGCTGCACTGTGACCTTCATTCATGTCTGCAGCCTCATTCACCTGCACCTGTAGTTCTATTTCTTATTTTTATAAAGCAGTTTTACTTCTACTTTTACTCTCTACCTTTTATATAGTTTTCTATTTGTACAGATGTCTAACTTTTAGCGCAGGTCTTAATTTAAATTTAGATTTATCTCAGGTTAAATTTAACGTGTGGCTCCAAAATGACGTGTTCGTCATCGAGTGTTCAGCTCATAGTATGAAGTATAAAGACAGAGCTGCTCATGTCCATCAACGCAGAAAACTTAAAGATGGTGGTCGGTCTAACAACATACATGTAACATGCTGAATGAGGCCTGCTCAGTGAAAACACACACCTGTAGCTGTTTCCAGAACAGCTGCTGCTCAGATCAGAGGCAGTGGAGAAGGAAGTAAAAGTACTAACAGCACACTGTCAGAGTACTCTGTTAGCAGTATTATTAAGTTATAGTTATTCTGACTCCTGCATTCATGTAAAAGTTGATGTGGAGCTCATCTTAAACTCTTTTGTATCAGTTTTAGTTTCATGTTCTGTTGTTTGCACCTCATGTCCAGTTTGAATGTTGCACTATTTGTTTTTTTGTTTAAATATTGGCAAAGTCATGGATCATCAGCAGACCTGAGGCGGCTGAATGATGCCTGGATGCTCAAACATGCCATCTGTGAGGACACCCACCTGTCAATCAAAGCGTCCACGCTCTTAATCCTGCATAACTTTAAGCCTTAATATAACCTGAACAGGTGAGTTGTATATAAATTCACCCTCAGTACAGTTGTCATGAACGGGGAAATTAGCTACAGAGACCAAAACTGTTTTTTGTACCAGGCTGTAAACATGTTTATTTCTGCTGTGAAGTTGGACATTTGAACATGGGGACTTATGGAGACTGACTCACTTCTGGAGCCAGCCTCAAGTGGACGACAAGAGGAACTGAGTGTTCCTCAGACAGAATGATAAAATTAGCTGATAGCTTCGCTGCTGTGTGTTTACTCGATGAAGTACTTCCTGAGCAGCACTTGAAGGCAGCACGGTTGGACTGAAGAAGATGTTCAGTCCAGAACATGTGACTGTGCTTTGGTAACATGTGACGGCACCACGAGGGTCCAGGTCTGTGGGAAACAAGAGAGCAGAGGGATTAATTCAGAAAGACTGTCAACATTAGTTTGAATGTGAAGAGTCAGCACCAAGGATCTTTGATGAGTGAAGTACTGGTACTTTCTGAGGTACTTTACTTCTCAAGCCACATTTATTGAACAGCTTTAGTTACTTTATCGATTAAAATATACGGAGACTACGTCCAGGTTTTAGACAGTCTGCGGGGACGTCACGGAGACTACGTCCAGGTTTTAGACAGTCTGCGGGGACGTCAGAGACTACGTCCAGGTTTAAGTCTGTGGGGACGTCACGGAGACTACGTCCAGGTTTAAGTCTGTGGGGACGTCACAGAGACTACGTCCAGGTTTTAGACAGTCTGTGGGGACGTCACAGAGACTACGTCCAGGTTTTAGACAGTCTGCGGGGATGTCACAGAGACTACGTCCAGGTTTTAGACAGTCTGCGGGGACGTCACGGAGACTACGTCCAGGTTCAAGTCTGCGGGGACGTCACGGAGACTACGTCCAGGTTTAAGTCTGCGGGGACGTCTCAGAGACTACGTCCAGGTTTTAGACAGTCTGCGGGGACGTCACAGAGACTACGTCCAGGTTTTAGACAGTCTGTGGGGACGTCTCAGAGACTACGTCCAGGTTTTAGACAGTCTGCGGGACGTCACGGAGACTATGTCCAGGTTTTAGACAGTCTGCGGGGACGTCACAGAGACTACGTCCAGGTTTTAGACAGTCTGCGGGGACGTCTCAGAGACTACGTCCAGGTTTTAGAAGACAAAAGAGACTTTATTGTCCTCCACAGTACATAAAGGAAGACTTGACATGAGCTCCACCTCAACCAACCCCAACAGGAAAATCCTGCTTTTAATGCTTTTAATGAATGATTACTTAATTATACTGCTAACAGCGTATTTTTACAGTGTGGTGTTGATCTTCACTTAGCATTTCCAAACTGGAAAACAGCAGCAGCTGTTCTGGAAAGAGTTTTTTCCTCAGTATATCAGCACATATGCTTCAGTATATCACGTACTACACTGAGCTAACAGTAAATGTACTGGACGTACTGCGGGCAGACACAGCTGAGATAAACTCCACAGAGCTGAAAGCTGAGCCTGCATTGATCCCAACAAAAACCTGCCACCCACATCTGTCATCAAACCTGCTTCACAAACAGTTTTAAGTAAAGCAGCAAAAAGGACAACCTAAATGAACAGACGGGACCCACTTTAGTTTACTGTATAAATATATCAGATATATCAAACTGGTGATTTCTCTGAGCTCACAGAGAGCTGTATTTATAAGTGATTAGTTTGTGGTTGTTGTGGGAGGTTCTCACTGCTTTCTGTTTACCGCTCGATCATCAGTTAATATTTACCAGGATTAAAACCTGTTCAAACTGGGCTGGGTGACTTACACCAACAAGGCTCGGAGGCCAAACACAAACACATTTAAGTTGTGGGAAAATCAGACGTGAGAGGTGATTTTAAGGCAGAATTATAGGACCAGTCCGGTCCCCTAAACTACCAACATATTTAACATACAAGGACGACTGACCGGGAGTCCTCGAGCACCCGAAGAATAAAGTGCTGTACTTCACACCACCTGATCATGATCTGAATGCATGTCAGTCTCATGTTTTACAGCCTTATCTTATATAATAGAACATAAACATTTAATTTGATACTTTAGGCAGAGCAGCATTTAACATTTTAGACCGAGAAAATGAGGAACTCTGTCTGTAAATTAAGAAAACATGAGCTCCTTGAAATTGTTAAATTTATAACAGAGTGCTTTTAAACTGGTATTTAATCATTAAACATAATAACATAATTAAAGAGAAACAAATGAACAACCAGAACGATACAATAAAACACCTGTGAGATAGAAAAAGTCGCTGTCTGGGGATAGTGCATCTGTTGGGGACTATTTTAAGTGGCGGATTAATCCACATTTGGTGCTCTGCTGCAGTGATTCCCAAACATTACGTGTCAGCAAGGATTCATGGAGGGTAGCAAGGCTGTCTTGGTTTTAAGGGGTGTAAGAAAACTTTTAAAATGAATCTCAAAGAACAATGGCCAAGCGTCACAGACAATAAAAGGCTAATTTTGCCATAAAAGAAGCATGTTGGCTCCTGGAGTCAGTTCAGCGTCTCATCAGCACCTCTGAGCGTCTGCATCTTCGTCACCTTCTGCAGAGTGCTGCTCTTAGCGGGCTTTGAACTCACAACTTCTGGATTTAAAAGGGATTCAGCAGCAAGATCTTTTGCCACTGGACCACAAACATCTAGATGCATATCTAGCACACTGACCTCTAGACCATGTGGTCCAAAAGGACATGGAGACGTGGTTTTCCTTCTACATGATGAGACAGACAAAGTGAAGAACAGAAATGTTCTTCAGCAGCTCTATCAGGACTGATGGAGGAGAATCTTCAGCATGATTCCTCCCCTCAGTCTGATCCTGGTTCTTCTTCTTCATCAGTACTGAAGATGGTCCAGTGGAGAAGGATGTTGACTGCCAATGTGGAGACGTGAGATCAAACCTTGGCTCTAGCTCCTTTTTGATGAAAGCTTCTAGGAAGACTATCTTTTGTGTCTCGTTATGTCTAAATGATTTTTGATGAAATATGTGTACGAGTGCTGCTTTTAGCGGGGTTTGAACTCACAACTTCTGGATCTAAAAGGGGCTGGCTGGCAAGACGTTTAACCACTGGACCACAAACATTCAGGGGGAAACCAGGAGCACTGATCACTAGACCAGGTGATGCCAGGTTTGGCTTCTAGCAAAAAAGCTAAATGTTCATCAGGAAACTCAGATCTGTCCAGATGGATGCTGTTTTCTGGGGGACAGTTCACCAAAGAATTGACTGATGGAGGTGGTTTTCTTGCCGGGTTTGACTCCTGGTATCGTGGGTCAGGTTCTTGGGACATGCCCTTCTTGCACCTCCACACATTTCAACAGTCTGCTCTTAGCGGGGTTCAAACCCACAACTTCTGGATCTAAAAGAAGCTCAGTGGGAAGATCTTATCCCACTAGACCAGAAACATCTAGGAGGACATCTGGAGCACTGACCACTTGACCATCTGAACCAAAAGGACATGGAGACGTGGTTTTCCTTCTACATGATGAGACAGACAAAGTGAAGAGCAGAAATGTTCTTCAGCAGCTCTATCAGGACTGATGGAGGAGAATCTTCAGCATGATTCCTCCCCTCAGTCTGATCCTGGTTCTTCTTCTTCATCAGTACTGAAGATGGTCCAGTGGGAAAGGACGCCGACCGCCAATGCGGAGCTGTGGGATCGAACCTCGGCTCCGACAATCTGAAATAAACACAAAACTAAAACTAAAACTAAAACTCAAACTCAAAAATCAAACAAAACCGTCTCGTCGTTGCGTGCGCTTCTCGTCGTGAATTTCCTTCGAATTTCTCCGATTTCAACTTCAACGATTTCAAGACAAACGACCATCGAGGGAACAAAGAACAGGTGAGTCAAAGGTAAGTGAAGCTAGCTGGCTTGAAGAAAGCCAGCTAGCTAGTTTCTTATTTAATAGACAAGAAACAAAACTTGATTTTCTTCAACATGATTCATCGTCTGTGTCATTATAATGATGAACAGAACCTCTGAACCAGCAGTGTCCAGTCTAACAGTGAATACAGCAACAGAACCTCTGAACAAGCAGTGTCCAGTCTAACAGTGAACACAGCAACAGAACCTCTGAACCAGCAGTGTCCAGTCTAACAGTGAACACAGCAACAGAACCTCTGAACCAGCAGTGTCCAGTCTAACAGTGAACACAGCAACAGAACCTCTGAACCAGCAGTGTCCAGTCTGACAGTGAGTACAGCAGCCTACCGAGGTGGTTTTCTTGCCGGGTTTGGCTCCTGGCATCCCGGGCTGAGTCAGTTCAGTGAGCTTCATGGCTGACCGAGCTAACCACAGTTAGTGCTTTGCTACTTAGCAATCTTTACATCATGAAGTCTGCAGCCCGAGGACATCAGAGGGAAAAGAAACAAATATATTCTGTATAAATTATAAAGATATCACTGAATATGAGTTTTAAATGAGATGTTATGACGCAGGTTGGTTTAGCTCTCACGCAGCATGTTTGAATATCAACAACATCAGCTTTATCCTTTAATCCAAAACATCTTAAATATGATGATGTGAACCTGCACGACTTTCCTTTCAGAGAAATGTTTGTAGGACTAAAGCTCCAGGACATGCAGGCTAGAAGCTCCAACCTCCCTGCAGAGTTCTCCACCCGCCTCCTCCAACCTTCAAAAGAAGCTCCTCTTGTCCAGCCCACAAGGACAATATTGGTTTTGGACCGGCTGCTGGGCGGGTTTGTTTCTGCTCAAACAAGCATCAGAATGTTACATAAACCTCATGACTAAAGCTGAACACCCAATATTCACTTAAAAACATATTAAATTACAATTTGACCAGTCAAACTGATGCATATGTTTAATTTAGTCATCCCCTTCTCATATATTAACCATTGTAAGTATTTGTAAAGTCAAGTCAAGTATATATTTGAGTTATAAGGTCATGTGTTACTTTCCTGTGGTTCCAATCACATTCACCATAGTTGTATATTAATTATATTATAATGTATAATTAATGCATATCAATGGCAGGATCATGAACAGAGTGAGTGAGTGAATACATCTTCGTCTCTTTCACTCTGTTAACTGGAGTAGTTCTTTGAATTTCCACCAGGGAGCGACACTTCATAACAAAACCCTCTGCAGTGTGGTCAGGATGCTCTCTGACGCTATCATGTGCTGCTGACTGATCTTATTATATTCGACATCTTTATTAATCCTGATGCAATGTTGCACTGTTGGAGCTGCTCCAGGTGGAGCTACTTTCAAGTACTTTGTATACAGATACAGTTTAGTGCAACACAAGAGCTCACATTACAAACTGCTTTTTCTCTGTCATTCGTACGTCTGTTCTCACACTATGTAACTTTGGGCTCCGGGTCGGGAGAAGTACGTAACGCTTTACGGCACTAAGTCACACACCACCAACTATTTCACAGATTTTGGTGAAACTGGATCATATTTTATGGAGAAAATGTTTTCTGGTTTTCCCTCTGATGTCCTCCGGCTGCTCCGCCTCAACAACCATCTGCAACTTGTGTCCTTAACGACCCACAGGTGTCCTTAACGACCCACAGGTGTCCTTAACGACCCACAGGTGACCTTAACGACCCACAGGTGACCTTAACGACCCACAGGTGACCATACAGAATGCTGACAGGGAGCAGAGCTGGTGTCGTGCCAGAACCGGAGCTGGGCTGAGCAGCTTCTATGGACATAATGGCAGAGGAGAAGAGAGTGAAGAGGATGCTGACGGAGGAAGCTAAGAAGAGAAAAGGAGAGAGTGAGCGAGCAAGAAGCCGCCGGACAAGAGTAAATCTGGGACTGACTTTTAGTGGTTGGTGAGAGCTTGGTGAAATAAAAGGCTGAAAGACAGACGCCGAGCTGGGCTGACTGCTGTTGGACTAGTCAGTAATATTAGCTGCTGCTGTGTCTGCTGTTGGTGACCTGGTTGGTGTTTGGCTGTTAGCAAAGTTGTCGACTCTCTAGTTTTTTATCAGAAGTAATGTAATCAGAAGAAATACTCGAGTACAGCTGGACATAGTTACCACAGTGGGATTACACTGTGTTTTTATGTTTCACTGAGATTCTCTCTTTAAACTATTTTAGACTTATTCTCATCTTTGGTGATTCATTTTGACCCACTTACTGCTGAAACACAGACGATTGCGAGAGGTATGACAGTGTGTCTGAGAGTTTCATCAACTTTCCTTTTCAGGCCTTTAACATGATGTGTGTGATGAAATTCATATGACAGGATATGATGAAACTTTATGTCTATTTTGAACATTTTCCTCTCTGCAGGAGAAACGTCAGATATTCCCGTCTTTATTTTTCACTCGTCTCTTAATGTGACAAATAAAGTCAATGACAGCCCCGCAGCAGACGGCTATAGTATGGACACTGGTTCTGCTGAAGCGTATGAAAGAATAAATGATGACTACCACCATCACTAGCACCATCACACATCTCTCACGATCTTCTTATAGTTGATACTTTCTGGATGTCTTCCTGCGTCTAATCTCTGGTTCCTGACAAAAAAGTGACTCCAGTCGACAGCTGATGGAGAGTTTATGTGATGCAGTGGTTACCATGGTTACTGTGGCTTTCAGCCATGCAGTTGTGCATGACCTGACCTGATTCATTTCACCTCTGTTGGATTGTAGCAGAAGCGACAGATAAAAAACGACACTTTCTGCAGGGGTGGTGTTGCTGCATTAGTTTAGATGTTCAGAAGTTTGTCAGTTGGTCAGCGGGCCACATTTTGACAGATGATCCTCTCTTCGTCTCTGTGCGCTGCTAAACAAACTGATCAACACTGACAGGAACAATTTGTGTTCAACAAGACATTTTTTCCGACCAGCTGAGCCGGAGCTGACCAAACTGGGCTAATTTTAAACAGACAGTCAGACCTGCCACACAGCCACTGATCCAGTCCCTCCGCCTCTTATTTCCCTGACTGGACTGATGTTCAGGTGAGTGGCTGCTGGATCACTTACTCATTATTATTCAGATATTCAGCTGTGTTTCCTGCACCAGCTGTATACACGAGCAGTGTTTGTTCAGACTTTGAAAGGAACAGCGGCTTTTAGCTGAAATTGTCCGCCCACACCTGTTGTCTTTTTTTTTTAATATTTTCTCCTGCCATGTTCTCAAGAAATGCACTCAATATGTAAACGAGACACTCAAACAATTATTCAACTCAGTGGTTCAGCTGCATGTGGTGAAATGTAGTGGCATTTTTTCAGGCTCGTGCTGTCTCTGTCTTTTGTTAGAGTTTCATATTAAAATGTTAAACCTACACCACTGCTTATAACTATATAACTCTGCAAGTGTAATCAATGTTTTGCATATAAAACAAGTCCAGGAGGGTTTTCAGAGGTTCTGTTTCATCATTGACTGAGAGACAAAGATACGTGTCGGTGTGACCACGCTGGATTATATCATACAGCATACGTCGATTCAACAAAACAACACGTTTACGTGGACTGACCGCCTTCTAGAGGCCATTACGGTGATGGGCTCTTAGATGGGCAACGATGACTTTGAGGGTCCCCTATCCTATCTTATAACATGTGATGACGTGACACAAGAATGATGACCAGAGATATGGTTGACGCACAAATGCCCCCCATTCACATCAACGGGACAGAGGCTGACCATTAAATTCCACCGGGCAAGGTACTGTTTTGGTCCAGCTTCTTGTCCTTGTTCTACCATGAGTCAATAGGCTACGTAGTTAAATTGTTTCCCTTTCATCTGTTTGACTATTTCTTTGTCTGACTTTTGGACCAGCCACAAATTTCGCAATCATTGTCTAGAACGGGGCGATGCACTCTGGTGGTTGGTGCAATTGAGGGGTTAGAGATAGGTTCAGGAGCTCAGACATCCAGAGTTGCAGCGCTGCTCTCTTGCACTGAGACTAAACCAGCTAAGGTGGACCCTGGGGTGTCTTCCTTTGGAGACACTTGGGTAAGATGCCAAAACACACTGGAGAGATTATCGATCTGACCTGGCTTTGGGAATCTGGATCCACCAGGAGAAGGTGGAAATCATTGCTGGAGGTAGGGAAGTCTGGAAAACCTTGCTCTGCCTGCTCCCACTGAAACCTGGCTTCAGATACGAGGCAGAAAACGGACGGATGGACGTGCTAAAAGCATAGACGTTAAACACCATTCACTTTCTTACACCTCGTAGAACGGACAACTGATGAACAAAGACACAGTTCTGATCGGACTCAACGTTCTGACCCACCCCTCCACACTGAAGTCCTTGAGCAGCCGATGAGCGGTGACTCAGCAGCTGTCGATATCGTTCAGTGTGATGATGTAGATGGCTGAGATGAACAGATTCCCATCAACCCCCTCTGGTCACCATCAGACAATGAGAAACACGGACTGACAGCATGGCGAGAGGGTCAACTGTCGCTGCCCTTTGTGTTCTGAGAGTTTTTATTTAATCAGGACATGTCTGTGTCCTAATGAGACACTTCCATGTCTCCTCTTTATCCTGTAGCCATTTTCTACTGCAGAAGCTTAATGTAATGTAATATAACATGAATCCACTGTCGATGGATGGACGTCCGCTTTGAGGACGAGTTTCTGGAACTACATCAGAAGTAATCTGATCGGATGTCGGCTATTGGATTGGATCAAATCTTGAAAATGGGAAGAAGTTAAGAACTCTGAAATCACGTAATACAGTTTTGTTTCCAACAGTTGCTTCCTCCATGCTGTTTTCTGTCTCTTCAGAGCTTCAAGTGATCCCACACTCTTTACGTACACAGTCCCATTTAGAGCACTGCTTATCGATTTCATGAAAAGTTTGTCTGGATCAGCTGATCCTGGATCTGTATCACTCTAACCAGATCACTGAATCCAAGTTCAGGTGGGTTTTTCTACGGCTGGTGGCTGCGTCGATGATCGTGATTGGTCAAAAATGAAACAAATAACTTACGTAATATTTTTTGCTGCAAGCTTTAAAGTCACTTTATAAATAATACAATTTAACATCTGTGCTTGATATAAATCATCATCATGTCATTCATGTTTCAACTGACAAATATGAGAGACATAAAATGTCTGAAGTTGCATTTTTTATCGTGTGTGAGTCTGTTATTGTTATCCCGACCAGAGACGGATCCAGAGACAGTTTAGTTGAATATTTTGAGCTCTTATCGCTGAGCTGCAGCACTCAGTGTTTTCTGATGAAGCTCTCCAACCATGTTATTACCAGGCAATCTATTTCTCTGATCCATGATTACTACGTGGGTTTACTTGTTTCTTATAGGTCAACACTGAATTGACTTCAGAACATGTTGGTGGTGGTGGTGGTGTTGGGGGGGGTCAAATCAATACAAGTTGCTTTGGGAGGGCTGCTCGCTGATCCGGGGCTCGGGTAAATCGATTGTCACCAGGAGGAAGATTCAGAAGGAGCTGGTGGGTGGTGGGGTGGGGCGGGCGGAGGTTTTGGATAATGCTGGTGTGAGGTGAGCTTCATCGATAACGTTCCCTCTGAATTGAAGGATTCAATCTGCAGGTCCACTTCATTAACAGATTTACAGCCTCGTGGGGTCGTACAGTCCCAACGATGATCACTGAAGCGCGGCGGAGAGTACTGTACACCCACAGCCAGGGAGAGCAAAGCATGATGGGAAACAGCCTACGAGGGTCAGAAAAAATCTTTTTTTTTGGCAGCGCCACAGACCGAAGAGAAGAGACAAAAACAAACGTCTTTAATGAAATCAAAATGTTTTTATTTTAGCATCATGTGCATTAAGAAGGGGGCGTGGCTTAATGATGTTTAAATATAGAACATGATACATGTATGTCCAGTGTACACAGGTGATCTATGTCATGAGCATCTCCTGGATTTACAACAATCATTTAATGTCCTCTAAACACTACATTACCCATGAGCCTCAGTGCTGTTGCTGTGGAGATGTATCCAACCAGCTTCTCAGTTGATCTAAACACTAAACTGACCACCGAGATCAACCTGCCCGTGTGCTGCCTTCAAGTCTTATCGGAGTTATCAGGAATTATCAGTTTCCAACTTGTAAATATTGTTCAAGTTCGCTCAATACTGGACAGAAAGATCCACGAGTACACTGATGATCAAACTGTGATAGGCCAGCCATCACGCCCGTTATAAAAGAGGTGCTGGCCTCTGATCACCAAACATGTGACGTCAATGAGAATAATTAAAGGCTGCATCTTTTAAAACTTGATTTCAAGTTAAAGCAGCAGATCAATAAAAACACATTTTGACTTTATGATGCTGTGAAGGGTTAAAAATGATGGTGGTCACATTTCAGTCACATCTGTTCAACATCCTGTCAGATTTTCTTCACTTTCAGGTAATCTGTATCATTAAAGTCTGAACGTTAGAGAAGTTTTTTTTGTACGTCGTCATCCTGTAATTAGATCCTGGGATGAAATCAAAGGTAAAGGTATGAATGATCCTCCCGTACTGAACGTCTTCTGTGACTCGTCTTGATTTCATTTTTCGAATGAGATTCTATTGTGATGGGACAGGTTGTCCACAGATGGAAGAGCGGCTTCTTTTGAACAGATTCACACTTTCAACTTTTCAATTAGCTTGGCGGTGCAGTGATGAACGGAGGAGAAAGTCATTTCCTTTTCAAGCTCTGATGTGAGGGAAAGGAGAACGAGGCCAGGAGGTGAATGAATGAATGCCCTCGAGCTGAATCGTCTGTATTTGAATCCTGAGACAGTTCGCGCTGACGTCCTCGGGGAAAGATGACATTCAATATTCATTTTTATTAAACATGCTTCTTATTTTGTTCTCTGCCCCTCTTGATTAGCGGTTGATTTTACTGTTTTGAATCGAGTCATTACTCTTCAAATATTCAGTAAACTGCCATGAAACGTTTACAGATATCCTCGTTTCGGAAAAGAACAATATCCAAAAGCAGCTGCAGCCAAAGGTCTTTTTAATTTTCTGAAAGCGACAATCATCAATCAAACATTCATGTTATAGAGTAACAGGTCACTTTACATGTGAACATCTGAGTGCAACTCTAGGCAAAGACAAAGACACAGAAAGAGATATAAAGACACAAAGACACAAAGACGCAGAGTTCTGGCCTTTCAGAAAAGGTACGAACACCCTTTGCCTTTAAATGTGGTCAGATGATGCTTATTTCTACTTCATCACAATAAGAGAATCAGCTAAATTAGTAACGTAGAATGTAAAACATCAGCATCATGGTTTCTAAAATGGTTATTACTGTTTTCCTCATAATAACAATGTCTAAAATGATCACGTGAAAGAACCTCCAGAGAATCACCGGCTGAATCTGCAGCTCTTCTCGGCTTTTCGGAGCTTTAAAGTGAAACTCAGCTCGTTGTTTATCTGTCCGCACAAAACTTTACTGTTCTGGTTCACTGTCACGTCTCTCAAAGCGTCATTATCAGAGAAAAAACTGTAAAAATAAACCTCTGAACACGACCTGCTGAGAGAGACGAGCCGGTGAACAAAGACGCAGGAGGCCAAACACGGAGCTAAAAGAGAGAATGTTACTTACTCATCAGGTGGCACAAACAGGACTCCACATAAATGATCACGTTACTCTGTAAAGGCTGGATGTCAACATATCAACCTGAGAGGTGACGTTATGTTAATATTGTGTTCACAGCTTGTTTCTGCTGCCATCAAGTGGCCAAAAAATCAGTTATTATGTCTGCGCATATAAAGACCTAAAGTCGTCACGTTGATGCACATTTTTCAGGATATTCTCACATGAACCTGTTAATTAGGCAAATAATAAATTATGAAAAATAACTCAGCTCTTAATATTTTGATAGGTTATCGTGTAGACCACAGAATCTACACATCAGCAACTCCAGCTCTCTAAACGTAGTGACGAGTAAAAAGGTGAAATGTAAAGAAGTAAAACCTTTAAACTGAAGCACAGAACTGAACTCAATTAGTTCCCATTTCATCTGTTTCCAATGAACCTCGTCGCTCCAACCAGCAGCCTCATAACTCACAATCATTTTGGCCTAATGTTTCACTTCAAATGACTTTCAGCTGCCACATAAAACCTGATGAATAACGTGTCATTCGTGCGTCTTCATCACTGACAAATGTCACAGATTTTCACAGTTTATGGTCTTTGTATAGTGTCTTTCATCGTCATTTTAAAATGTTATTGGAGTCATTAATTATGTAAAACCAGCCCCCGCTGCACAGGAAGATGACTCTAAAGTTCCTCAGCAGGAACACGGTGCAGCACGAGGTGTCCCGTTACACGAATCAAACTCTGACTATGTTTTGTCACAAGGACGGACTAAAGGAACGTTCAGACTGAGGCTGTGAAACATGCTACGAAAATGTTATTTAAAAAGATTTTTGTCAAGTCTCTATGAGCTGAACACCAAAAGTCTGAGCTCTTCTGACTGCGATAACAACCTCTGTCTTTCCTGTTTCCTCTAAAAGTGACGCTTGTTATTTTGAGTCCATCAGTGTGTTCGCACTGTCAGTCCTGTCTAAACTCAGTGTACTGTAAGTACTCGGATGGTTTCACTCATAATGGTCAAAAAATTGAGGCGAGGTCATTCACGTTTTACATTTTTCGTGAGTTTCTTATTTACACTAGGAAGGAGAGTGTGAGGTGACCACTAGATGGCGCTAAATCCGACACACTGAACTTTAAATTTGTTGTAGACGATGAATTACAGCTGCGACAGACACAAAGATGAGGCACACAAAGAAAACTGGGCTATTTATTTAACATTCATTTTAACGGCATCTTCCATTTATTGTGCAGTCACATTTTTAATGTTAATGTTTATTTAAAGATGCCAAAAATGGGCTGAATATGAACAAAATGATCTGCGTTGTAAAGCCACAGAAGAAAGTGAGTATTAACGTGTTTTGTCAGAAGGGGAAAGACGAGGAACATCTTCCTAAATTAATTATCACCATACTGTGAGAAATCGACGGAAACACTGCAGAGGACCAGTGATGACCTCTGATGACCTCTGATGACCTCCGTGCCCTCTGTGGGGCTTTCAGCCCTGCATCACTTGTTTCCAGGAGAACTTCAGACTGAGGAGATTAAATCATTAAGACCAGAGTTAAATGTTTGTGTGGTGATTAGTAAAGGGTTAAACCAAGCCTCCATTCTGCAGCCCTGCAGGATGGTTTGGATTATCTTTACCCCCCTACTCCATGTTATCAGCAGCAGAGGGGGTCGATCCTCCCCTGTGGAAGAGCTCATGCTACAGATGGTGCAGGAAATTAGAGTCTGCACGCTACGACCAGGATCAGAGCTAAACCCCCCAAACCAGCCGTGCCCCCCTCAGGTGGAGGTTTCATATATATACACACACATGTATACATACACATCCTGCATAATGAGTACTTTTCATTCTAATATTTGTGTCCTGAGATTTTGAATATCAGTAAAAGATCTGAGCACTTCTTCCTCTGCTGGTCGTATTACTAATTTTCCGGCTCTTTTATTACGTTATATCGAGACGTCCTTCCAGTGACGCCGCTGCGAGACGACAGACTCTCAGTGTCTGCCAATCCACAACAAACGCAGTAAGCCAATTAGAGATAACTATCATGGAAGTTAATCGAATTAGTATCGCTGATTTGCCATCCCGTTCTTTCCATTTAGGCCCTTCAAACCACACAACATCCCCCTCTCGTCTCCATCCTCCATCCTCCCATTTACACTCCGTTACAGCAGCAGTCAGGCAGGCAGCCCACCAACAAAGGCTCGAATAAAAACCTGTCTGTCTGTCGTGTTCGTGTCTACTCCTGGTCAGTTAAATGGAAATCTGAGAAACGGCGACACAGCCGTGATGGAGCTGAGGTGGAAACAGCACAACCCGCCTTTCACTCTCAGTTTTCTCAAACAAAAGCAGCTCCAGGGTGGAGCAGGGTTTGTCCTCCACCACAGATTGAATGAAATGTTTATATTTACATATTTTAATCAGTATTGGAGGAAGTACTGGAGAAGTACTGATACCACACTGTGAAAATACTGCTAATGTTTAATGTCTAATGTTTCTGGATTCATATTCAGGGAATAATGTTACACTACCGAGGTGATTTACAGACTTTATGATGACTTTTTATGATGTAAAGTTTGCTAAGTAGTGAAGCGCTAACTGTAGTTAGCTCAGTCAGCTGTGTAGTAGCTAACTGAACTGACTCAGCCCAGGATGCCAGGAGCCAAACCCGGCAAGAAAACCACCTCGGCTGCTGTATTCACTGTTAGACCGGACACTGCTGGTTCAGAGGTTCTGTTGCTGTGTTCACTGTTAGACTGGACACTGCTGGTTCAGAGGTTCTGTTGCTGTGTTCACTGTTAGACCGGACACTGCTGGTTCAGAGGTTCTGTTGCTGTGTTCACTGTTAGACCGACACTGCTGGTTCAGAGGTTCTGTTGCTGTGTTCACTGTTAGACCGGACACTGCTGGTTCAGAGGTTCTGTTGCTGTGTTCACTGTTAGACCGGACACTGCTGGTTCAGAGGTTCTGTTGCTGTGTTCACTGTTAGACTGGACACTGCTGGGTCAGAGGTTCTGTTGCTGTGTTTACTGTTAGACTGGACACTGCTGGTTCAGAGGTTCTGTTGCTGTGTTCACTGTTAGACTGGACACTGCTGGTTCAGAGGTTCTGTTCAGTGCGGCCATAACTAAAGCTGTCACACAAATGTAGTGGAGTAAAAAGCATTTGTCTCTGAGATGTAATGAAGTAGAACTATAAAGATGAAGTACAGTATATAGCTTCTTTGTACACCGTCTCTGTTTTCCTCTCAACTGGAACTAAATTACAAGATTGTTTTCGGGAAACTTCCTCGTAAATTATTTAGAAACTACAGACCTGTAAAATAATCTGTGATCAGCCTGGTCAGTGCCAAATACGCTGTAATTCTCCTCTGGAGACATATGGTGGGAGGAATAATCTGACAGCCACTGCCAAGCTTCTGTTAAAGCCCCGAACACTGAGGCCAGAGTAGATGAAGCTTAGTGAGAAATTAAGACAGCGCCACAAACAGTTCTTCACCAAGCATTTGGAATATTTATGGACAAAAGATATTCAGAGATAATAAATCTGAACAGTCTCATGAACATTTTACATCTAAAGTCATTTATGGAGCTTTGCAGAGGCTGCCGTGCCATAAAGAAAACTGCTTTATACACCATAACTAAGTCTTGTGTCCACATGATGTAAATAACAGCCGCTCCAGTCTTCCTCTGGCTATATTCATTGGGGAACGGAGCCGGTGTCGTGCCAGAACCGGAGCTGTGCGAGCAGGCAATGTAACCAGCATCTAGAAGAGAGCGAAGAGGACGTTGATGTTAGGTAGCTGTATGTGGACTCTGATTGTAACAGCTGGACGTGTAAATAAGCAGCTGTTTGCTGACAGGTTCAACATATTAAACTTAAAAGTTGATAATATGTTAATGTGGTTTTCAGAGCCTGTTTCTGCTGCCCCCAAGTGGCCAAAAAAATATCAGGTACTGCAGGTTAAAGGACGACGTCAGGCTGATTACTGTAAATAAATGTCTGCATGTTCATCCAATTAAGAAATGTGCAAATAAAGGAATAAGGTATTCTGTCGGCTGAGAGAAGCAGCTGAGGTTCAGTGCCTTGCTCAGGAGCATCTTGGTCATAAGTATGAGGGTCACTCATTAATCTTCTCAGCCTGTGTGGGATTTCTAACTGCCAGGCTGTTGTCCAAAAGTCTGCCTCCCTGATCTCTGGCTCAGTCGTAAGTGGAATAAATCAGGGAAGACTTCTTTATTTCTGCTGTGGTTTCTCCTTCCACACCTTCTGGAAGGTCTTTAACCTCGTCCGAGAAGCTAATCAGCAGTGTTGTGAGTGATTTAGAACAGGCCTGCTCCACTCTGCCGTCTGGCAGCCGGTGATAGCGCCCGGGAGAGCTGTTAGAGCCGCCGGCGTGGAACCAACCATGTCCAACAGCACCGCAGAGGACTCACATCTACCACCGCCACCGCTGCTGCTGCTGCTTTCAACATGTGAGCGTGATGATGGAGAGAAGACAAACTAACAGCAGCCGGATGAAAGGTGGCGTGCCAAATTGGTCCACTAGTCCGTCTTGGTGGAGTGCCAGCAGTGCCCAAAAATGGAGCTGTGAGCCAATCTGAGCTGTGTAAATATTAATCCAGTCAACGTGGAGAGTTTAATGAGTTGTGTTGGGTTCTGTTTAAACAGCCAGCTCAGGAATCCCTCCACGCCACGATACAGTGGTGGTGATGAAGTCCTCTGTTTGAATTAGAGAAACTCTGAAACTGTCACATTCTTAATGCCATGCAGAGAAGGACTGAAGGAACCAAAGAAGTTCCCCTAAAGGTTCCCAGACGTTGTGACAATGACGTGAACCCGTCATCTTAAACTCATTCACAGTGTACATAGAGGCTGAGATTGAGCAGGAGTTCACAACAATATACAGATGTGCTACATGTGATCAGGATGTCGTGTCGTGATGCGATGGCGTGATGTGTACAGTGTTCTTTCCCTCTTCGTCTCATCACTGAACACGACGACTCCTGCTGTGCAATCATTCCTTCATTCACAGCAACAGAGAGCGCTGATTGTGGCGAGCAGGCCGGTCTGCAGTCATCTGCTGCTTCCTTGTACTATTTCTGATCTTTAGTGAGTCGCAGCTTCCTTCTTCTAATGCACATGAAAGAATACACAGTTCACCTCCTCGTTTCTACATGTTTCCTGCAGAAACACTCAGATAGGAAGGGACTTTACATTAGCATTTACAGTAATCAACAGTGACACTACCACAGCTAGCATCAGCGTCTACCTTCCAGTGAACACGACCGGACCGAACAGAACCTCTGAACCAGCAGTGTCCAGTCTAACAGTGAACACAGCAACAGAACCTGAACCAGCAATGTCCAGTCTAACAGTGAACACAGCAACAGAACCTCTGAACCAGCAGTGTCCAGTCTAACAGTGAACACAGCAACAGAACCTCTGAACCAGCAGTGTCCAGTCTAACAGTGAGCACAGCAACAGAACCTCTGAACCAGCAGTGTCCAGTCTAACAGTGAACACAGCAACAGAACCTCTGAACCAGCAGTGTCCAGTCTAACAGTGAATACAGCAACAGAACCTCTGACCCAGCAGTGTCCAGTCTAACAGTGAGTACAGCAACAGAACCTCTGAACCAGCAGTGTCCAGTCTAACAGTGAACACAGCAACAGAACCTGAACCAGCAATGTCCAGTCTAACAGTGAACACAGCAACAGAACCTCTGAACCAGCAGTGTCCAGTCTAACAGTGAACACAGCAACAGAACCTCTGAACCAGCAGTGTCCAGTCTAACAGTGAGCACAGCAACAGAACCTCTGAACCAGCAGTGTCCAGTCTAACAGTGAGCACAGCAACAGAACCTCTGAACCAGCAGTGTCCAGTCTAACAGTGAACACAGCAACAGAACCTCTGAACCAGCAGTGTCCAGTCTAACAGTGAGTACAGCAGCCTACCGAGGTGGTTTTCTTGCCGGGTTTGGCTCCTGGCATCCCGGGCTGAGTCAGTTCAGTTAGCTACACGGCTGACCGAGCTAACCACAGTTAGCGCTTCACTATAAGCAATGTTTCCATCAAGTAATGGTAGCTAATGTTAGCAGTTAGCTGCATATATCTCAAAACTAAATCTACAACATTAGCTTACATTAACAGTTAGCTATGTTAGCCTTTTCCACAAACTAGCGACATTAGCACTAGCTCCAAACTAACTGAATGCTCAGTGTTAACTGTTATAAATATATTAGCTTTAGCTCTACTGCTACTTAGCAATGTTTCCATCATAAATTCTGTAAATCACCTCGGTCCAATCCGGTTCTGTTGCCTAGTAACGGCAGATTCAGTTAGCAGCAGTTAATTAGCAGTTAGCCACTTTAGCATGTGGTTATGCTAAAGCTATGTGTCCCTCATAAAGTGTGTGTGTCACAGAGAGTTGAAGCAGTCGGAGGACATCAGAGGGAAAAGCAGCAAACAAATCTGACCCAGTCTGAATAAAGTTCTGTGGTTCTGGTTCTGTACAGTAATCAGTGAGGCCCGGCAGAGATGACTGTAGCAGCCCTCACAGTCACTGAAGACACTTTGTGTGAGTGCTGGACAGACAGTGGAGGACAGTGGACAGGTGGACACAGACACCTCCACCTGATGGAAATGGATCAGTTCTGCGCTCTGCGGGTTTTTACGTGATTTGTTTTTTTTTTTTTTAGGTGTGTGTGTGCGTGTGTGTGTGCGTGCGTTATGGGGCGTGGAGGTGGAGGGGAGTGTTGCATCCTCTCACGTGACCAGCCTGTCTGTCCTCTCCTCAGTCCGGATCTCTTTGTTGTGGTTGCAGCAGAAGCAGCTGCTCTCTCTCTCTCTCTCTCTCTCTCTCTCTACGCACCGCGGCTCCGCTCCGCCGGACTCCGCTGAACCGCCTCATCATCACGGAAAAACGAGCCGGAGCACCGTGAGAGTCAGACTGACTGATGCTCAGGACGTGAGGGGAGGAGCGGGAAGCTGCGTGTGCGACATCCGACACATTAGACACATCTACCCGGAGAGACGCTGCGGAGGACGGACGGATGGTGAGAATGCTTCCTCTCTGGACGAACCGGACCGCCTCTAAGGCTTCCTGAGCGCGGAGCGAGGCGGGGAGCTCTCTGCACATTCCTCCATCTTCACCACAGACTTCTGCTCTCTCCTCTCCAGCCTTTTTTTCTTCCAGCGGGACACCGTGTGAGGCAGCCGGGCTGATTTCTGTCGCGTCTCCGCCTGACTTCACCGGGGATTTACGCTGTTTGCGTCTTTTCAGCTAAAATCTGTGGTTTGTCTGCCGGTATCCGGAGGTTGGATCACCCTCATCCTCCTCATCATGGTGTCAGGCCCTGGGAGGTGTCCCGGGCGTCCCGGCGGGGTTGTCCGGTACCTGGTGTCCGCCTGCCTGCTGTCTCTGCTGCTCTACCTGCCGGAGGCTCGGGCGTCTTATTACCCACAGAGCGGAGAGTGCAAAGGCAAAGGGAAGGACTGCACAGGTAAGAACACTGCTGCTGCGTGGCTGTGCGTGGCTGTGCGTGCTCTGCTCTGCTGTGGGTGTGCGCACCATGCACCCTTTACAACAAACATCCTAACCTGTTTCTAACGGTGGATAACGAGCATGCAGCTCTGCTGCAGCATCACTGTAACATCCCTGTGACTGTCAGAGACACATTCATATTCCTGCATGTAAAATCAATATTATAACTAACAACATGAGCTGGACTTCATCACACATGCGTGTTTATTACATCACCATCAGTGTGATCAGGATCAGGTGACGCATCATCAAATTTATTAAAGTTCATCCTGTAAAAACAGGAAAAGTTTTCTTTCATCTTCATAACAGACAGAAGTCAGACCTGCAAATCGGATTTATTAACAGTCAACACAATCTACAATCATTTTCCTAAAGCGCGTTAATGATGACACACACACTGTGTCACGCCAACAAATGAACATTCATACCTGCAGCTGCTTCTCCACAGACACGCTAAAGGCGTCTCATCAGGATATCAGGGCTGACTTATCCGCCCTTTATTAAATATCAATAGGGTTGAGTGATCATTTATATTAAAATGAAGTCCGTCACTCATCAGGTAAAAATATCAGAGGTAAATAGTCTCTTTGGGATTTTGTTCTGATGCAGCTTAAACTCTTTATTATAAATAACGTTTGGCGTTTTCATGACAGCAGGAAGCAACGAGACAACAAATAAAGTACGCATTTAAACAATTCATAATTAAGGACTTCAGGGAAACGTGGCAGGTGTTTGTGAATTTCATTTAGTAAATTAAACTGACTGACTCTATCTGTCTGTAACAGCAGCACTGACGTATCTCTGCACTCTCTTTTTGCTCTGTGTTTGGTCTCCACCTCCTCCTCTGTGTCTTTAGCTGCTGAATGCTTCACTTCTCTCTCTGATAATGTCGTCATGAGCGTGAACCAGAACAGTGAAGTTCTGTCCGGACAGATTAACAATTAACATTTTCATCAAAATGTCAGTTATGGCCTCTTCTGTCATGGCAGTAACTAAACAAACGGAGCTCAGCTGTGTCTGAATCCTCCTCCGTGTTCGAAAGTGTGTTTGAAGTCAACATCATCATCACGACGTCCATCCGCAGGTCGTCTGTCAGCGCTCGCTTGATCGAAACAGACAGGAAGCGTGTTGCAAAACCAAAACAAGGCGCTGAAAGAGGCTGAACATTGGAAAATAAAACATTTAAATCTTAGAGAGCTTAGCAAACAGTGAGCAGAGATGCAAACGTTCAAAAGTTTCTGTAAAAGTTCTCAGCTTGAGCTTTTTTAAAAGAAGAATCAGGTTTATTTTTATCTACAAAGTAAAGGTAAATACGTGTATTTCAAAGTAAAAGTCAAATTTAAGGACAGAAGCACTCTCATGTTAAAGTATAAAATGTGTTAAACTGCCCTTCAGGTCTACAACAAGTGAGTAAATATATACTGCGAGCTGTCACTTTAATATTCCAGCCTTAGATTATTGTCAACACTGTTTGCATCAATATCTAATATTCATAAACTCATTACGGAGCTATACTGTTCCTCTTCTTTTATTAAATATTTAACAGATAAAAACAGCAGTCATGTAAATGAGTGTTAGCTGTCACTCTCTGGAATATCCCGCCTCGCTCATGTTTTATTAATGATCCGCTGAGTCGTTGTTTGCATGAAGAAACGATGATCCTGATCTCTGCCCGCCGACACGCCAGAGAATAATGCAAATATTCTGCAGAGCCAAATGAAAATGTTCCAAGTCACCGACCAAACCAAACACCTTGATTTTCCTTTCTTCTAATTCACACATCACGGCTCCGTGCATAACAATCACCTCGTCGCACTGTGCCGAGTCCTGATACCAGATGATTGACTGAGCTGCTTTCAGAACTGTTGTTGCTCAGAGAGCAGAAGAAAGGAAGGCGTTCACAGTCGCAGGACAAAACTGAGCAAAATGGCTCGTGGCACTTTGTAGGAAGCGGGAGCTGCTGTGTTCAGGGTTTGAAGGGAAAACTCAGCCCTGGAGAAGCATCAAGCATTTATAGCACACCGTTACTCACCGGTATTATGACTGTACTGTAAAACACAGTGTGTGGAGAGGATGGTTATAGCATTTATGACGTCAGCTGCGAATTCCTGAGAGGACGATTGGAAGCCTGGAGTTTGTGTTTACTGCCTGCTGTCATCGTCCTCTGGGTAAAAGACGTGATGTGAAGCTGTGCGTGACCGTGACGTCTAAATGGCGGCCAGCAGAGCTAACCTAAAGCATGAGGCAACGCGTACAGCCTGCAGACCAACCAGCAACCTGTTTGTCCGTCTTTCAGCACTGCCTGGCTTCCTGGCTAATTATTGAGGCCTAAACATTTTCTATCAAACTGTCGAAGTAATTAATAGTTTGTTTGACCAAATCAGAGTTGGTGATTGTTGGAACAAGTGGAAAGATTTTGTTTCTGTCAAATTGTGTCAGAAAGTGTCACAGTGTTATACATTAAAATGACCGTTTTTGCCAACGGAGTCTGGTGACGTGGCATGACGGCGATTTCTGGTTAAACAAAAAGGTCTGTCCTGTTGTGTACCTTGTGTACTGTGAGCTGTTTAACAAGTGAATATCCACGTGTGGATCTATAAAGTTGGTTTTGTCTCTGTAGAATAACAAACTGAACAAACTGCTCACTGCAGTTTTTATCACAACAACAAAAAGGAGTGCATTTGTTTGGGACTACTTTCAACGGTGGATTAATCCACGTTTTGCTGCTTCAGGATATCTGCAGTGGATTTATTTCAAGTAAATATTTAGTTTCAGTTGTTAAACTTTGTTTTTCCAAAATAGAATCAAAGAGGTTTTTAGATCTCACGTCACATTAAACATAAGTAATGAAGTTAGTAATAATAAAGGTCCCTCTGTCAGAGTTTGAAACATTAACAGGTCGACAGCGGCACAAAGTGGACAGTCATCAGCGAGACAGGCGTCATCTTTATTTTTATCGACGTTCTGTCCGGCTCTCGTGTCGAATGTCTGCGAAACACCGAGAGAACAAACGAGATCAATGAGTCTGAATCTGTGACGTTAAAGTCAGGACGTTTTCTTCATCTGTCAGTTGGTGTTTTTGTGGTGTACAGAGTGTTTTATTTGGGACATGAGAATCATTTTCTGGAGGCTCATAATGTTCTCTCTGTGGTTTAGATTTGTTGTCTGGCTCGCTTTAAACTTAAATAAACCTCCCTGCACTGAAATGTCTCCAACCAGGTCCTCTTTCCTCTCCTGCCAGCCGGTTAGTTACATTCAGATGTTCTAGCTTTGAATTAGCCACCGATATAATGGATGAACCAGCAGAGCTCTGGACCTCGATCAAAGTATGTGATTTCTTTAGTTGAGTCTGGTTCAGATGTAACAAGACTCCTGTGACTTATTGATTTAGATGCATATTAACCATCAAGCAGATGTTGCCTGTCAATCACAGCTAGTGATCGTATTGATTTCTGTATAGCGATGCTGACATGGCATGTCGGGTGTATTGGAGCTACAGCTTCGAGCTCCGGTGTGGGCCATAGACAGTATGGACGAAGCTTTCGTGTCTTAAACCTGCATTTCTTTGCTAGTGGCCAGCATGGGGCTGTCCAACTGTATTGAGTTTTATGGAGAAAAGAGCCGATTTCTCGGTTGATTGAAGTCTAGAAGAATTTATTTCAAAAGTAGAAGTGGTAAACAGTTTCCTCGAGTTCATGGTCTCAGTTTCTAGTTTCAAGTTTTTTTCCACACAGCATGATGTTCATTCAGTAAATTATGATCCCATTTAGAGGAAAGTAGACCATAAAGCAGGAGATGCTTCAGGGCATGTCTATCTCGTCCAAGTCAAGTCCGTCCAGTACGACATACCGGGCTCACCAAACTCAGATTAAATTGTCTTTGACCAGACGGAACGTAGTCAAAACCAACGAAACCAAACCAGGCTTGAAAACTTTGGGTTCAGAGTTGGCATGGACTGAAAATGACTTTGACGGAAACACCAGACAAGATAAGCTAAAATCAGCATAAGTTTATGAATTGGAAGTGGATCTTCTCAGGTGGATCGATCCAGACTCAAAGACTTAAAGCTCTCACATTGTCCTCCTTTGGTCCCAAACAAAATTACAAACAAACCTTGGTTTGGATGAAAAGAGGTGGACGTATCAAGTTGTACGATTATTTGGTTCTTTTCTAGTCTGAACATTTCTTTGGATTGTTTGGACTATTCGGACCAATTACAGGAAGTTCTGGCTGGCGATCGGCTGAAGTGGTACACCGCAGTATCACATCGGGAGATGAGACAAAAAAGCCCCAGGCAATCAGAGCTTGTAGACAAGTCACATGACCCACGAAAGGTGCTTGTTTATTGAACAGAGCAAGAACAAGCTAGATGACATAAACAAGCACAGACTGCACCAACGTTGATGTTTTACTCGAGTAGATTTCCCCGGCTCCACAGCTTTACTCTCACTAATAAAATGGCAGGAGTTGGCACAGTGCCTGGATGAACCCCGGCAGGTACACCGTGTTGTTATGAAGTGAAACAAAAGTCTTCATCATTGTTATTTTTTGCTGTAATGTCGCCTGAAAACACGCGTACGGCGTGAATTTGAAGCCGTCCTCGGAGCACAGAGGAGGAAGTGATGGCAGAGGTGGATTTTGATTAATAACGGCCGGTTGTTTCTCGACAGAGCAGGAAGCTGTTACTCACCAGCGCTTTTTATTTTGCTCAGACTGAAGTGCTTTCAAACAGTCGAGCGGTTTTACTCAAGCTTCATCTGAGCTGAGTCAGATTGCATTCCATGACTGGCTCACCCTCGCCAAGATAAATGAAATCATACTGTATAATTTGGTCCTCTGTGAGGCTTTTAAACACTCGCCTCCTGGGAGATCCTTTCACAACTCTTCCTGCCTCGGCTGATTGAGCGCGCTCAGTGGCTCGTGCGTGTTCGTCGCCACCCCTCCATCTTGGCGTCTAGTGGAAGGAAACTCGCGTACACGACAAACATCCTGTAACAGGCGCGATTAAGATTTGAACAGAAGCTCTGACATTAACAGAGCTGCAGATGAATATTGATGTTCTG
The DNA here is from genome assembly GCA_036365135.1 of Miichthys miiuy. NCBI lineage: Eukaryota > Metazoa > Chordata > Actinopteri > Sciaenidae > Miichthys > Miichthys miiuy. The sequence continues at coordinate 941,924 of CM071617.1, forward strand.
TCGACACAGTTTACAGTTTACACTCTGCTGAGGAGAGCGGTGACGAGCGTTTCCTCCACATGCCGGCGTGCAAACTGGAGTTTTGTGTCGCGGCTCAAATAAACCACATGACGTTGTTTTATAACCAAGTTTTGTTCACCGTGGCATCGCTCAGCTTTTCTTCTCTGTCGTAGATCACATCAGTGATTATAATCCAATAAAATAACATATTAAATATTACATTTCATTATATAATATATCATTTCATGCCAATACTTTTGTAGTTTCATGTTTGAATGCAGGAGTGTTTTTATACTGTAGTACTGCTACTTTACTTCAGTAAACATCTGAGTACTTCTTCGTCGTCATTCAGGGGTTGAGCTCTTAACGGTCGATCGACTCATTTAACGATAATTTCTTGGAAAGATTTATTTACAATCACTGAACTTTAGATGTCTGCATACATACAGCACATATATAGACTATATATATGAAATGATTAACCACTAGACTTGACTGTTCATGTCTAAAACTATTATTATTGGTGATTTATATTATATTAAAAACAGTAAACCCTTTTCATGAAACTGAGTATCAAACTTTAAAGCAACACGGGACTAAAACTGTTTTTTTTTTTTATCTTCTTTCCAATTAGTACAAATTCCACTAACATAGCAGCTGTTGAATTCTGGGTAAATCTGTGCGTGTCGTGACGCTGTTAAACAGGCGTTTTATTCCTCATGATGAAGCAGAAACAAACATGATAAATGACATTGTGTTCTCTACAACACAACAAACAACCAAAATATCAATTTATTCCAAACACAGCAGACGCCAGCAGAAACAACATTAATCATGTTTTTGGCACAGATCCGGTGCTGCCCCCAGTTTTCAACATATCAGGCGGTTTCCAGTGTTTCCATGCAGATGCTGCTGATTGATGACACGCCTGTTCGGTTAACGAACACAAGGACGTCCAGAGATTATCAGACACAGCTTTTCTTTTGGCGCTTTTGGACGGCAGGAAAACTGATTTCTGTGTCATTTTAGAGTCATTGCATGTCAAAATTTCTCTAATGATGAAGCTGTAAAGAACTATGAAGAGTCCTAAAAACGTATTTTCTTCAAACAAGTGAAAAACCTGCCAATGCAACACGAATATTTTCCACTAAAACATGTTTTTCAATCCATCAGTCCACAGTCTTATTTTTAGGACACTGTCATGAGTTTCATAAGGCATATTATTATTAATAATCTCTTTTAATTATAACACAATACAGTTATTACCTTGAGTTCTTTTTAAAATTTATAGTGAGATTTATAAAAATTCTGTTTATTTGTTTTTTGTTGGCTGTTCTTCGACGGTTGATGATGAACACGTCTGTTCGGACAGAATCCATCTGCCATAGTTGTAATATTTTTTTATTCCTTTTTAAAAGGAAGGGAGAAAATTAAAAACACGTTTGGAATAGATGTTTTTTATTCACACACTAGTTTGACAAGTCTTTTCATCTGTTATTGTTAATAAGAGTCGACCATTAACCAGAAAAACAAATCAACATGCTATGTAAGAGTTATTTTTGAGATGCACTGGTGGATATTTTTGTGTGTTTTAGGACAAAATGCTTTGTGCTCTCAAACCCTTCTCCTCGATTTCACGTTCTGTGGTTTTTAAAGCGTCTGTGTCGAGAAGTTAAAGTGTGTTTGTAGCTGGGTTTGTTTAAAGACCGTAAACTCCCCCGTGGCAGCTGTTGACTCCTGCCACTCAGTCAAGGACATTGCCTCTCCTCTGTGTTCGTCGCCAGAGGCTCTGAAGTGTCCCAACTCTCTATTTGTGATGATAACCTGACTCACCATCGCTTACAGGACTGAGAGGAAGCCACAACAAAATGCTTTTTGGTTTTAAGTCCATCTTTGTGGAAAATGGATGTTTTTCAGAAGGTCTGCAGAATGTGTGAGGTGATTTCAGAGTTTCCCGGTGGCACTTTTGGTCTGTTTTGGGTGTCAGAGCTGAAAGATCTTCAGGAAACCTCTGACGAGAAGTCAAGGTTTTTGTAGAAGGTTACCTTGTTGGTGTAAGTAACCTCTCTTGGTTCTTGAGGATGAATTCAGCCTCAAGGATTAAACAGACTGTGAAGTCAAGGTGCTCCTCCAGTTCATGAGTAAGGGCATTTAAGACAGTGTGTGTGAGGCCAGAGTGGATCAACCTGCAGAGTGTTTTCCACCGATGTCAGTTCACTTTCTCCCGGCATCGCTCCTCTCCAGCTGAGAAGGAATTATCCACCGATCAGTTTTGGCAAACCAATTATCTGCAGCGCCACAGGGTGACAGACGCTTTTAATTGTCTTTCATAAGGCCATAAAAAGTTTGTCAACCGGCTGGATGTGAACTTTCTAAATCTGCGGTGGTTCTTGGAGTTTAATTAAGCCTCGAGGATAAAACACGTGTGTTTGTTTGCAAACATTATTGGGACCAAAGCTTGCAGCCCACGTACCTCACGTGGACTCGCCTCCATTCTGGGGACATGAACTTTAAATGTTTATTTTTGGGGTTAAGACTTTTAGTTTTAGGATTAATGTTAGAATTTGTTTAAGGTTGGGTCAATATGGAATTCATGTATGATGCAAAGTCCCCAAAAAACAAGCATGTGTTTTATACAGCCATGAAATCAACCTTGTTTCAACATAATTATCCACTTTACTAAACATACAGCACTGACACATGATGCAGAATCAACAGGACTTACTTACTGTTACAAAGTGAGCACAGATGTAGAGTTATAATGAAGAAATCTTTGGAAGATCTTAGTAGTTGTGTCTGAGCTTTTGATCGTAGCACAAGATCTTCATGAGATGCTCAAAATGTGTAGCCACACCCGGCAAAGTAAAAAGGACTCTTTTAGATTTTAATTAAAGTTTTGCAGTAATAAATAATGAACTCTGATTTGCATATTAATACATCCTCATACATAATTGGACATTTCACATGTAAAAACATGAATTTATATATAAATGGATGTTTTATGCCTTTTCTTAAGTCTTACAGTGTCACATTTAACGATCATTTTTAAGCACAATGAAAAGAGATTAGCTTTTTAAGCAGTAGATACTGTTTATTTCATTTATTAAGTTGTATATTTTGTAATCGCCATTGGCTGATTTGGATGGAAGCACTTTATAGATTAATAAATTGAATATTGAAAACTTGTAGAAGGTAGATTTTTTTTTATTCTCCTCGTGTTGTTGCCTGCAGCCAGCAGAGCCATTCGACTGCATAAAAAAGTTTTTAAAATCCATCATTTTGGCAGCTTGTGTTGGAGAAAGTTCTTATTTCTTGGTGCTGTCACTGTAGTGAGGGGAAAGAAGAAGCCCTCTTGGAACTATCATGTTAAAGAAAAAGGTGACATGATCTGTATGGGAAACCTGGAAATCCACAAAACTGCTTCTCGTGGATATCTGAGGCCTGCTGAGTTCATGGAAACACCGGATATCCATCAGCCTGGACATGTGCACGATGAGCAGACGCTCAGTGACTCACAGTAAGGCGATCTCGCAGCCCTACAGGTGTGTTGTAGCCTGCAGGGCCTCAGGTGCACAGGCCGCCGACACCCTGTCGTTCTCGACTCGCCCCCGCAGCGCCGCCTCTCATCCGCCATGAAACACTGATGTTTGCACTTCAAACGGGGCTAATCTTACTCGGCTGAAGCCTCAGATCAAGTTCACTCTCAAAATGTAAATCTTAGCGCCGTCCGACCGCAGGTGTGAACGGCGTTTGATTGATCCACCTCTTTGATCTCGCTCTCGTTAGTTCAGATTATTTTCAAGGTGATTCTCCCGGAGGAACGTGATACCGCACTTCCTCTTTTCTCCCCACTGCCTCCACCTCCTCCACTGTGAGGTCAGGGGTCAAAGGTCAGGGTCGGCTACAGAATGGCAGCGCTTACACACAAACAACCCAAAGATATTCAGAGAAAAGCTGCAAATTTTTACTTTGTAGAAGCTGAAACTGGAAAAGACAGACTGTGTGCAGCAGAACAAGAGACTGACGGAGGAAAGTGCTGAAAATATCAGTTACACTTTAGCATATCGTCCTGATCAATCCAAACCCTGTTCAGAAAACAAACTTGCTGACAGACCTGACAAAGTTCAGACTTTTTACAATTTGGCATCGTGATGAAGTGGGACACACCATTACCTCAACATAAAGTGAGGCCTCATCAGAAACAGAGCCAACCAGAGGTGGAGGCCTCCAACGTGGCTCCCAGAGGTTGTGTTGCATCAGCCAAAGGCCTCTGCAGACACCAAACACACCGAGGCAGCAGTCTGTGCAGCCCACACACACATACGAGGTGAAACAAAGAGACGCGGCGTCCACATCCTGACAGCAGTCCCCACAGTCGTCCAGTAACACGTCTTAATCTTCCTGGACGTTTGGGCGTGGGACCAAAGCAATAATTAAGATATGGCGACAACCTCCAGCCCCCATCGCTGAGAAAAAGAAAATGATTTCTGTGACATTGACTTAATGTGTGGGCTGTCAATTATGCGAGGTAATACTGCATGCGTCGATGGCGCTGTAGATTAGGTGTGAATGGCAGCTTTATGAAGGCAGTGAAGTTGCAGAGGTCTCATTTGTCAGATTTAGAGCGACTCGGCCTCCACGCTGCAGCCGCTCTTATTTCAGCCTGTGAAACGCCGGCCTGATTAAAGATACAGGGCTCATCAAAATGCTAAATACAAGGGTGGTGATTTAGCATCAGTTTTGCATGTCAGGGCGGATTGAACAGCAGTGTGTGTTTCCAAGCTGCGAGGAGACAGAATCACTTTGTATCTGGGGTGCAGTCATTTGTCTCGACGGCATCGAGGCAGACGCTGAAACAGTCAACACACAGCAGAGCAACGCAAAGTGTACTGACTCACAGCGTTAGTGTGAAAGCGATCAAACTGTGTCACCAACAAGGTTTGCATTGACGGGAGAGTTCAATGCACGAGAATGTAAAGGTCCAGATTTACAGAATATAATCTGCAGAACTCTGTTTTCATCAGTGTTCGTGGTGTTTTTCTTACTTTACAATGAGACTTTTATATCTACATGTGTTTTCCATGGTGTCCATGTTTCTACAGTGTTCCAACAAACGGGGGACGTCCTCCATCCCTCATTGGTCAACACAACAGCATTCTCCGGGTAGCAGGACGTTGTTTCAGCTTTGAACTCTGAGCTGCTCGAGATGTTTGTGAAGCTTCTTCTTCTTCTTCTTTGCCTCTCGCTGAGCTCATTGTTGAGTCTCCGAGGAGACTGTTGGACCTGCTGTTGTTTACATGGACGGAGTGAAAGAAACTTTCAGAGGTTTGAGGTTTGTTGTGCTGGAACAGCTGCAGGGAACAGCGGTGACAAACTCATCTGGTGTGTGAGATGGAGATGAAACATGCTCGTCTCCGCGCTGTAGGAGTTATAATCTTCTGTGGTACCGGTTAGAAAAATCAAAGCATTGTGATATTTTAACGATGGATCATTTTGTAGCGACAGCGAGCTTTGATAAATTCTTGGTGGACTTCAAGGTTCGTGTGAGTTCAGTCAGGATGTTGGACAAAGAAATAATCGACACAGAAACTAAAAGTTTAGCTGTAAGTATCTTCCCGGCTGTGATAAAGACTCTCTGTCATGTTTGTGCATGGACAAACTCTAGCAGATGAAACTAATTTTGTCAAAAATCACATGTTTGAAATGTTTCAATAGCATCCGAAGTTTGACAAAAAACAGATCTACGATCAGTATTTCAACCCAAGGCTGCACAGAAGGCATCAAGGAAGGCAACTGATTGAATAGTAATAACGTTAATTACTATTCACATTTTTACAATGTCACATACAAATGCATGCTTTCAGACTTTTTCAGAACCAGTACTTTGTCCTATTTTGCAGAGGTATCAAGAATTCAAGATATTTATTGATATTGTATCGGTCCAAAGTTCTGGTATCGTGACAACCTCAGATCAATTCACCCATAAGTGAACAAAACAAACCTCAGATCAGAAGGTTTTGGTTGAATAAATGTGATGTCACGTGAGTCGGTTGGGGCAGAAAACTACAAGTTTGCAAATTAAAAATAATCTGGAGGTGTTCAGTTTACCAGACTTCATCTCTGCTGCAGCCTCGAGGCTCCACGCTGCCAACTTTTGGAGGTTGAGTTGCATTCTGGGTAACGGAGTTGGCACGTTTTTATAAGTAAGAATGGAAAAGATGATTGAAGTGTCCATTTTGAGTCAGATACTGTTGTAGGAGCACAGTGATAAATCAGCGCAGAACTGTTTGAACCAAGCTGAATATGTTTTTTGTGGTTGAGGGTCAAAGGTCACAACCCAATAATAGTATCCTGGTGGAGACACACGAGAAAACTGGAAGTGTTTGCAGATGGGAGCATGCGGAGGAGCAGATCTGTTTACTCCCAGACCTCAAACTCTCCACAGGAAGTGTTCAGCTCTCAATGTATTTACAGCAGAAAGCAGCTGTGTCTGTTCACGTTGGTGGTCTTCATACGTGGGAATTCTTTGTGTTTGCTTTGCTGGCGGGTATTTACTCCGATAGCAGCTTGTCCAACTACTTTTGAAGACAAGACCGTGATATCTGCCAGATGAAGAGCCTTGAATCAGCTTCTTGTTGGTCCAGTTGGTTCAGCTGGTGTCAGCAGAGTCGATCGAACTCTCTGTGGTTCATCCAGGAAGATCAGGAGGGAAGAGAAGACGCTTAGACCTCCTTTAAAATTAAATGATCTGAGGAGGTTTATACCTTTAGGTAAACCTGAAAAAGTAATGCTCTATCTTACATAATCAATATTGATGTAAAATTGTTGATGCAGTTTGCTCAGGTTGAAAGAGTTGCAGCCCAGTGAGATCCCTTTTTATTTGTGTGCTCACTGCAATCTCAGAACCCATCGGATATCGGCTGGCGATAATTTGGCCTCTGGGGTTGGTGGCTGATCCGCTCAAACATGATTGGTCAATACTACACGGACTACAAGCGGAAACCGGGTCGGTTCTGGTGCCAAAATCTTGCTCGCTCAGCCACAGATATCTGTTTTTAGAGCACACACTGAGCAACGTGGTCTCCCTTTTGGCTCTGTTTTTGGTCTCCACCCCCTCCAGAGTGAAATATGTGACTCTATAAGCTGCTAAATCTTCCATTCTCTTAGCCAGCTGGTCTCTAACTGTGCCTGTACGTCGCGTTCAGTGAGTTCATCACTTGTTTGATGCCGCAAAACCAAAACTAGAAGCTAAAAGAGGTTAAACGAGCTGCAGAGTTGGTGGCGATTCTCGGCGAGTTCGTCAACTTCGTTCACGAGGTCAGCGTTTTCATTGTTATATGATAGGGGGCGCTGTGGGTGGATCTTGTGCCATAGTGCAGCGCTGCCAAGTGACGCTACATAAAAAATGTTTCTTATGTATAAAAATAGAAGCTCTGTTCTTTGTTCTGACATTTATGTATTTCCATATTTATAGAGCATCACATTCTGCGTTTAGTCAATATGATCAGAAAATGCTGGCGGTTAAAGTGTTAACATTAGAGTCATTTGATCAATTGTTAATAAAGAAATATTGATTAGTGCCGCTCTAAATGTAAATACTGCCGTCTGTGGGGATTCATTTATTCACACGCTCCGTCTCTGTTGACACCACATCCTTTATTTCAAGCACTGCATTGTGGGAAACACCATGGAAACGCACCAGCCCCCGTTTTCACCACGTCGTGCATGCATTAGAGGATGTTGTCCTTTTTGTTTTTCAGCCTTCCAGTCTCATCAAACCATGACCGCACATCCAGATAGCCACATTCTGCTCCTGTTAGCCACGCTGCCTCCACCACGCCGGACAAATTTCCCCTTCTTTTGTTGAAGCCTCTCCTCCCAAATCAGGCGGTGAAAAGAGCTTTCTGTTTCCTGAAGATGAAAACGAGTCGAGGCTTTAAAGTGAACCGCTGTCCTTCAGTTTCCTGCAACTCGTTAGACCTCACGTCAGGCGACTCTGAGTATCAATGAGCTGTTTCCAAACGAGGACATCGACCATACGAGGACCTTATCTGACAAATAACACTTTTTTTTTAAAATAAAGAAAAAAAATAAAATAAAGAAATCCTGACACATCACATGAAAGCCACAAATTCATTTGTTTTAACGGAGCTTTGAATTTTTTAATTAAGGTTCACATTCAGGGTTTCTTTCATGTTTTTTCTTCTTATTTAAAAAAAAACATCAATCGTTGCATTAAAGCATTAAAAAATTAACATTTATTTAAACAACATTTAACACGTCATTAGGACGCTGTTGTACCTTCAAAGAATCTTTCATTTTATTTAATATTCAAACTCAGAGGTGGCGTAAACGTGTTAAAGTGTTAAATTAAACATGGAAACAGTAAAAAATATATTTTATTGTAGTCCATCAATTTCTCCATTAATGTGCCCATAAAAAAGATTCAGCTGACTTTAATGTAATTTGTCAGTTTTAATGTTTTTTTTCACCCTTTAAGTACCTTAACATTTAATAATTAATAAGCCATTAATCAAATCAGTGATGTTTTAATTCAGGCTCAGATTCAATGTTGAATTGTCAGTTTTATGAGGTTTTCTATGGAAACTATGGAAGAAAACACCCAGATAAAATACCTTAGTATATTTTAATTCCTTAATTTCAATAATTCATTTTCCTTTAAAAGGATGCATATTTAGCACCTTGATGACATCATTTGGTCAACTTCCATGAGTTTTAATGCCTTAGAAAGCTACGATTGATTAGACTATTAATACATTGTAATCCAACTAATTATTATATTATGATTATTATAATCCAACATTCAATCCATTAATGTCACCTCCAATAAAAAGATTTGTTCTTTTATAAAAACGTGGCAAACATTTCATCCTTAAATCCTCTGAAACAAAAGACCAATGATTGAAATAAATACATTTCCTCTAAAGAACATCTGAATAAAAACATTTGCACCATTGAAGAGCCTCAATATTTTATTAAACTTCACGGCGTATATATCCACGTTCACCAGCTGTAAACTTTCTGACATTTTATTATAAAATAAATTAATATATAAATTAAAACGTACATTTCTGTTATTCCATCAGGAGGAGGAAAGGTAACGTCAAACAAAGTGCATATCTGATGTATGTTTATATTCTAGTGACTGATTTGACCTCTGACCCGTACAAAGAGTCTCCAAGTTCTCGGTACTCATTCCAATATAAATTGTGTTCTTGTATTTTTTCCTTCAAAGCTGCAAAGATACATAAGTCTGTTATAATCCATCATTTGATTGATGCAGTTCACCTTAAACCAATGAAACCTGCAGGAGGGAAACCTGGCAGCGCTGTTAGCTGAGACTGAATGGATTTATAATCAGCTCGAGACATCTCTATCAAACAATCAACTCCTCTCCGTCCTGGAGACTGTCCTGGAGACTGTCCTGGAGACTGAGTGCTGTCTTTATGTCCCGTCACTCTTGTTATTAGCCGCGGGATAAAGAGCAGCTTCTTGCTGATGGTGATGAATTCTACGTGACAAAACCACCCGCCGAGGCCGATTCATACATTTATTTATTCTGCAGGAATTGATTGAACCAATATTTTCATGCCAGAGGTGATTCATAATTCAGCGCCGCCGTGTTTTAATCCTGCAGCCATCATACATCATCCTTACTGTGGTCTGTTGGTATGCATGTGTGCAGCTATCTGGGCCTTCCTTTCTTCTCCTCAGCCTTTTGTCACTGGGAGCCTCAGGAGCTCATATTCTCTGCAGGGTTTGTTGTGAAGCCATTAGCCGCCGCGGCGCTCAGGGTTAGCTTCCCCTCCCATTGATCGCGAGCGGACAAAGAGCCTCGAGCCGGCCGGGGTCGACTCCTGCGCATCTCTGAACCCACAGCAGCGTCTGAAGGCTCCTGTTACCTCCACGCTTCAGGAGCTGCAGACACACGGCTCTGCATCTCTTTGTGCACCAATTAAAATGCATCAAGTGCAAATCACCTGCTGGGTGGGGGGGCCGGGGTCTGGTGTCCTCTGCTGTGCCCAGAATTGGAATGGGACCTGATTAGTCTCGCATCACAGACTCTGCGGGTGAATCCATTCAATGCAGCAACAAGGCAGGAGGGAGGAGGAGGGAGGAGGAGGGAGGAGGAGCTGCTGGGAGGCTGAAAAAGTTCCTCACATATAAATCTGTCACTGTTTTGGCTCCGAGTCTGTGATCCGGACGATTAAGACGAGCAGCTCTGACGAAGGTTAAAAGAAAACAAAGTTTCTGTTTTCTGTTTCATTGTTTGAATCTTTTATCCGGGCGCAGTTTAGAATCAGTGAATCAAAACACAGAAAATAAAGTCATGAACTTTGTAGTTTAATCATTTAAATCATCATCAGTAACGAGAAGCAGAAATATGAATCCAAACGTTGAGATCTATGATTTCTTTTCACGGGTTTCCTCTCGAAGATCTCCACCATCGTCGTCCCTGTCTTTATAATCTCATGGACATGGAGATTCTGACCCACAATGCATTGTGGAAACTGATGCAGACTCTTACCGCGGGAGGCGGACGCTGTGTTTGTGCTGAAGAGTTGGCAGGGAGGACTGACTGACCGGGTCATGCTGACGTTTCCACATGTAAATTTGTTCATTTGAGTCGCTAAAGACGTGTGTGTGTGTGTGTGTGTGTGTGTGTGTGTGTGTGTGTGTGTGTGTGTGTGTGTGTGACGACATGAGATTTTTCCTTGAAAACACGTGACAGCCATCAGCTCTCACTGCCAAAGACGGATGCTGTTCGTCCCTCTGTAAGAAGGACTGAACGAGTCGCTAAGAAGTTGCCAAAAACACAAACAACCACCACGCTGCTGTTGAAGTCTGCGATATTTCTGTTTTATTTTGAAAATCTGGAATTATCCAGTGAAGGATCTGTTGTCAGACTTTCTTACCGAGGTTAAGAAATAGTGTTCAGTCATGACCAGGACCAGGACCAGGACCAGGACCAGATAGTACATAGCCTACCAGCCTCTGGTAGCTAATATGTAGCTTTTGTTCTGTTTTTGTGTGCAGGGCTGCTCTGTGGGTTTTCCTCATGATGCTGCTTTGCAGAAGAATCTTTGTGAGTGTCTTTGACACAGTTTTGGTCTTAAAATAAAATACCTAAAAGATCCTGTCTGAGACTGAGACAAGACCAAGCAAAAGACCGAGTCGGAGACTGAAGACCAGGACTGGATAATAAACATGTAGACCGACCGACAGATCAGGAATCAATAAAATCTCATCAGTTCTCATCCTTAATGAGCGAGTTATGCTAAGCTAGGCTAAGCACCTCCTGTCTCCTGACGTTGATATGATTTATGAGTAAAATCTAAACTCTGTAGTTGTGTTGACGGAGCTGTCACACTGATCTGGTGTTGGTTCAGTTAATTAAATTGTCCTCTCGTCCTCGTGAGTCTCTGCTTTCATCACCGGACGTCCGTCTGTCTGTGGTTTGCGTCTCGCCGCTTGTTTATCACCGTAAGTCAGCTTCTTCTCTGAGGTTTTATTCCTCCAGCGGCGGACTGACCGCAGCGGGAGAGTTTCATTCTCCAGTTTAATCTCTCTTTTGTCTTCCAGAGAAACGGACGAACGTCTCACGTTAAACCGAAGCTGTAAAATCTAATCGAGCAGCGTTCGCATTGGGTCGTGTGACGCAGCTTCAAAATCAATACAGGGTTAGAATTTTTCATCTCTGCAGCGCCGTTAACACGCCGCCAGTGAGATTTATGTGATTGCTGGTGTTGGGAGAGGATGAGGTTAAAGACCGAGAGCTGAGAGCGAAGCAGAAGAGAAGACAGACGGACGCTCGGGAATAAAAACGATCCACACAAACCTCCACCTCTGCACGCCGTCAGCTCTGCGTTAAACAACATGCATCAGTTTGATAATTAAGGTGTGACAATGTATTGTTCCTGAATGACTCTCTTTGTACGCCGCTTGTGTTTCGGGCACCTCGGGAACAGTGGGAGGTTGTGACAGATTTCGGGTTTGTTGCGTGCTCGTGGCATCTTGACAGCGGCGTCCACGAGGCTCATAAACAGTCCCAACATGCAGAGAAGCCGTAAACAGTCTGGAGGAGGACAAAAGCCCCTCTCAGTCTCTGTTTGGCTCTCTGTGCCGACTCTCTGAAGAGCTTTCCACAGTAAAAGCAGCACTTCACCGCAAAAATAAAGCAGATTTATTGCAGGCAAATCGCAAAGACAGAGCAGATCTGCGCACAGCCTGCAGAGGGGAAACTCAAACCCTTCAGTGATGTGGACGTCATAATTAACGCGGGAAAAATACAAGTTGGAGTTATAAACCCTGAGATGTTTATTCCATCAAAGCCCGGATGGCATTTTTACTGCGATAACCATGAAATGTATTTATATTAAAGCTGCAGTTGGTAACTTTTATGCCTCTTTCAAAACTGTTCAGACTTCTTCAATACAAACAAAAACACAGTAATGTACTGTAATCAGCACTCGCTGTTAATTCACCAGCCATCATCGTATATGGAGAAATTATACCGTATGAAGTTATGGGGCTGTAATTATGCAAATTGCACAGCGGTTTGTGGGGGTGGAGGGAGTTGAAGAGGCCAACACACGAGCTGATTCACAGCCGGCAGCGAGGTAACGAAGAGGATGACGATGACGATGACGATGAAGCAGGTTTCTGGTTTTACAGCCTCCGAGCTGCAGCTGGAAACATCTGGAGGGAGAGAGCGACAAATCACCACAGAGTCGTCCTCATAGAGATGAACCAACAGTGAATGCATCACGGCCTGATATATCTTCTTCTTCTGTGCCAGCGTTGTTCATCTCTGTGTGTCCAACGATAAATCCAGGGGGTGATTAGCCTAGCTTAGCACAAAGGCTGGAAGCAGGTGGAAACTGCTAGCCTTATTTTCATCACTTTGATTGGTTAAACCTCTCGACCCCCGTGTAATAAAGTCCTGATCTTTGTGTTGTCGATAGTTTAAGCTGTCGTCAATAACGAGATCCAGAAATATTCATCATTACGTTGATGATGATGATTTTATTTTGGCGGGTTTCCACCCAGTTTCCTCTGTCGGGTTGTGTTGTGACGGAGATCCTGACCCACCGTGCAGAGAGAACATCACATCCTCACCATCAGCAAACAGGGGGACTGACCCGGCTCTCTCTGCCCTGACAGAGGCTGTTTTCTGGGGGAGAGTTCACCGAAGAGTCGACAGGGAGGACTGAGCAGGTCACGGTGACTTTAAGTGATGGTTCGTTGTCCTCGGGTCTGGAAGGTTGAAGAAGGTCCATCTTAACACGCTGCTTTTATGCTGTAGGACCATTAGAAGAGTTATCGGAGTCTGCTATCGCTCCTTCTGTCCACACCGGCTGTGAAGTGATCCCAGATGTGTCGTAAAAGACGGGCGATAAAATTCACATCCTAAACTTTTACTGGAGCGAATTTTACAGCTGAAAACCTGTTTTCTTCTCTTCAGGACTCCCGTGTGTGTTTCCCACGTCCGGCTACAATGATGCAGACCCCCCGCTTGATTTGTCCCACTTTGCTGAAGCCTCTTAAGAAGTCATTTGTACACAGAGTGTGTGTACGGTAGATTTTTCAGCCTGCAGGGACGCTCTAACTTCCTGTCCTCAGTAAGACCCTTTAAACTGTGACAACAGAACAAAGTGGACAGAAGGCTAAAAGCTGTCACCGAACACAGAAAATGAAGACGCCTGCGGTTCTTCCTCTCCGCTCGCTGCCTCGGCCTCTTTTCTGTGTTTTGTTTTGGGCCCGAGTGCCTCTACGTCCTGTCTGAGAGCGAGGAGGGGAGGCGGAGGAGGAGGCAGGGTGCATTAGACGATGAGGAAAGTTCTGGAAAACCAGCAGTACAGCTGACTGATGGCCCGGAGAGGAAAAAGAGACTCACGAGGTCCCGATGACCCGAAGGAAAACCACCAACCTCGTTAAGTCACGGAGCTCATGCCGTCAACATCGCCCAACATTTAATGTTTCAATAACAGAGAAGCTTCAAAATTCAGAGCAAAGGCAGCTGCGTTTAAAAATGTCAGTTTACTCAAACCCAAAAAATAAAAAGCTAAATACTTTACTGACAACATTCAGTCAAATAAATCTGAGGGCTCACCAGATGATTCGTCAAAACAAAGCTCGTTATGTTCATTTTCTTTATTCATTTAAATTCTTTAAAGGGCCGGTGTGTCGGGTTTAGAGGTGTACTTACAGATTACAACCCCCTCGTCTCACCCTCTCCTCCCAAGCCTGAAGAAGACACAATGATGACCTCGAAAAACGTGAAAGTCTCGATCTAGAGTGAGTGTTTAGTTTGTCTGTCCTGGGCTACAGTAGAAACATGGTGGTTTAAACACACCTGTGTTCACCTGTGTTCACCTGTGTTCACCTGTGTTCACCTGTGTTTACCTGTGTTTACCTGTGTTCACCTGTGTTTACCTGTGTTCACCTGTGTTCACCTGTGTTCACCTGTGTTCACCTGTGTTCACCTGTGTTTACCTGTGTTCACCTGTGTTCACCTGTGTTTACCTGTGTTCACCTGTGTTCACCTGTGTTTACCTGTGTTCCCCGTTGTTCACCTGTGTTCACCTGTGTTCACCTGTGTTTACCTGTGTTCACCTGTGTTCACCTGTGTTTACCTGTTACCTGTGTTCACCTGTGTTCACCTGTGTTCACCTGTGTTTACCTGTGTTCACCTGTGTTCACCTGTGTTCACCTCACACAGTATCTTTGCCTCTCCGACGGGTTTGTTTGCTGCTCTTGTGACTGTAGTTGTTGTCAGCTGGTGTTTTCTTGCAGCAGTGTGTCTGCATCTCTTATTAGCCTGTTTATACACACACACACACACACACACACTTTAATGAGTCTTAAATGGCCGCCTGCTTGAAAGCCATTTCATGGAGGCCTCTGCTTACAGTTTAGATAATGGGTGTCAAAAGTCAAGTCATGATTCACCCACTCTCTCTGTCTGCCCGCACACACACACACACACACACACACACACACACATGCACAGTCCAAAAAGGACGGGAAAAGCAGAAACAGCGTCACCATTAAGACATTAAGAGAAACAAATTGACGAACTCAAACTAAAACCACCCATCGCTTTTAAACGTGAATAAAACGTCGAGGCTCTTTAATGCTTCAAATGTTTTTATTCGTGTTTATTTATTTAAATAATTGTTGATTAACCGTCGTCTCTTCTGCTTTTGTTTCAGAGGATTTAAGAAACATTTCAGACTTTTTCATTTTTAGGAGGATGGTTCACGTTTTGGATGCAGCGTTGGATTAATAATATCTAAAGACATTTCTAACCTGCTGATGTTAAGCAGGTATAATGTGACCGGTTCAGTTAACAACATCAAAATCAGACCGATCATTTCTGAGCTAACAGTTTCCCCCTGCTTCCA
The DNA here is from genome assembly GCA_036365135.1 of Miichthys miiuy. NCBI lineage: Eukaryota > Metazoa > Chordata > Actinopteri > Sciaenidae > Miichthys > Miichthys miiuy. The sequence goes on from CM071617.1 coordinate 957,352, forward strand.
GTGTTTGTGCTAAGCTAGGCTAAACGCTTCCTGATCTTTGTACCTGATGTTTAAAAAAACAGGTTAGCTTTGTTAAAGTGATGATGGCATCACCTCGGACTCTGACAGCCAACGCTTCATCGATTGTGTTGAAAATGATCGGCAGTAGGGTTGCAAAATTCCAGGAATTTTCCAAGTTGGAAACTTTCCATCGGAATTAAAGGGAATTTATGGGAATAAGCCGTGAATTTACAAAACTGAAGTTCGGTAACAGTGAACTTAAATAAAATATAGTTGGGGAAAACAAAATGTTTGTTTATATATATATATATATATATATATTATATTTAATTAGCCCCAATTTACAGTTAATTCACATTGATTTTCTCTAATTCTCATGGAGTTTCAAAGCTTAACTTCCCATGGAAATTTACCAGAAACTTTCCGCCCCTTTGCAACCCTAATCAGCAGATCAATCGATCATGGAAATAATGAGTTGCAGCCATGATGGTGCAGTAACACTTTGAGCTGTTGCTACTTTCTCTGTTTGTTTTCTGTTCTGGACACATTTTTACCTCTGAGACGTCGCCGCCGTGGTCCAGGCTGAATGTTTCCACCTTCAACACATAAAACACTTTGAGGGTTCAAACTCGGACAGAAAAAAAAGCTTTAAAATCATCGTTTTTAAGCCAAATATGAACCTGATCTCCGTCCGCTTCCTGCCCGCGGGTCCTGCTGTTCAGCACTCTGTGGGGTGAAATCAAATTGGCTGACAAATACTCACCGTCCTGCTGCTTTTACTGCACATAATGTGAGCCTGTATAATGGCAGCGTAAGTCAGGGGAAATAGAGCGCTGCCTGCAAATAAAATAGAGCCAGATTTATAGTTTAAAGTGCTTTACATCGGCAAATAGCTTTTCCATTAACAGTAACAACAAAAATATTGAGAGCAGTGAATCAGCGGAGAACATCAACAGCATTTTTGTTACTTGAAGGACATCTGTCTTCATTTGCACTGCACTTTTTATAAGTGCACCAGTTTGAAATAAAACTCTGAAAGTATTAAATGGCTTCTGGAAAATCTCTTAAATAAAAGCAGAGTGAATAGAAGAGACGTTTGATTAAGCCCCTTTGTGCCTCTGCTGTGTTTCATAAATGAAATATGTGCCGTGTTATTAATAGTTAAGATGACTACAATCAAAGCAGCATGAGTAAAACAGTGTTAGTGACAAAGGCATTAATAGAGAAGCTTTCATAACGAAGGAAACATAATTAAAGTGTCGTCAGACAGAGGTGACAGGAAGCTGTGTGTGTGTGTGTGTGTGTGTGTGTGTGTGTGTGTGTGTGTGTGTGTGTGGGCTGTCAAATAAATAAAGTACATTTCATTGCGTTTTATTTCTTGAACGCACTCAGCCGGATAACGAGTCGGTCCGACGGGCTCGTTAGATGCCTCGAGTCTGAAGTTTGTCGCCTCGTTGGTCGTTTCACACAGACGGTGACGGTCCGGAGGAAGAACCAGCGGCCCGGTTCAGGATGAGATGTCAGACTAGAACAGAGCCTGTGATTCACAGAGTTTCCTGATGGACAGTGAAGTAAACTGCTGCCAACTGTAGCTGCTGTTAGCTAATGTTAGCTCAGTTTGTTAGCCGGGCTGCCCGGACTGTGAGCTCAGAGCACCGGGGGAGTGTTAGTGTTTGTACCACAGGTGATTTGGACCACCGGGAAGAAGAAGAAGAAGAAGAAGAAGAAGAAGAAGAAGAAGAAGAAGAAGAAGAAGAAGAAGAGAAGAAGAGGTTTACAGGCCCAGCAGTCAGCAGCCTCTATGGACATAATGGCAGAGGAGAAAGAGAGTGAAGAGGAGCTGGGCTGACGGAGGAAGCTAAGAAGAAAAGGAGAGAGTGAGGTGGTAGAGGAGAGACTCAGACAGATAAACACAAAGTGTCATTCATTTCTGATTTTACAACAAGAGGTTGTAACGAGAGTCTCCCCTCTGATTAAATCCCCTCAAAGCCGACTGCTGTTCACTTTTCGGAGTAATTGGCACTTCACATCGATGTACAGCCGCGATGGCAGCGCCTGTCTTTTCTACAGTGGTCACTGTCGTCGTCGTACTCCTCGTCGGTTCTGATCTGGAATCTGTCGTGACACCGATCGGTCACCACAGATATCGTTAACGAGGCTCTGTGGAGATGACGCTTCGCTGAGTGGGAAACATTTAATAAATACCCTCGTAAACCATCTGTGTGTGATATTATGTGCGTCCCTGCTTTAGACTCTGTCGTGGAGGATTCAAGCCTTAATTGTCTTGTTAGTAAGAAACCGAACCGCCGACAGGCCCGAGTGACCCGGCTCGTCTTAGAGAGACTTCCCTGGAGGTCAATTACTTCCTGCTCCGCCGCTGCATCAGACTCCAGAATGAACCTGGAAGGAGTCTTTGTGTCGCTCTGATCTGTTCGACATGAATAAAACATCAAAGCTGTTATCTTCACGCCACACTCTCAGCTTCCCAGGTGAAGATTAGACTGCTGCAACAGCTGATGAAGCCAAACGAGCCGAGCGGGGCCTCCGGGCGGCTCGCAGTCAGACGCTCGCTCGCTCCGCCTTCGAGGAAAAAAAGAAACGCACAAAACTGGACAAATTAGTCCCAGTTAGAGAGGAGGAGGAGGAGGAGGAGGAGGAGGAGGAGGAGGAAGGCAGGGCAGTAATTAGACAGCAGGTCCTCCTGCAGCATCTGCTCAGTCACTGTCACGGCTGAAGGTTCAAATCTCTGCAACCTCATTTTTCATATTTTTCACTGCTTGACTGTCGCTGGCACGTTAACATGCATCAAATGTTTTTAGAAGAGCACAAAGGGAAAAACATGAAGTCAGTTTAAAGTGTCTGGTTGCATGATAATATCCATCTTTGACTTGTCTATAGGGACCTATGGAGGAGGGAAGAAAGGCAATATTATGGTATGATACGATGGAGTTTACGTGTCACCATTTCAATATTTAAATTCCTGAACTGCAGAACCGGCAGCAGGATGTGAAGTACTGGTCCAAACGGAGCAGATCGAGCTGGGCAGGAAGTCAGACACAGGAAAGCTTTCAAAATAAAACACCCTGATCCGTTATGGTACTTACCAAATCAACCAAAATCAGGTGAATGAAGGCGTACGAGTCTGAGAATTCATATTTCAAAATAAAATGATGACAAATGATGAAAATCAAGTACTGAAAATACACATCAAGTATCAGTATTACGTGTTTTTTAAATTAAAACATGATGATCAATAAAGTTATTACGTGAAAGTCTGAACCAGGTTTCATGACATAAAAGAATATGAAAAAACAAACTAATTCAATAATTTATTATTTTTCCTGCAGCAACAAAGTTCAGATCCTTGAAGGAACTAAAAAACTGAAACTGAATATAAAAATGCAAAATATTCAGGCTAAAGGACGTCAGCGTCTCTGCGTTGTCTGTAGCAACAAGGTAGAGGAGGAGGCGGTGGAGGAGGCGGTGGAGGAGGCGGTCAGGGTTTCATGTTTTATTCAAACAGCAGAGGAGAACAGAGAAAAGCTCTTCACACAGAAACTCATCCAGCTGCTGCGGTCAGGAGGTTTAAAATAGATCCAGGAACAATCGGACAACAGCGGCCGAGCAGCTCGCAGCGTTTAGTCTTTATTAGGCTCAATATCTCTGCAACCCATTGGTCGATTTTGATGATTGACACCTCTATCGACCAGTCAGAGTCAGGAGAATCGAGGGGTAGCACCCGAATTCACCTTTCAAACATGCAGAATGAAGTAAACCCACAGATAGCATATCGTACGAAGTTTGTCTGTACACACGGGGACACACGAGGAGACGTTAGCAGCAACGATAAGACAGACTTCAGGTATCAGATATTTTCTTCATCCTCCTCGTGATGACAGCAGAATAACACTGTTCACGTTACAAAGTCCAGCCGTTTCCCAGCAGACTTGTTTTTCACGCCTTGTCCCAGTTTTCCTCCCGCGGGGTCAAGATTCTCCCGCCTTTCTGTCGATTTATGACTTTCGTCTCCACTTCGTTCTCACGACCTGTTCCAGCCTTTAGAAACTCTACCACTCTTCAGTTTCCTTTCAGGCAACAACACGGCTACAATAAATGTGGTTTCCTGGCACATGATGACGAAGAGAGCTGCTCACACCTCCTCCTCCTCAGCCAGAGACGTAGTGATGTTGGGTTACCTTGAAAATATCCCCCTTTTTTAAAAATGTCCTTAAAAAGTCCTTGAAATTCAAAAGACGCACATAACTCTGTTTTATATTTGAAGTTTTCTTCATCAAGTCATAATCAAATCTTTTCCTTGACCCATCACCATCTCTCCCTCTGCTTTCTTTGTCGCGTTACTGAAACTAAATATTCCAGGGAAGTGTAAATTGAATCCAGCATGGCTGGAAACTGATCCTTCATATTGATCGTCTTTTGACGGCTCTGTTTTTCGAGCGGCTCGGCTAAAACTAGGTCTGACCCGGTCTGTTGTGGTCCACGTTCTGGTCTTTGCTGACATGCAGGTCTCAAGTTGAATTCCATACCTGACATGTTCTGATCCGGTAACGTTAGACACGATATGAGATGAATGGTTTCGTTAGCGTCTGTGCAGCCGCCATATTGGAGAGGTCAGAATCTAGTAAACAAATACAGATCTACCGATCGCATATTTTTACTGAATATCGTGCGATAACGAAGGATGAAGATCAATCTGGACATTCCTGAAGAATTCTGTCACAGTGAGTTTATTATTTTATTATTTTCATTCTCATTCTTTCTAATTGACCTGGAAGCAGGAAACAGTCTTTGAAACTCAGATCTCGTGCCTTGATTTTGAAATCCACCTTATTTTCAAGGTCTCGTAGTTGGCCTTGCATCTGATTTCTAATTAAGTGCTGCTGGATGAGTCACAGCACAGTGGACTGTTCATAAACTCTAAATACATGGAGGGACCAGATTTATGTGAAAAATAATAAAACCCTGAAAGAAGTTTGTTTGAGCTGCACAGCGATAAAATCGGCCTACTGCTGTTCTTTTTCCCGCCGTTTGTGTGTGTGTGTGTGTGTGTGTGTGTGTTACATTTCTTCGCCTGCAGTCTGTGAATGTTCATCAGGTGTGTGCTGGCGGGTGGAGTCAGTCTCTGCTATTCAGATGAAGTAATTAGGCAGCTCAGCGGGAAGCTCGGCAGCGACTTCACAACAGAGAAACAGCCGTTACATCAAGACAAAAGCAAAGTGTTGCCACTGAGGGTTTCATGAGGTTTAAGGAGCAGCTGTGATGAGCTTCTGTTTCACCATCCTGCCCCTTAAAAATGTTTTTTCTTTCAAAAAGCCGTCCAACATGCTGTCTTTGAATGGAAAATGTTGCTCATGACTTCAGCGAGGAGCTGGAACAAGCAGATACTGAATATTTGTGCAGCTTTGGAGCTGAAGGGGAACATTAGGATTCATGAGTTTTGTGAAGAGAGCGATCACAAACTCCTAAACACACAGAAAACTGGAACATTTGTGAGCGTGACGGGGGTTTGAAGTCCCATCATGCATCACTGAATGTCACGCCTCCTCCTCCCGCTCCTGTTTCACGTCTCAGCTGAGGATGAACTCTCCGCTTTTAGAAAACCAAATCAATACGGCACAGCAGTCCTTGAGAAGGTTTCACTTCTCTATGAAATGAAAACCTCACTCCTGTGTGTGTGTGTGTGTGTGTGTGTACTTGATATTAGTGCACGTTACTTCTGAATAACAGTAAAAACATTGTTTATTCTCATTTATATGTGGCCAAAATTAAGATTTTGCTAAGTTTGTATTGCAGAGGAATGTTTAAATATTCAAAACATTCGAGTTAAACTGTCTCCTCTTCGTTAGGCGGGTCCTCACTTGGCAGTTTTCTTTCTATAAAATATTTAAAAGGTACATTTTTGCAGTAGTATCTGTTCTGGACTTTTCTGTCCTTAGGTCACACGAGGTGACGTGTGGGCCTCGAGGTCCTCGGCAGTATTAGTTGTTTGGCTTTGGTTGAGAACAGTAGGTGCCAGTCTATCTCAACACTGTGGTGGCCAGAGTCAGAGAGACCTATTGCTGCCTTCATAGACATAATAGATAGCTTGCTGTTGACGTTCCAGTCTGCGTAAACAGACATCTGTGTCTCCAGACTAGAATATGCTGACAATAACACCTGCATGAATAAAAACATTCTCTTTGACTAATTCTGGGCGTGTAGTATTTGTGGTGTTATCTTGGGGTTTAAAGTCGATCCACCAGGATGAGTTGGGCAGAATGTGAGATGGACTCATGAACTTTGAGAGTGTCTCTGATTCTCCTTGATCAAGTGTCAATAAATAATACAGCATCAGACATCAGAGGCTCCTGAACACTTTCTTCCCTCCTGACCTCACCATTGACCTTTGACTTCAGTATTATGGTGAAACACCTTTAAAGTAAATTTTCTATTTTCTTTTTATTGTTTCAAAATGAATGAAACAGAAGTCCACTGTTGGTAATGTAGGAATGAATGTGTGTTTGTGTGTTTGTGTTGTGTTACTTGCATTATTTATTTTACAAATCAAACTTTAAACAAAAAACTTTAAACAAAAAAACATAAATACAGAGTTCATAAAACATGATCTCAAATAAAACGTGTGTAGGTTTTGTCATAAGTGAAAGTACCCAGCAGCTGAGATGATAATAATGTAGTAATGCTGGTTGGACAAAACAAACATTGTGAAGGTGTCACTTCTGTGTGACGGCATTTCTCAATATTTTCTGAACTAATGGAGAAAATAATCAATAGTTGCAGTTTGATACTAAATATTTTAAAATAAGCTGAATCTAAAAAAAGTCAGAATAAAAAAGTTTTTCTGAATATTTTTACATATTTTTACTCAAGTGACATGGTCGCAGTGTGGTATCAGTTATTTTACTTAAATAAACGATCTGAACACTGCCACCTCATATTTTAAAATGTGAAGTGTGTGCAGAGGCTCTTTGAACGATGTGCACAAGCTGAATAATTCAGATCACCAGTTGACGCTGTGTTATGACGCTGCTCTCTCCACCACCGATCAAACTCATCGTCAGGTGATGTGAAGAGCGACAAAGTCCATGTAAGGAGGTTACACAGTGACAACATTCACCTGATTGCAAGTCAGTGTAGCATCAACATGATTTAAACTGTTACAAAGGTTTGCCTAAACCACCAAAACATATACTCGTTAGCGTGTGAGACACTGAGGGATGCTGAAGCTGCTTTGTTGTTATTGAGTGAGTTTGTTTGTGCACTCCGTCTTGTGTAATGCTGACCTGAATGAATGCAGCAGATCTTGTGAAACATGAACTGTTTGTGTGCTGCAGCAGTGAAAGGGTTAAAGGATGTGGAGAGAGCTGAAGGCCTCCGAGCCGCAGACAGAAGATGAGGTATTGACGTCCTTCCCTCCTGGAGTCAGGGCTGCAGTGGTGGTGGAGGAGGGGGGTTAGATAACGAGCCAGAGGGAGGGTGAAGGGGGCGCGGTGGTGGCGGCGGCGGCGGAGGCTGGGTGGCCATGACGACCGGGCCGAGCTCGGGGGATTTAGGAGGTGGATGTGCCTCTGGGCGGTTGCTGCTGCCACGCTCCGTCAGCTTCTTTAGTTCTGCTCCGATCCAAAAGAGGGAATTATGTGCATTTGAAATCCCTGTTTCTGTTGTAAAATGTATGAGGGCGAGGAACCTGAACACAACACGGCCGAGGTCGACTACAAACGCACGCAGAAATACATCAGCAGAGCTCCTCAGATAACACAGCGTGGACACACACACACACACACACATTTCAGACCAAAACACACTCTCTCACTTGCATTTGTGTTTGTCGCCTGGCGGAGGTTTAAAGACTTCTGGTTGTCGTTTAGCATAATCCCAAATTGTCCGGGTATTAAAAGTTTGGCTTTCTGAAACCTGCAACAGGAAACAGAACACAGTCTGTGTCTCTCTCACACACACACACACACACACACACACACACACTCTCTGGGTTGATCAGCAGCGTTGGTTGGCCTCCAGGCTCCGAGCTGCTGATGGATGTGGCTGCTGGTTGGACTTAATTAGCCGTGAACGACCTGCAGCAAGCTGCAGCCGGTCTGCAGACCCTCAACCCGACGGCTGAACGCTTTCTTTAACACGCATGGATTCTGTGATTTGCACGTCACGTCATTTTCACTTTCACAATCATTTGTTTGACGTCTACATGTGGCTGTTGTTTGAACTCTTTTGGGTCAGTTTGCCTCCATTTGTTTACAGACTTTTCCCACCGGGGACACTCATTTGTTGGGGCGATCTCTACGTCATCACACCGTCTTCATGAGCAGATGAAATTTGTGACCTTCCAAGTTCGAGAATTCGGAGACTGACTCACTTCTGGAGCCAGCCTCAGGTGGACGACAAGAGGAACTGCAGCTTTTTGCAGTGAGCTGCTTGGTAGTGAATGTGCCATGGGCCTTTAAACGATGGTTTCCAACAGTGAATCCAGTTTCTGGTTTACAAAATACACAGATTTGTGAAGATCTGATGACGATTTAAAGTCTTAAAGACTCTTGAGTTAGACTGTGGTGTAGTTTTATAGCCTGACTCAGCTTTTTACTTCCTGTGGCTGCATTCACGCTTCAGAAATCATCAGTGGTAAAAGTATGGTGAACGTTTGTTTTTCTGCAATAATCAGAATCAGAAAAATCCCATTTTGCATGCTGACCTTCGTGTTGGCCGACATCATCCCTGCAGATTCTCCCTCTGCTGACGCTGACGTCCTTTGTGCTGATGACAACGTCGAGCTGATTATCGTTAGTTCTTTAACGTGTCTGATCGATGTGCTGCTGTCTGTACTCGACCAAAGAAGAGGTGAAGAATGTCTCAGTTCAGCTTTCATCTATATCCGATCAATAATTGAAGCTGATCACGTTCATAGACGTGAATTATGACCTTCAGCATTTGTCTGAACATTTCATATCTTCTGCTCCTCTGCAGACATTAAAACATTCAAATGTTTCTTCCTTCAGACAACACGTGATCGCAGCTCTCAGCTGAATCTCTGAGGTTCAGATATTTATAACTTCAGTTTGGTTCAGATGTTGAAAACTGAGCTCATAGATTCAAAAAAAACATATTCGGTTTGCATTTGTCCAAATCCGATCAAACCTCAGCGTCAGCGAGAAGCCAAATCCAGCAGAGGGTTCAGCCTTCTGTGAACACACAATTAGTTTTTTCTCCAGACTTGGACTAACCTCCAGGATTTTCCCTTCAAACCTTTTAATGCATCAATAATTAAAAGTCTGAAGAGGAGGAGATGAATTTAAGGACTTCTTCTTCCACATTTTATTTTCCTGTTCCTTGAATCTGGAGGTTAGTTCAGCTCCTCCGTCCTCGATGTGTCTGAAGCTCGAGCTTCACGTCTCCGTGTCAGCTGCAGAGCTTCAGGGTCTCTGCGGCCAGCGGCAGCCATTTTTAGGAGTAGGGGAGGGCCGCAGATAGTAATAACAGGCCATTACACAGAGCTTCAAAGCCCACTCAGCTGTGTGTGAAACTTATACCACACACACACACACACACACAATCTGTGGCTTTTATCTCAAAGAACGTGGATAATTTAAGTTGGCTGCACATTGCTGAGTTGTGGTGGCCTGTTATTATCAGACAAGACATGACTGTGTGTGTGTGTGTGTGTGTGTGTGTGTGTGTGTGTGTGTATGTGTGTGTGTGTCCTCAGATCTCCAGATAAGAAAATGCTCTGTGAGGTTTTTCTTTCGTTGTTAAGTCGCATCATGACGTTTTATGAGCTGAGCAGTCGTGTTAGTGTTGTTTATATATATTTCTATTTCTATATAGTTACATCTCATATAAATCTGTCTGTTGTGATTTGTTGTCTCCAGTGTCAGAGTGTAATCCCACTGTGTAACTATGTTCAGCTGTACTCGAGTATTTGTTCTGATTACATTACTTCTGATCAAAAACTAGCGAGTCGACAACTTTGCTAACAGCCAAACATCACCCAGGTCACCAACAGCAGACACAGCAGCAGCTAATATTACTGACTAGTCCAACAGCAGTCAGCCCAGCTCGGCGTCTGTCTTTCAGCCTTTTATTTCACCAAGCTCTCACCAACCACTAAAAGTCAGTCCCAGATTTACTCTTGTCCGGCGGCTTCTTGCTCGCTCACTCTCTCCTTTTCTCTTCTTAGCTTCCTCCGTCAGCGTCCTCTTCACTCTCTTCTCCTCTGCCATTATGTCCATAGAGGCTGAGAGCCCGGTTACATTGCCCACTCACCTAGCTCAGGTTCTGGCACGACACCGGCTCTGCTCCCCGGGCCTGTAAACTTCTTCTTCTTCTTCTTCTTCTTCTTCTTCTTCTTCTTCTTCTGTAAATCACAGAGTTTCCTCTGACATTGAATCCAGACAGCGTTTGGTCCAGATGTGATAAAAACGTCGATGTTAACGAGTCTCACATCACAGATCTGTTGTGTCAGTCGACCTGTTATTTCCCCGGTGTAAACACACACTCACCTGTTCTTCAGGTGTCTGCTGCTGCTACATGAAGCCTCACTGCTCCGTGTGATAAACAGTCATCTCCTCTGTTGTGCTTTGCCATATTTCCCCTGCAGCTCTGCTCTCTGTCTGCTTTTATTGTTCATAATCTCATAAAACTATCCGGGTTTTATTCTGTGAACGTGTGAACTGAATTTACTGTTGTTGTACGGTGGAGGTTGTGTAGGTGTGATTGACCTTATAGATCCGCCTGCCTGCTCGCCTACTCGCCGTCTGTCTTTTTATTTAACCCTTCTCGCTTTGTTTGTTTCTCCGTTGCAGATCTGTCGGAGAAGAAGAGCGACCTGAGGGTTTGTGATGACTCCACCTGTCGATTCGGAGGCGTCTGCAGAGACGACGGCGCTCAGCTCAAATGTGTCTGCCAGTTCCAGGTAGGAGAAGATGAAATGATATTTTTATATAGAGATAGATATTTAGATTTTTCCATGAAAATACTGTGTGACGACAGCTCATAGCGCACAGCAGTGGGACTGTAACGCACACAGTCAATATCCACGTGAAGACCCGACAGATCCAAACTCTGTTTCCTGTTTCTTGGGGACTTTAATAAGCTTGAAATGAGGCAGTTAAGGATTGTGTGTCACAGCTGAACTTCTTACCGCTTTGGCTGTGGAAGCAGAAAAACAGTGTTCAGTCCCTTCAGACATCAGGACGATGCTGCTGTTGGTTCCTCCGATCAGAAACAAAATGTGATTACTGTCCAATCAGCCTGTTTGTTGCATATTTGGCCAAACAACACGACACAAAATAAAGCAGCGGCGTGAAGGACATCGTCTCGGGAAGGCGAAATCACCACAGAGCTGCCGCTTCACTGCAATAACAAGACACACAGATACCGTTTGAAAGCAGCCGTCACGCTCTGTGATCTGAAAGCAAAACCTGCATTTATTATTGGAGTCCACACAAACAGGACACGATCAGAGGAGCCCGAGCCAGACGGCAGCATGGAGGAGTCTTCAGCTGAATACAGAAACAACAGCCAGAGGAGTTATTGTAACTCAGATCATCACGTGAAGGACAAGAGGAGGAGACAGACAGAGGACAGGCAGCTCCTCAAATATTCAGATTCACACAGCAAAGCTGGAACTGATGCAGTCCAGAATAATGAGATTTTATTCATTAATAAGCTCTGAGTTGATCAAAATGTTAAGACCTGCGTCTCCTTTAATTATTACTTGAGCTCGCAGTAAATAAGCTTTACAAGGCTCAGCGAGTCCTCGGTGGAGCCCAAAGCAGCCTGATGGCAAACATCTACGACTTCTTCAGCTCAGTCTCACGTCTCAAGGTTAATCAATACAAAGCCAGAGTTTGGAGAGATGTCCTGAGCCGATTATTAGGATCATATCGGAGCCAGTCTTTTAATGAATCAGTAAAAAGAAAAATCTGATGAACTCTACTCATGTTTCCATGACAAAGAACCCTGAACCTTTAGTCCGAGGAACTGAAAGATTCCAACATGATCTTAAGACTCCTAAAGATCAGTAAGATTAGTCTGACGGCTCTGTTGTGCTGTAAAACAAGGACAAACACCCTTGTTGATCCGCCATGTTAGTGTCGAAGCAAAAAGGACAAAAAAAAGATTCTTCACGTACTTTTGGAAAGTGCTGCCGTTCGGAGCCGGAGACTTTTTGGAGGGTAGAATAACATCCATGCAACTAAATTCAGACCATTGGCCCCTACGGTAGAAACCAGCTGAGTTCCTTCAAAGGTTCCTCGTCCCTGGGGGAAGTTCCTGCGTCGGAAACGCAGCTCTTGTTTTGTCACCTCGGGCTGTTGGTGCTGCGGCGCTGCTCTACTTTCAGACAGCTGGTCTCTACACTGCAGCATTTCTCTGCGTATGTGAGTGAAAATGAAAGTTGGCAAAATGATCCAAGCTGAAAAACAGACTGCTCGCAGCAGTCACATAAAAACACGTAATATGACAGAACAACGACCAAATATTTAAACGACTACAAAATGCAGGATTACAAGCAAACACAGCAGACACATGGTGACATAAACAGAAGTTCACAAGACGTGACCCAGCAGGCGCTTTTCAGCACTGATGAAAGTATTAAAACATATCATGTTGGACATTATCAGGTTTTATTTCCCACAGCTTGCTCGGCCTGTCGAGCTGCTCGGACAGAAAAGCCGTCACGACATGGACCGTAAGCGTCAAACGAAGGCTCCACTTCAGAAAATGACTTTTCTTTTTAGGCTGAGTCTGAAGCTGGTAATTGTAATGGTAATTCAGGCGATATTTGCTGTTTGAAAAAAACACTTGATAATAATGGCGGTAATTTTCCTGAGAGCTGAAGTAGCTCCTCAATGCAGAAGTATAAAATCTGACCCAGAGTCAGCAGTTTTCAGACGATTTAACTTTCATAGTGCTAAAAATAGCTTGGATCATCAGAATTTCTAGTTTTCTCTGCAGGTGTGTGATGTTCTTTACACGGAAACAGAAAAGCTGCTGCCACCTGAACCCGATTCTTCCTGAGGTTCTGGTTTCAGTCCAAATGAGTCTCTCTCTCTCTCTCTCACTGAAAAGCTCATTAACTCCACGCTCTGCAGCGTCTGATCACAGTTTGTTGTTCTAGAAAGCTGCCATATTTCTTTCTGTGTGTGTGTGTGTGTGTGTCATGTTGGGGTTGTAGCAGGAGATTTTCACAGGACAATATTCACTCTATTACACAATCATCAATTACAATGACACTTAAAGTAACTAAAAGGGAAGTTTTTTTGGAGGTTGAACAAACGTTAGGAGCAAGTTGCTGCCCCGAGTGAACAGTCCAAATGTTTTGGGGACGTGCACAGCCTCTGTTAGACTGGACACTGCTGGTTCAGAGGTTCTGTTGCTGTATTCACTGTCAGACTGGACACTGCTGGTTCAGAGGTTCTGTTGCTGTATTCACTGTCAGACTGGACACTGCTGGTTCAGAGGTTCTGTTGCTGTGTTCACTGTTAGACTGGACACTGCTGGTTCAGAGGTTCTGTTGCTGTGTTCACTGTTAGACTGGACACTGCTGGTTCAGAGGTTCTGTTCATCATATAATGACACAGACGATGAATCATGTTGAAGAAAATCAAGTTTTGTTTCTTGTCTATTAAATAAGAAACTAGCTAGCTGGCTTTCTTCAAGCCAGCTAGCTTCACTTACCTTTGACTCACCTGTTCTTTGTTCCCTCGATGGTCGGCTGTGTTGAAATCGTTGAAGTTGAAATCGGAGAAATTCGAAGGAAATTCACGACGCGCGCAACGACGAGACCGTTTTGTTTGATTTTTGAGTTTCAGTTTTAGTTTTAGTTTTGTGTGTGAGTTTTTGCATACCTCAGATTGTCGGAGCCGAGGTTCGATCCCACAGCTCCGCATTGGCGGTCGGCGTCCTTTCCCACTGGACCATCTTCAGTACTGATGAAGAAGAAGAACCAGGATCAGACTGAGGGGAGGAATCATGCTGAAGATTCTCCTCCATCAGTCCTGATAGAGCTGCTGAAGAACATTTCTGCTCTTCACTTTGTCTGTCTCATCATGTAGAAGGAAAACCACGTCTCCATGTCCTTTTGGTTCAGATGGTCAAGTGGTCAGTGCTCCAGATGTCCTCCTAGATGTTTCTGGTCTAGTGGGATAAGATCTTCCCACTGAGCTTCTTTTAGATCCAGAAGTTGTGGGTTTGAACCCCGCTAAGAGCAGACTGTTGAAATGTGTGGAGGTGCAAGAAGGGCATGTCCCAAGAACCTGACCCACGATACCAGGAGTCAAACCCGGCAAGAAAACCACCTCCATCAGTCAATTCTTTGGTGAACTGTCCCCCAGAAAACAGCATCCATCTGGACAGATCTGAGTTTCCTGATGAACATTTAGCTTTTTTGCCAGGAGCCAAACCTGGCATCACCTGGTCTAGTGATCAGTGCTCCTGGTTTCCCCTGAATGTTTGTGGTCCAGTGGTTAAACGTCTTGCCAGCCAGCCCCTTTTAGATCCAGAAGCTGTGAGTTCAAACCCCGCTAAAAGCAGCACTCGTACACATATTTCATCATTCATCAAAAATCATTTAGACATAGCGAGACACAAAAGATAGTCTTCCTAGAAGCTTTCATCAAAAAGGAGCTAGAGCCAAGGTTTGATCTCACGTCTCCACGTTGGCAGTCAACATCCTTCCCCACTGGACCATCTTCAGTACTGATGAAGAAGAAGAACCAGGATCAGACTGAGGGGAGGAATCATGCTGAAGATTCTCCTCCATCGGTCCTGATAGAGCTGCTGAAGAACATTTCTGTTCTTCACTTTGTATTTGCGGTCCAGTGGTAAATGATCCTGCCACTGATCTTTTAGATCCAGAAGTTGTGAGTTCGAACCCCGCTAAGAGCAGCACTCTGTAGAAATGATGGTTACAAAGATGTAGACGCTCACAGGTGCTTTCTTCGGTCCTGGTCCAGCCGTGTTTACTTGAATGTAGATGCTGATGCTAGCTTATAGTGCTAGCTGCAATGGATAGCAATAGGGGTGTAATGCACACTCGCTATTTCCTACTGTCCCACAACAAGTCCCTCCCTATCTGACCTGAAGGAAACAGAACTCTACTTCCTGTTTCATGGAGACTTTAAAGTTCCTCAAAGTACAGTACTTGAGTAAATGTACTTAGTTACTTCCCTCCCCTGGCTGTGTTGGTGCAGTGTGTTCAGAGGTCACAGAGTTCAGCTCTGCAGGGGATTCCTGCTAAATGATTGATGGCTGTGAGTTAATAGAATATGGATTGCTGAACATTGATACGTGTCCTTGGCAGCTGCAGTCTGTTTTCTGACAGCAGAGTCAACTTATTGTGTCCTAACCTTCATGCAGAATGAATGAAACTCCTCATCCTCCTCTAACTGCTTCACGTATTCCTCTTCCTTTTCTAAACACAGGAGGAAAAATCCTGCTGATGTGTCCTTGACCTCTGACCCCTCTGTTCAAACGCAGTCCTGTCTCAGCTAAATGAAGTCTGATTACTGAAACCAGACCTGTCAATCGACTTCTGTCTAAAATCTGGACGTAGTCTCCGTGACGTCCCCGCAGACTGTCTAAAACCTGGACGTAGTCTCCGTGACGTCCCCGCAGACTGTCTAAAACCTGGACGTAGTCTCCGTGACGTCCCCACAGACTGTCTAAAACCTGGACGTAGTCTCTGTGACGTCCCCACAGACTGTCTAAAACCTGGACGTAGTCTCCGTGACGTCCCCACAGACTGTCTAAAACCTGGACCTGGCTTTTAGCAGGTTCATCATGGCATTTCTGATTTTCTCATAACTTAATGAACTGTAAATACAGTGTAGCATGCCTCGCTGCGTCCGTTTCCTCATTATATTTACAGTCCAGATAATGAAGCCTCTCTGTGGGCTCAGGTCAGGTCCAGCATGCCGCTGTGGACAGTGATTAGACTATAAACTATGTCCAGGTGTGTTAATCACCTCACCTGGTGAGTGCCAACCCAAACTCCTCATCAACAAAGAATAAACAGCATACCATATCATATCGTAATCAGGCCTCAAGCGGCCTTCTGACACCAAACCTGCACCCGTGACACGACACTACGTCCGTCCAACCGTCCATCATCAGAGGACACAACATCCTCGAATGAGCTCTGACTTTTATCCAACCTGTGAGAACCTGAATGAAACCTTGACAGCTTCTGTCAGCCGGTCACACTGAGGTTTAATTAACGGTTTGATTGTGTTTGATTTCCAGTGCCACAAACATTACGTCCCCGTGTGCGGCTCCAACGGAGACACCTACCAGAACGAGTGCTACAGGCGACAGGCGTCCTGCAAACAGCAGAGGCTCATCTCCCGGGTGTCGGACGGACCCTGCTCCGCCGGTGAGTCTGCCAGGAAATATACTGGGTCACAACACGCAATGGAAACCTGAATAACACTGAATGATTGATTGATGGTGATGGTGTGTGTGTGTGTGTGTGGGTGAATTAGTACTCTGTTTTTATTGAAATCGACCAGTGGAAATGTCTGTGAGGACACGAGTCTGTCTGTGAAGCAGATAATTCACCTGCTGCCTCATGAAAAGAGACTTAACTCGTCTTCATTTGCTCTGACCGGTCATGTTGTAACATTATTATGAAGTGAAACTTCACTTCTGATCAGGCAACAATCAGATGATTGCATCACAAAAAACAAAACATGTACATGCACTCTGCACTTGGACGAACCTGTTGCCTGAATGTAGTCTGCACTGCAGGAGCTCACGTATACGTTATGAAGCAGGGTCACTCATATGGACCGGCCAATTCTGCTTCCACACAGATGCAGTCAGATTATGAAAAAGTGATTTCTGATATCACTGAAAACTATGGCGCCAAATCATAACAGAAGTTATCTCCTGACTGTTTCCACACAGAGCAGTTCTACACCTCTTTATAATATTTACACTCAACAGTTCACACCATGGCCAACAAACACTTCCTTTAAGAGGCAGAAACCTCGAGCAGAATCCAGAACGTCTGCAGAGACCGGCTGAGATAGGCAGCAGCAATAATAATAATGTGAATATCATTTTCCGTGCTGTCATCCTCAACTTTCCATTAAAACGGCCGTTAAGAGGCTGAGAAGGCTCGTGCTGCGACGCGTCGGTCCAAAAAGAAAATCCAAAGTCCTCCAAAGATATGAAATGAGATAAGTGCTACGACGATAATAAGAATGAAACGTGACATAAATAGTGACACGGTGAACAGAAAACACCCGAGCCCGTCACCCTCTTTGTCCAAAAAAATCCCACCACCAAGTGCACACAGGTAAGAATGAGGTGTGACGACCACCACTCCCCCCTCAGGTGAGGTCAGCTAACAAATAAACAATGCAGACTGTATACACACATTTCGGCTCCTACATCAACATCTTCGTCATGTTGGAGGTTTTCCTTTAATGATGATGAACGGTTATGAATCTTTGAATATAAATAAAGTTACAAAGAGCTCCTGATGTCTTCACTACGGAAGCCCACAGCAGTCATACATTTTATCTCCTCTGTCTCTAACGAGTTAATTTCATTTGTTTTCATCATATCGAGTTATTAATGTTGTTTTTTTTTCTTTGTTTTCTCACGATAACAACATGATTCATTTAAGATGTCTGTTATAACCTTGGATGGTTAATAATGCACGCACACTTTGGACGGTTAACGGACTTTACTTAACGTCTGCAACAGCACTCATGTACAGGTGTCATCTCACAGGTAGCAGCACACGTCAACAGGGCGGGGTACACCTCTGAGCATTCCTGGGGTCCTCATAACACAGTCACACAGGTTCAGTCTGTAACAATGTCGAGATAATGAATCACGTGATCGACCTGCACGTGGCGTCGTGCTGACTGATGGATACGCTCCTCTGACATCACTACACTGAGCCTACTTAACGAGCTCGACCATCCTTCTGTCTTGTCGAGATCTCGTGTTAATTATGTCGTTAGCTCAGGATGACAACATTTATAATTTTGATGCAGATAAATTATTGACACGCTCCTCCTCCACACATGCACAGATATTCACTGTGTTGAACATATGTGGACGTGGACCATCACACACCCTGACAGGAACAATGCATGTCATTTAGTGGCTGCACCAGAAGTCTGTAAATAGAGTGATATAAATATAATTTAAATGAGTCTCTGTCAGATGTTGAAGTGAGCAGACAGCCTGATGTTAGGATGAGATCAGCTGATCGTTCTATAATGTGACTATAAGTGCCTCGCTAATATTTTTAATTAAGCTCTCAGAGCCGTCCGCGCTGCGGCATTTAGGTTCACTGTAGTTAGATTTTTAATTGACTGAACTCGTCCTCGATTTTTCCTTTCCAAGCCCCGAGAGAACGACATCAGTCAGATGATTTAAAGAACGAATTAGAGGCTTAATCAACCGCGGATCAATTTTAATTAGAGGCTGTGGATTAGTCGTTAAAATCCTCCCAAAGCTGGTCTCCGGCAGAGTCTTCCTTCCACGACCACGAGGTCTGAGGAGGGACAGCAGAGAAATTAAAGATTACAGATGAATTCAAGTCAGAGCTCGATAAATCACAGACGTCCCCGCAGACTGTCTAAAACCTGGACGTGGTCTCCGTGACGTCCCCGCAGACTGTCTAAAACCTGGACGTTTATTTCTGCTGTGAAGTTGGACATTTTAACATGGGGACTTATGGAGACTGACTCACTTCTGCAGCCAGCCTCCTGCAGTGTTTGGTTGTAGAAAGATGCAGTAATGAAATCAGAGTTATGAATATTATATTCTGTAAATACATCTCTTTAAATCTGACAGAGGATTTTTGCAGAAGGCTGCATGTGTGCTCTCACTGATGGTGTCAAATGTTGTACAAGCTGAAAATGTATTTGTGTTGCTGGTTATGAGCCACAGACAGATGGAGTCACTGCATCAGGACAATTAGAAGTGACAGAAAATGCCGCAGATCATTCCCTGTAATTTTACAAAACTTTCTGGTGCTTTTCATCTCAACCAAACTTGAACCATCTGGCACCGGCGGCTAAAGGAACTCATCCAGGAATCCTGCAACAGCTGAACCTGGTGCTGAACCTGGTGCTGAACCTGGTGCTGAACCTGGTGCTGAACCTGGTGCTGAACCTGGTGCTGAACCTGGTGCTGAACCTGGTGCTGAACCTGGTGCTGAACCTGGTGTGGTGGTTTCTCTCTTCACAGCAGCCATACATCAGACCCATGCTAAGGCTTAAACAAAGCGCTAACGGGTTAGCCTTTCTCTCAGCAGACTCTGGATTCAGACATCTCTGCAGGGTTTATGTTCTCATCCCACTCTTGAGAAATGTGTCGGGGAAACTTATAGTAACACCGCAGAAGCAGCGGCGGTGGTGTTGGCGGCGGTCAACTCCATCTGCAGGGGCAGTGGCCTGATTTCCCAGGAGGCTCCGCCCGACGCTCTGCTCTTATTACCCGTTACACCGGGGATCCGGCGCTGCGATATGCCCTCCGCTTCCCTCACCTCCCTCCTGTCCTTCTGCAATTTCCTCTCTCCGAGATTTATGCTTCCTGTAATTGAAGCGCTCGGCAGCTGAGAGCTGAGCCAACGGTGCGAATACTCAGCTAAGTTTATTTCCCCGAGCAGGAGGAGGAAATGCAGCGAGTTGGCTCCTTTCAGCGAGCAGCCGGCGAGGTGATGGGAGGCAGGAAGGCTGAGACTCCTCGCTGAGGTCTATCACAGGTCAGGTGGTGGGTTAGCTCCAGAGCTGAAGGTCTGAACGTCTACGTTGGTGACTTTTTGACTTCATCGGCAGATTTAACACTGTCAGGAAGCGACGTGACACCCAAAGACTTTTTCCTACAAACTGAACTTTAAATAACATTTTGACTTTTTCTTTCTTGACTTTCTCCTGTTGGTGAACCGAAATGTGAATCCTCTGACTTTACCTCTCAGAGACTACGTCCAGGTTTTAGACAGTCTGCGGGGACGTCACAGAGACTACGTCCAGGTTTTAGACAGTCTGTAGGACGTCACAGAGACTACGTCCAGGTTTTAGACAGTCTGCGGGGACGTCACAGAGACTACGTCCAGGTTTTAGACAGTCTGTAGGACGTCACAGAGACTACGTCCAGGTTTTAGACAGTCTGTGTGGATGTCTCAGAGACTACGTCCAGGTTTTTAGACAGTCTGTGTGGATGTCTCAGAGACTACATCCAGGTTTTAGACAGTCTGCGGGGACGTCACGGAGACTACGTCCAGGTTTTAGACAGTCTGTGTGGACGTCACAGAGACTACGTCCAGGTTTTAGACAGTCTGTGGGACGTCACAGAGACTACGTCCAGGTTTTAGACAGTCTGTGGGGCGTCACAGAGACTACGTCCAGGTTTTAGACAGTCTGTGGGACGTCACAGAGACTACGTCCAGGTTTTAGACAGTCTGTGGGGACGTCACGGAGACTACGTCCAGTGCTGCAGTTTGACGCTCACATATTTTATCAGGATGGTTTGTTCGTCTGCGTCGATGAAGATCTGACAGAAACACAAACAGAAGATATTTGAAGATTCAGAAACTCTGTGAAGTTTATCGATCACACTTTCTTCAGATCAGCTCGTTTTTATCAGCTCCATGAATTTAAAGCACCTGGAAACTTTTCAATACTCCTGGAAACCCTTGAACCTTCACAGCTACCTTCTCTCTTGCTGCCTTCCTTCCTGCATGCATCCGTCCTATCCTCCAACCTTTCTACCTCCCTTACTTTGTTCCCACCTAGACACTTTTTCCTCCCTACCTTTCTTCCTTTATTCCTTCCTACCTTCTCTCTGTCCTTTCTAACTGCCTTCCTTCCTTCCACCTCTCCCTCTTTAATATTCTCCACACCTCTCTAGCTTCCTTGTTTCCTTTCCTCCTCAGTTTATCCACTCTCCCTCTCTTCTACCCACACACTGACCTCCTACTTACCTTTCTTCCTTCCTACCCACCTTTTTCCCTTCTTGTTTTCCTACATATAACAGTCCTTAATCCCTCCCTTCCTTTCTTCCTATCGGCCCAGGTGCCTTCCTATCTTCATTCCTCCCTTTCTTACTTCCTACTTACCTCTCTTTCCTAGCTGCCTTTCTTCCTTTCCTTCCACCTTCCTATTTTCCTACATCTTTTCCTTCTACACCCTCTTCTACTCGTCCTGACTTTTCTGTTCATACCTCTCAGGTTTTTGAATTTTCCTGCAGTGGGTCAAACTTTATCATATTATATAAATCTTAATATTTTAGATATTTGTGGTGATTTCTCAGATTCTCATCGCTCCATCAGACATCCGCCATCACGTTGAGTCGAGGATGCTTCACCTGCTCGTGTTAAGATAAAGAAGAGTTTCAGTCTTTGCACTTAAACATTAAACTTGAACGATTTTCTCATTAGTAAATGAACATTATCCACGCGCGGGCACAGTTTTTTATCCTTAAGAGGTTAAAGCAGAGTTCCACCTGCAGTCTGAAACAAACTCTTAGTGTTCGCTCAATAACACGCTGACAGAATCATTAATATCTCCGCTCGCTCGCCCGCTCTCTCTCCGGCCATTTCTGCCTCCTTTTCCATGAAAAACAATCTCATCATGACTTTGTAAAGAAGTGCAGCAGCTAAAGGTGAAATTTAATTGAACAAAGCAGCCGGTGTCCATTTCTTAATGCAGCAGCGGCGTGCCAGAAAACTCCAAAACACGGCGTCCATTTCTTAATTCAAGGTTGCCGCGCCAAGATTTATACTGTCCATTTCCTGATGGAGCCGCAGAGCGACGAGACCTCCGGGACGACGTTTATGTCGACCACATCCGTGCTGTATTTAATGTATTTAAAGGACAGCACACGTGTGTGTATTTATGACCTGCAGCTAGAGCCAGGCTAGCTGTTTCCCTCCACTTCCAGTCTTTATGCTAAGCTATGCTAACCGCACCCTGACTCCTGCTCTGTACTGAACAGACGACTGACGTTTCAAACAAACAAGCCAATCACGATCAAGGAAGCGCGTCGACCTCGGGAGCTTCCTTCAACCCTCCCAGCTACCTTTTCTCTTGCTGCCTTCCTTCCTCCATTCTTCCATCCTATCCTCCTACCTTCTCTCCTTCCTTCCTGTCCTTCCACCTCCCCACTTTTCTTTTGTCCTTCTTCCTTCTTACCTTCCTACATATAACAGTCCTTACTCCCTTCCTTCCTACAGCTCCCTTACCTTTTTCTTTTGACCTTTATACCCACCTTCCTTCCTCTCTAACTTCCTTGTTTCCTTTCCTCCTCAGTTTATCCACTCTCCCTCTCTTCTACCCACACACTTCCTTCCAATAGCTACCTTTCTTCCTTCCTTATTTTCTTTCCTATCTCTTCCTCCTTTACTTTCCACCTAGACACTTCTTTCTTCCCTTCCTACCTTCATTCCTCCCTTTCTTACTTCCTACTTACCTAACACACTTCTTTCTTTCCTAGCTGCCTTTCTTCCTCTCATTCCTCCCACCTTCCTATTTTCCTTCTCCACCTCTGCTTCTTTTCCTTCTACACCCTCTTCTACGTCCTCTTCTACTTAAGAAGTCCTTCCAGCTACATTTCTTCCTTCCTTATTTTCTTCCTACCTCTTCTTGCTTTACTTCATTTCCACCTAGACACTTCTTTCCTCCCTTCCTTTCTTCCTATCAGCCCAGGTACCTTCCTACCATAAATTCTTCCTTTCTTCCTTCCTACACTCCTATCTTCTCTCCTTCCTTTCTACCTACCTTTCTTCTTTCCTTATTTTCTTCCTCCTGGAAACCTTTTCTCTTGCTGCCTCCATTCATCCGTCCTATCCTCCAACCTTTCTACCTCTTCTTCCCTACCTGAGTTACTTCCTTATTTCCTATCCTTCCACCTCTCCTTATTTAACTTTCTCTACACCAGCCCACTTACCTTTCTTTCATCCTTTCTTCCTTCCTTCCTTACACTGCTCTACATCTCTGCAGGGATTTGTTGGGGTGCAACACTGAACGTGAAAGGTGGAGTCGAGCGACGACTGACCCCACCTTCATGCAACATTTCCTGCCTCTCTGTTTTTGTATGTCTTACCTCAGCAAGTTTTCATTGGTGCATAACAAACATGAAGTACAAATATGAGGAAGATGATGATGAAGTATTATTAAGTGTTCAGTAACAGCTCATGAAGAGATAACTGACGGTGTGTCTTGTGTCGTTACAGATCTCGGATCCGGCTCAGGAGACGGAGACGGTGAGTGCTTCTTCTTCTTCTTTGGTCTATTTAAAGATTTCATTTCCTGCTTCCTTTGTGCTACGAGTGTAAGTCAAACATGTTCATCTGTTTGTATTGTGAAGAAACTCATCAGTGCTGATGTCTCAACATGTCTGCATGAAGCCTGAACGTACGCCCTCTAATAAAGGTTGTGTGGAGGTTTCCTCTGCGTTAACTCCCTCCCTGATGAACGGATTGATATTTTCTGTCTTTGGAGTCGAAAGCAGCCTCGCCGCTGCCAAATCTGGCAACAGAGACATTTTGCGACCATCTGTGAGCGCCGACCGCAGAGTTTGCGGTTTAATATGGCTGCTGGGGGGGGGTTTAATTGGACGGGGTCCCCGGAGAGAGGCGGTATCTCCACCATGTGCATGTGGAGTGGAGGAGCTGGTGAATCCCCTGCAGGCAGAGCCAAACAGATGAATCATTAATGGACTGAAGTCAGCTCTCTGCTTTGTTTGTCTTTTACTCTGCAAACATGAACACACCTGAAACTACATCCACCTGTACAACCACCTCGGTAGGCTGCTGTACTCACTGTTAGACTGGACACTGCTGGTTCAGAGGTTCTGTTCATCATATAATGACACAGACGATGAATCATGTTGAAGAAAATCAAGTTTTGTTTCTTGTCTATTAAATAAGAAACTAGCTAGCTGGCTTTCTTCAAGCCAGCTAGCTTCACTTACCTTTGACTCACCTGTTCTTTGTTCCCTCGATGGTCGGCTGTGTTGAAATCGGAGAAATTCGAAGGAAATTCACGACGAGAAACGCACGCAACGACGAGACGGTTTTGTTTGATTTTTGAGTTTCAGTTTTAGTTTTAGTTTTAGTTTTAGTTTTGTGTGTGAGTTTTTGCATACCTCAGATTGTCGGAGCCGAGGTTCGATCCACAGCTCCACATTGGCGGTCGGCGTCCTTCCCCACTGGACCATCTTCAGTACTGATAAAGAAGAAGAACCAGGATCAGACTGAGGAGGAATCATGCTGAAGATTCTCCTCCATCAGTCCTGATAGAGCTGCTGAAGAACATTTCTGCTCTTCACTTTGTCTGTCTCATCATGTAGAAGGAAAACCACGTCTCCATGTCCTTTTGGTTCAGATGGTCAAGTGGTCAGTGCTCCAGATGTCCTCCTAGATGTTTCTGGTCTAGTGGGATAAGATCTTCCCACTGAGCTTCTTTTAGATCCAGAAGTTGTGGGTTTGAACCCCGCTAAGAGCAGACTGTTGAAATGTGTGGAGGTGCAAGGAGAGCATGTGGGATGAGCAAGAACCTGAGACCCGTGATGCCAGGAGCCAAACCTGCCAAGAAAACCACCTCCATCAGTCAATTCTTTGGTGAACTGTCCCCCAGAAAACAGCATCCATCTGATCCTGATGAACATTTAGCTTTATCCTCCTATGACTCATCCCTGGCATCACCTGGTCTAATGGTCAGTGCTCCTTGTTTTCCCCTGAATGTTTGTGGTCCAGTGGTTTAACATCTTACCACCTGTACCCTTTTAGATCCAGAAGTTGTGGGTTCAAACCCGCTAACAGCAGCACTCTGTAGAAATGAAGCTGCCAAAGATGCAGACGTTCACAGGTGCTCTTATGTTGCTTTCACACCAGGATAGTCCGGGGGACTCGGTTCGATTGGGAATGTGGAAAAATGTCACACCTTCATTTGGTTTCACACTGTGGACCAACATCATGCAGCCTGGACAACCTGGACAACATCATGCAGTCACAACAGCTGCTCGTTTGGGGGCGGTACTGCCCAAAACAAGCACCGACTAGGAAGGAGGAAGACACCAGGTGTTTGTGGTCCAGTGCTTTAAGATCTTCCCACTGATCTTCTTTTAGATCCAGAAGTTGTGGGTTCAAACCCCGCTAAGAGCGGATTGTTGATATGTATGGAGGTTCAAGAAGGGCATGTGAGACAAGCAAAAACCTGAGACCTGTGCCAGGAGCCAAACCTGGCATCACCTAGTGTTGAGTAGTCCAGTGATTTGATGTCTTGCCATCAAACCCCTTTTAGATCCACCCTGAACTGACTCCAGGAGCCAAACCCGGCAAGAAAACCACCTCTGTACGCTACTGTATTCCCTGTTAGACTGGACACCGCTGGTTCAGAGGCTGTGTTCAGTTCAGCCGTGTTCACTGGAAGGTAGACGCTGATGCTAGAATACTCTGTAGGAGGGTACAATGTGAGCGGTGTGAGGGAGGTTCTGATGGTCCGCTCAGTCTTTTCTGGACCATCACTGGTGATTGGCCTCTGTAACGTAGTAGCGTGGACGCTTTGATTGACAGGTGGGTGTTGTTATAGGTGTCTAGTTTAACGTGTTAAGAAGCGCAGGAATGCACTGTTACACCTCAAGGAAGCACACGTTAGCTGTGTTTCTATTAGCGCGTTTTAAAGTATTACATCAGACCTCTTCTTGGCCCATCCGTCACTGCCCCCGACGATTTGTCGGCTTTCCAAAATCAAACCTGATTACGAGGTTCATATTTTTTTAGCCGGGTGGTGTTGTGGTCTGTCTGGTGGTGAAGCAGCAGCAGCATCCTGCTGTCAGCCCAGTCCAACACAAACAAAGAGCCTCTCTGCTGCAGATCCTCGTCGATCGATCGGCAGCCTCCGAGCCCCAGCTGAGCTCTCCATGTTCAATACATCCATACACAGCAGGCCAATCTGTCAGCCAGCAGGCTCACACACACACACACACACACACACACACACACACACACACACACACACACAAGCATCCTTCCTCTCGAGTCATGTTAATCATGTTGTCGCATTTTTCTCACAATAAGAAATTTGCACCACAGTGAAACCTCCATCCTTATTTCTAGTCAAAGTATTCAGATCCTTTACTCAAGTTAAAGTACAAATACTACTCCACTCTCTCCTTTTCTCTTCTTAGCTTCCTCCGTCAGCGTCCTCTTCACTCTCTTCTCCTCTGCCATTATGTCCATAGAGGCTGCTGAGCCCGGTTGCATTGCCTGTTCGCCCAGCTCCGGTTCAGACCTCCTTTGCCTTTACAGACAGTGAGCAACACGAGCTAACATTAGCTCAGAAATCAAGCATGTTAATGTCAGGGTGTTGATTAGCTCAGTTGGTAGAGCATCCGCCTCATGTATGAAGGCTCAGCAGCAGCCCAGGGTTCGAATCCGACCTGCGGCCCTTTGCTTCATGTTGCTCCCTGCCTCTCTCCCCACATTCCTGTCACTCTCCAGCTGTCTCTGTCAAAAATAAAGCTTGAAAAGGCCTAAAAAAAAAACTAAAGGTCTGGACGCAGGATGACCTCAGGTGTATGTTTTTTTGGTCGTTTTCATTTCCTGTCATTTGCTGTGGATTCATTTCCTTCGTGATAGCGCTGAGCTTTTTCCTCTTGTCGCGTTACAAAATGACTTTGGATGAATCATGAGAACGGCTCCCTTGATGAAAGGCAGCATGAATAATCCCCGCGGCTCTTTGCTTTTTGATGTTCCGGTTGTTACCGCCGCCTCGTCTGCTCTGAACTCACTCTCTGCTGGAAAATGGACGCTGTCATGCGAGATGGCATTAAACGCATCCCCTGTAATGGTGATAATAATAATAATAATAAAAATAATAATATCATATGATGATAATGTGAAGCCGACAAGCTTTAGGAGTCTCTTCACACACTTTCAGCTGTGTCTGATAGAAAAGTGTGTGAGCCGTGTCGCATGTTGATACAAGCGGTGTCATCGGTGTTAACGGCGCTCAGCGGAACAGAAAACTGATGTGAGCTGGAGGTTATTTTGGAAATGAAATCAAGCCGCTGTTGTGGAAAGAAGTGCAAAAAACGAAACTAATAACATCTGATTATGTTGCTGAAGGATGAAAAATATGAAGATGGAAAGTCATACAGTCGGTAAAGCAGAAACTGTGCAGCCGAGACACCGACGTGAAATGAAAACATAAAAATCTAAACGTTGTGGGGACGTTGGATTTTCTGTGAGCGGGCGCTGTAAATATTTGGGTCTGGACAGAGTCGGACTGGGAGCAATAATTGCCCCAATTACCCCAACAGATTTACACTGAAAGCCAACAGCACAATAAATTAAAACGTTAAGTCGCTATGGTTCTGTTTAACTGGCACTGTCTTACAAACAATGGATTTTTAAATATGTGTCCAGTTCACAGACTGTCTAAAACCTGGACGTAGTCTCTGTGACGTCCCCGCAGACTGTCTAAAACCTGGACGTAGTCTCCGTGACGTCCCCGCAGACTGTCTAAAACCTGGACGTAGTCTCCGTGACGTCCCCGCAGACTGTCTAAAACCTGGACGTAGTCTCTGTGACGTCCCCGCAGACTGTCTAAAACCGGACGTAGTCTCCGTGACGTCCACGCAGACTATCTAAAACCAGGACGTAGTCTCCGTCTCCGTAAAACCGCGTAGACTGTCTAAAACCTGGACGTAGTCTCCGTGACGTCCCCACAGACATTACAGGTGGCCTGATGGGCTGTTTCAACATACATTGTGTGGTTATGGGGGAGAAAAGAGTCGTTACAGATAAACTGAAGTTTCACAGATGAATAAGGACAGAAGTTTCTCTGAACTGGTTTCTCCGTCTGTCTTCACTTTGATTCTCTCTGGAGAGTTTATTACGAGTGTCAGTGACTCATATGTTCTTAATTTTAAATCCAAACACGTTTCCACAAATGTCTTTAATTTCTCCAATTAAATATGCACGGCTGGATCGTCAAGAACAGAGAAAAGTCGGACTGGTTTCACTCTCTTGATGTTTAATGAAATAATGATTTATACTTTATTAAAATACCACAGCCTCAAACAGTGACGGATAATAACAGGGTTTTGAAATAAGGTTTTCCATTATTCTTAATAAATCCCTGAGTGGATAAATAATCTCTGTATCATTGAGACCTAAAACATGTTGAATTAATTCCCCTCAACATTTTTCTTTCTCAGCCCTCGTGATGAAAGCTGCTCCACTTTACATTTTACTTACAAACAATATTTCTGTTCTTTGATTTTCACAGACGATGAAGGTTCAGGCTCTGACGCTGGGAAGAAGTTCACCAAGTGCAGCACGTGTAAATACGGAGCCGAGTGTGACGAAGACTCTGAGGACGTCTGGTGAGTGTTTGACCTGCGGTGGTCTCTTCTGACATCGCCGGATCAGAGTGCTTCCTGTTTGATACAGTCTATGAGTGATTGTGAGGGCTGCTACCCACAGGTGTCCTTAACGACCCACAGGTGTCCTTAACGACCCACAGGTGTCCTTAACGACCCACAGGTGTCCTTAACGACCCACAGGTGACCTAAACTTCCCTTCGATGTCCTCCGGTTGCTCAGCTTCAACTCTCTGTGATTTACACAGTTGATGATGGACAGATAGCTTTAGCCTAATTACTTGCTAAAGTAGCTAACCGCTAATTAACTGCTGCTAACTGAATCTGCTGTTAGCATGCAACAGAACCAGGCTCAGCAGCCAGACCAGACCGGGTTCGAGCACAGCCTCTGAGACCAACAGTTGCTAAGTAGTGAAGCGCTAACTGTAGTAAGCTCGGTCAGCCGTGTAGCTAACTGAACTGACTCAGCCCGGGATGCCAGGAGCCAAACCCGGCAAGAAAACCACCTCGGTAGGCTGCTGTACTCACTGTTAGACTGGACACTGCTGGTTCAGAGGTTCACTGGAACGTTGACGCTGACACTAACTCATAGAGCTAGCTGCAATGCAAAGGTGGGATTGTGAAACAAAAAAAATCAATCAATCGATCAATCAATCAATCAGAGCCCAAAGTGAACCTATTTTAACCAAAAAAAAAATGTAAGTCTCTTTTAGGTGTAATCTTAACAACATGAGAGGTCCATGAGTTCACCATGCCTTGTTGAAAATAGGCCTCTGATAGTGAGGTGATTATTTTCCTGTCTGTAAGAGTGAATCCTTGAATTAATTGGAAAAAAATGAATCTCTTCTCTGAATTGTATCGCCTCCGTGTCTGAAAAAGGTCTTCAAAATACATTACATTTATCTCCTTATGTGCAGACAGCCAGTCTGTGCTGACTTAATGAGCTGTGTCTTCATTTAGAAGTCTCTAAATGTGCTCCAGCTAATGATTTAGTGCTGATGAGAGCTGCTGTAGCTGAAACATATCCAGGCTCCAGACTGCAGACAGAACATTCGTTTTCCAAAAAAAAAACAGTCCTGACACATGACTCCTCTCCTCAGGTGCATCTGTAACATCGACTGCAGCGGTCACAATGAAAACCCAGTGTGCGCCACCGACGGGAACTCCTACAACAACCCCTGTCTGGTCCGAGAGGCATCATGTATGAAGCAGGAGCAGATCGACGTCAAACACCTGGGCAGGTGCCCCGGTAAGACTTCTCTGCACTGGATGGATGGATGGATGAACTAGTTAAAAAGGTAGCTGCTCTTGTTAACTGGTAGTGACAGTGTCTGACAGTCCTGACTGAAACTCGACGAAAGGATTGAACAGCCTCCTGCAGCACAATCAAGTGTCCCACCATCAGTTTGGTTGTATAACGTCTACTGACAGGCTGCAATCACATACAGAAGCATTACACGTTACTGCCTACCATTTATTAATTACATTGAGGACTTTTAAATATCTTTTAAGGCCTTTTGTTGTTATTGAAAGCTGAATTCATTTTAAGACGTGCAGCCTTTCCAAGAAAAAAGTCAGTCCTGGATGCCTGTTATTCCAAAATCTCAGTCGTCCAACAAGTGTCCCATTGGGTCCAATAAGCCAATTTGTCCAACAACTTGTTATCCCGGGAACAAATGCTCATTACTCCATTACTGCTTAGCTTAGCAAAGCAAGAGGTTAGATTTCTGCATTATTAACCACAACTTCAAACACTTCATCTCAGTTTCACCTCAGTTACCGAATTGTAAGTTTCAGCAGCAGGAGAGAGCTGCTCCAGTTCCAACACAATGGATGTTCAGGTCCTGAAGTGGGCTAACTGGTAACCCTGTACGATAATGTAGTTAGCTAACGATATGCTAACTTTTTGCCCACGTAATGTTAGATTGGTAGGGCCACTGTAGGTTAGCTAGTTAGCATGACAGGCTAACATTTGCAGATAAACACTCTTTACACTGTTGGTCTTCTGTTTTTAGTCAAGATGCCACCTGTCAAACTTTATCCAGACCTTTATCCACCACCTGCTGTGACTAAAGTTAATGTTTAGTTAACTGTCATTTAAGAATTTGAAAAGGTAAAGTTCTGTTGGAGAGACTGTAGACGTGTTTGTGTCTCTGTGAGCGGCAGCAGGAAACGGAGCATGTTGTATCTGTCAGTGTGTGGAGGTGTAATGGTGAATGGAGGATGTTGCTGATTCACTGCTCTGTCAACTTCCTCCTGATGAAATGTTTTTCATGTCAGGTGGATCCCCTTGTGTTTGGCTGCTGCATGAATGTCAGACAAAGGTGAACAGAGCATGTTGCGGACATTGTATGAATACCGTGAGCATTGCAGATGAAGAGCGGCGGCTTCTCACATATGTGACAACCATGACACCTCAAAAATAGTTAGGATTTGAGTTTCAGAGACTTTGTTTCCTGCATTCTGGTGACGTACAAAGAATGGAAATGAAGCACGCACAATGAAACTGCATTTTTATGTGAAATATGTTAGTACGGGAGAATTGTGACTCCTGGAAGAGGGCAATGAAAAATGAGAGTCTCACGGAAAGAGTTGGCAAGTATGGTAAACGGACTGTACTTATATAGCGCCTTTCTAGCCTTCCGACCACTCAAAGTGCTTCACAGGACATACCTCATTCACCCATTCACACACCGATGGCGCAGCCTTGGGGAGCAATTTGGGGTTCAGTATCTTACCCAAGGACACTTCGACATGCAGACTGGAGCGGATCGAACCAGGGATCAAACTGCCGGTCATCTGATTAGTGGACGACCCGCTCTACCTCCAAGCCACAGCCACCCCACAAACAGATGTCGAGAAGTATGGCTTCTCGACATCTGTTTGTGCATCAAAAATCTGCATTTTCAGTCCAGATCCATCAGTCTGCCTCCTTAAATCAGCCTGAATATGCAGCTGTTGCATAATTAAACTCCATACAGTCTGGCATACACTCACACTGTATGATTAAAAGTGTGTCGTCATCTAGTTTCTGTCAGACGAACAGGAAACGGTGCATCTGTTGGGGTCTATTTTCAGTGGTGGATGAATCCACATTTGTTGCTATAGTGAGTGTTTGTAGCAGCAGGACAGTGTGTAAATGAACCACAGTGTGTGTGTTCATGGTGTGGCTCATTGATATGTTTTTTTTGTTTTGTAAAGATTATTTTTTTGGCCTTTTCAAGCTTTATTTTTGACAGGTCGGATTCGAACCCTGGTCAGCAAGGACTGAGCCTTTGCACGTGGGGCGGCTGCTCTACCAACTGAGCTAAACGCCGCCCCTCATTGAGACGTTTTTAATGGCACCACATACACTACTCGTCAGTTTTGGTTTCTGACCTCCGACATGGCGTCTTTCTCTCTCTACACCCACAGTCTGTTCAGCTGTCAGTGATCACGCTGTTCACTGACGTGCATGAGCGATCGGGTGGAGGCGGAGGATTTAAAGCGCCACGTGCGGCTTTGTGGCGGCCAGCAGGAAGCGCCGCGTGAAGCTTCGACGCCAACGTATCGTTTAACCAATGAGGCGTGTCACATTCGGAGATGTTCAGGAGGAAATCAGGTTTTTTGGTGAGCAGGGAGCCTTTTTACACAATCGATGTGACTGTGTGAGGCGTTCAATGTCACATAAAAGCTGTGCTTTGCACCTCTCTCCTCAGTCTCACCTGTTTTTCTATCTTGTATTTTTCTAACCTTTAGAAACCTCGACATGTTTGCACTGCAGCTCAATGAAGCTGTTATCCTGTGACTAAGAGTGAATAATGATACTGTGTGAACAGTTTGATTCCCATGGATTCAGTTTGCAGCACAGTTTTGGCCTCCGACCCCGACTGGAGTGAGTATGAGAGCCGATGTCGGCCTTCAGTGTGTGTGCAGAGGATAAATCCACCCGCTGATGCCTCTATCACCGTTTTATTGAATCCAAATTGGAAAATCCCGTCGTCCAGGCATGTTGAGCTTCAGAAAATGGCCGCCATAACCTCTGTGAATTATGAAAGAGGCTTGTTCTTCACCAGTAAACCGCCCTGTAAATAACAAAAGTCCTTTTTATAGACCTGAGAGAGTCTCCTCAGTTCAGACTGATCCTCAAATGAAAGAAGAGACTCGGTTCATTGGGTTTGGATCAAGACAGAAGATGGTTGTTGTTGTTGGTGCCTTAAAGTTCTCATCCTGCATCATCAGGAATCAAATTCAGGTGACTGACAGACGTCCATTTATTTAATAGTGAATCATTAAACACAGAAAACTCTGAGTTTGATTATTACGTGAATAATTATTGATGTTCTTTGACGTCACGAAGAGCTGACGAAGAAAGAACTGACTGCCTCATTAGTGTTATTAGACATAATGACTATCAGGTGGAGACTTTTTAATGGACTGACACAGAGCAGCATACAAACACAGCACTTTTCAAAGCCTTTGACACGTTACCATGGTTATAGAAATATATGATTATAAGATCAGCTGATCAGCCGGTTTGATTTCAGACCACAAACCTGATCCAGAGTCAGTGTGGAGTCGGACTCGGACAGTTCTGTTTGTTTTAACCAGACCAGAACTTTGAGTTTCTCTGGTGATTCAACTGAAACCACTTTAAACTTTTCTTTAATCTTTCCTCTTTTATTCCATTTATTTATTTTTCTTTCTTTCTACTTTGATTATTTTTTCCTTCCTTTCTTTGTTTCCTTGTGTCCTTCTTTCTTTCCCTTTCTTTCTCCTTTTATTTTAATTTTTCTTCCATCTTTTTTATTCTTTTCCCACAATTTTCCTTTCTTTGTTTCTTGATATCTTTTCCAGATTCTCCTTCCTTTCTCTCTTTCCCTTTGTCCTTTGTTCTTTTCCTTCTTTCTTTCTCTTTATGTTTCTTATCATATTTGCTTTTCCTTCTTGGTTTCTGTTCTTCATCCTTCTTTTCTTTCTGTCCCCCCTCAGTTGAAAACATGTAAAGTGTAAATTCCTGTTTTTCATCAGACATCAGTGTTTCACTTCCTGTCAGTCTCTCTCATGTGTTGTTTCCTTCACTCCTCCATGAATCACTGATATTACTCCTCAGTGTTTCCTTCCTCCACCTCCAACATTATTTAAGTGCTGTAGACGGAGATCATTACTCCACATTAACTTGCTGATGTAGTAAAATGCAGGATGGATGTTGTTCCACCGTCGGTGAACACTGCTGACTGCACAACTGTGACCGTTTCATCTGGGCCATAAATCAGCCTCGTTATTGAGACCGTGTCAGACAAATGAATGTGTCTAATCACCAATGTTTTCAATTAACCCACAAACCAAGCATGCAGTTTGTTTCCACGGGAGCTGAGCTCTGATTCCCACTCGACATTTATCCACACCGTGTTCCACGTCCTCTTTTAATCTGACGCAGACAACATACCTGGTGAAGACGTAGCAGCAGCTAATATTACTGACTAGTCCAACAGCAGTCAGCCCAGCTCGGCGTCTGTCTTTCAGCCTTTTACTTCACCAAGCTCTCACCAACCACTAAAAGTCAGTCCCAGATTTACTCTTGTCCGGCGGCTTCTTGCTCGCTCACTCTCTCCTTTTCTCTTCTTAGCTTCCTCCGTCAGCGTCCTCTTCACTCTCTTCTCCTCTGCCATTATGTCCATAGAGGCTGCTGAGCCCGGTTACATTGTTCCTCTTCCTGGTGGTCCAAAAGGCCTGTGCTAACAAACTGAGCTAACATGAGCTAACAGCAGCTAACAAACTGAGCTAACATTAGCTAACAGCATCTAACAGACTGAGCTAACATTAGCTAACAGCAGCTACCAAACTGAGCTAACATGAGCTAACAGCATCTAACAAACTGAGCTAACATTAGCTAACAAACTGAGCTAACATGAGCTAACAAACTGAGCTAACATGAGCTAACAGCAGCTACAGCTGTCAGCAGTTTACTTCACTGTCCATCATAAACTCTGTAAATCACAGAGAGTTGAGGCGGAGCAGCCGGAGGACATCAGAGGGAAAACCAGGAAACATTTTCTCCATAAAATATGATCCAGTTTCACCAGAATCAGTGAAATAGTTGGTGGTGTGTGACTTAGTGCCGTAAAGCGTTACGTACTTCTCCCGACCCGGAGCCCAAAGTTACATAGTGTGAGAACAGACGTACGAATGACAGAGACACCGTTCACCTGATCACAGGTCAGTGTGGATCAGCAGGAGGTAACAGACGTTAGATTATCAGAGGAAAGTTAAAGATATAAATAAAGTAGTAACATCACAGTCCTGCATTCTAAATGTAGTCAAATATAAATCAAGTTGTTGAATTTTTGATGACCATCCACAGCAGATTTTAACGAGGACGATCAGTCACGTTTCGTCTTCAGATCTTTCTCTGAGTGATTTTCAGATTCGAGCCTCATTTGCAGTCACAGTTTGCCGTCCGATGTTTTTCTGTGCCAGCGCTCCAACTTCTTCCCTCCTCAGCCGTCCTGAGTATCTCCTCACATCTGATTTATGTTGATAGACTCACCTTGAATCACGACGTGTCGTCTTAGCGTAGACACGCTCCGAGCTCCGGCTCTGCGGGCGTTGGCAGGAGCCGCTAACCCGGGCAGGATTTATGGATTTCTCGTCAGTGGTTACGGCTTTAAGGTGGCTGGTGACCGAGGGTCTGATTGGCTCGGGGAGGTGGTAGGTCGGTGGGTGGGGGTATGTGGGTGTCTAGCACCCTGAGGTGAAGAGCACCTGCCCTCTCTGCTGATCTGCTGTCTCCTCGAGGCGTCGGGCCAAAATTCAGCAAACAGCAGAGAGCAAACCCAACAGACCTTTTATTGTTTCTGCAGGATTAAAGTTCAAAGTGTGAGCTTGTTTTTTCATCCATTACTGATATTAAATATTCACTCTTATTATCTGTACTTCTAACCATGCTCGCAGCTCTGACAGCTGCTTCAGAGAGAAATATCTTATTTTGAAGTGTTTGATGGATTCACATGAAGTGTGCTGCAGATATTCAACGTCAGGCCGAGCAAGAATATTATTATTATTATGTGTAAATGTTGCATGAACACTGATGGTGTTCCTGTTAATCCTGACGGTGTTGGACAGGGTGGAGGTCATTTCTTTATGTATCTGAGAGAAATACTCTGAAAACCAGCTGACTTTATTATTACATTAATATTACTGATGCTTCGATGTGCAAACAGTATTTTACAGTCGAAGCTGGTCGAGGCGGACGCAGTTTTATGCACAGTTTAATCCCATCAGTGTGAGGGGTCGTGATGATTAACGGAGACAGCAGAAGAATGTTTTCTCTCAGACACACGAAATCATGTCAGAAGTTTACAGGAAAAGTCTCAGCTGACAAACATTATATTTTATAACGTGTGTATTTTTGCAGAATTCAGTCTGATTTATAAATTTCTGAATCATAACAGAAGTTATCTCATGACACTTTCCACGTAGAGCAGGTCTATACTCAAAATTATTTACAGATTCAACAGTTTACACCACGAGGGGGCAGAAACCTCGAGCAGAACCCGTCTCATGGTGGACGGACATCTGCCGCGATCAGCTGGTTTAACGTCGGGTTCAAAGTCTAAATTCTTGTGGAGAGACGTGACACACCAGCCTGTTTTGTCACGCCGCATTCAGAAAATACAGTTTAGCGTCTGTACGAGACGCACCGGGCTGGCAGGAAACAGGAAGTCAGGTGACGTCGTATAAAGAGCGACAAGGTGTAAAGAAACGTTGACCCAGCAGGCCGAGGGTTCATGTCCTGAACCAAAACTCAAGTTTTAACAACATATACATACATCACATACGTGACTTCTGTCATGTGACGTACTTATTCTGCAAAACAGGAGCTCTATTTTGAAAGTGTAACCAGATGTTACATATCTATTATTGCTAACTTGAAAAGCTGACACTGCCGCGGTGGACCGGCGCGTTTATTACACGCTTTACCAGTCACACCTGCGTGATGTCATCGCAAAGAATTTAAACAAACATGGCGTCTGATGATACTGTCACAGACGTCATTCCTTCTTTCACTTCATCACGTTCACAGCTGAAGGGCGCTCTGCGCTCCTATTGGTCGACACGTCATGGAAATTGTCAAACTTGGTGAGAGAAGACAAAAGAATCGGACACGCTCGTCATTCTGTTGGACGTGGTGATGTGTTGCCATCGGCAACAGCACGTCGACAGTCTGTCAGTTCAGCTTTGATGCGATCCACCAACATAGACTGAGTTTATGCCACGAGCAGCTCGTCGAATGATCTGTGTTCCTGTTTCATGCAGCAGTTTACATTGACAACACAGAGAGAGAGAGAGGGAGGTGAGGAGGGAGGGAGAGGGGGAGGATGATGATGATGATGATGATGAAGATGGCAGAGGGAGGGATGGGAGGTGAGGAAGAGAGGAGGGAGAGACAAAGACAGAGAGAAGGAGAGAGAGAGGTTTGTCAATATTTCCTCAGGAATGATGAAGCATTAAAAATGGATGAGTGTGTGTGTGTGTGTGTGTGTGTGTGTGTGCTCTGTTTAACATTCCCAGCAGCTCCTCCTCCTGCAGACAGCATGAAGACATGAAGACAGAAAAATAACCACATCACACCAAAAACCTGCTGCTGCTTCTTTGTTTGTTTTGTTTGTCGTCACGCATCGCCGTCTCACACACACACACACACACGCACACACACACACACTCGCACACACGCTCAGATTGACCCTTCACCAACTCAACTCTGACAAACAGAGCGAGACTCAGACGTCGAGTAAACATCCTCCGACTTCCTTTAGTCTGTCCTGAAGAGTAAACACACACACACACACACACACACACACACAGCCAATAAACAGATGAGAAAAGACACAATGAGACAGATGATTCAGGCGATGCCAGCTCAGACTGACGGATTGAAATCTTCTATCGACGCCGGCTGGATGAAAGGACTACAATGTGACAAGCTGTTTGTAACTTATTCAGAGTAACTGTAACTGTAACTATGTGTCTGAATGTAACTGACTCCGCCCATCTGTTTCCTCCACAGCTGATAAAGAGAAACTGGGGAAGAAAGACGACAGCAGTCTTTTCAAAGTAAACGTCTTAGGTAAGGAAGCCGTTTGGGTCCAAAAGAGACCACTTGAGTTTTATTTGGATCTAAATGCTAACATCAACATGCTAACGAGAATGCTGTGTTTACCATGTGCACCATTTGCTAATAGCACTAAACACGAAGTCCAGCTGAGGCTGACGGGATGTCGTCAGTTCTGCAGGTACTTGGTCATAAACCAAAGAGTCGGACTCGATAAACGAGCTGATGATGGCGTGTTAATGGGTTCGTTTAATGGTTGCTGAGATATTTCAGTCTGGCGAAGCAGTGGACCCACAGACAGACATCATTATCCCAGGAGCTACACCGCTAGCACGGCTGGAAAAAAAAAATCACTCAACACATTAACGACCTCGGAGACTTTGTGTTAATTTGTGAGATTATATAAGCAGGTTGTAAATCCACTTTCCTGCCTCTCATGCAGCTGATGGTAAAACTTCCTGTGGTCTTTTAGCAGCCTGTTAACCTGCGTCTGAACCTGCTGGGGAGCAATAACCGCAGGATGAAACTTAATGAAAATCTCCTTAATGCACAATAATGTCCTCACGGGGGGAAACAGAGCAGGAAAGTCTAAATCCTCACAGCTCTGAAACTCTGCTGATGCCAAACATAATGCCAGTGCGACGCTGTAATTTCTCGTAAGTAAACACACAGATTATTGGGACGTCTCCGCGATGTCGACTTCTGAGATCAAAGGAGGAGATGAAACAGAATCCAGATCTGCAGCTCGCTCCGTGCATTCATATGAGCGACTCAAAAACGTCTCAGGGGCGAGCCGTCAATTCCTCCGTCACTTCCTTGGCTTTGTGTTTTAACTCGGACAATAGGAGGATCGGATTAAACCGCAGCATTGTCAACATCACGAGCGGTGAAGGACGCAGCAGCACATTTCAGACGCTGATAACACACGAGCTGAGAAAGGCTTCGTTTGTGTGAACCCTGCAGCAGCTTCGTCCACCTTCATTAAATGACACGTTGTCTTAGGACTCGTCCTCATGAACAAACGTTCATGGAGGACAGATCTGAAGGTTAAAATGTAGAAACAGTCGACCTCTCAGACAGCTGTGGATTAAACAGATTAAATCTGTTATTTAAAAGACTCACAATGACTTCTTGATACTTGTTAGAGGCGCTTGTAGGTCAGTGTAGCTAGGCTAGCTGTTTCTCTCGATTTTATGCTAAGCTAAGCTAATCAACTCTGGCTCCAGCTTTATATATTCATGTGTTCAGTGTGGGTAGGGGGAGGACGATGATGATGGCGATGATGATGACGGCAGAGGGAGGGATGGCAGGTGAGGAAGAGAGGAGGGAGAGACTTAATATTTACTCAATGCCAAAGTGCCACAAACTGCAGTTCCTCTTGTCGTCCACTTGAGGCTGGCTCCAGAAGTGAGTCAGTCTCCATAAGTCCCCATGTTCAAATGTCCAACTTCACAGCAGAAATAAACATGTTTACAGCCTGGTACAAAAAACAGTTTTGGTCTCTGTAGCTAATTTCCCCGTTCATGACAACTGTACTGAGGGTGAATTTATATACAACTCACCTGTTCAGGTTATATTAAGGCTTAAAGTTATGCAGGATTAAGAGCGTGGACGCTTTGATTGACAGGTGGGTGTCTTTACAGGTGGCATGTTTGAGCAACCGTGGACCAATGATCCACGCCATTTTAGATTAGCCTGGTGTAAACAACAAAACTCCTCCAGTGGGACAGCATAGCTAACAGAGCTAACTACCTAACAGCAGCTACAGTTAGCAGACATTAGCAGTTATTTTAGAAACAACTAAAACTTTCCGTCCATCACTTTTTTGCCTCGTGTGTTCAGCACACAACTTTCATTTGAATAAATACATCCATGGAAACCCCAAAACAAGGGAATTGTGGGTATAAAGACACAGATGCAGTTAGTAAAGAGTAGAATCAGGCGTGATGCTAATGTTGAGCTCATTATTCGGCACACTGACACCAGAGAATGGAAGATAATGAACATTTCTGCCAAAATGTCTCCACAGTTTGGCTGGAGGACAGTTTACAAAAGATCCAACACGCTCGATACAGAGTCGTTTAAAACTGTAAATGGACTTTAATTTGTCAGCATGAGCCCAAAAAAAACGAAACAAGAGTCGTCTTTGATAAAGAACATAAACCATCTGGAGGAGATGCTGCTTCATTTTCTGCTCAGTGATCATTTCTGTCACATTATAATCATCCGTCTTTGAGGGGGGGAATACAGCTAAATATGAGCTCTCAAGCTAATTATGATCATTAATGTTTTCTCTCTCTCTCAGCTCCTCTGAGGGGGGGGGGTTGTTGGAAAGCGTTGGAAAGATTCCCAGGATGTTAAAATGACACATTTGTTGAGTTTGTAATTACAACATCACTAATTCAGCAGTAAAGGTATCATGTTATCCGAGTTAGTGATTATCCTCTCCATGCTGTGAGGAAAAGATGATGAAGTTAATGCTCCAGCTTCAATTCACAAAGACAGACACAGAATAAAATATAAAAACATAAGAAATATATTCATTAAAAATACAGTTTAAAGTTATGGGGCAGAGAATAAAAATGGGTCTTAAAAGCATCAACAGTGTCAACCTGTCTAAAGGCCTCCAGGAGGATGATCCAGAGCCGAGGCACCGCTACCGAAAATGAGTCCTAACGGGGCACCGCCGACACACCACGGTGGGACCATCTGAGGGGTCTGGTCTGGTTCTGTAGGGAGAAGTTCTGAGATATATGAAGGGGCAAGACTATGCAGAGATTTATAGACAATTAGAAGGATTTTGAAGTTGATCCTGACGTGAACAGGAAGCCCAAATCGAAGTGGTGTGGTTTCGTTTCTTGCAGCATTTTGAATTAGTTGTAGACCGGAAGTGGTCGGCTAGGAGATGCCTAGAGTGAGTTAAAGTCCAGTCTGGATGAGATCAGTGCATGAATGACTCTTTCAGAAGTGTCTGATTTTAGAGATGGTTCTGAGTTGGAAGAAGTTGGACCTGACAACAGAATTTACCTGTTAAAACGGAGCTTGCTGGTCTGATTTAGGTGGAAAAATTCTGGACTATAGGGGAGGCTGTATAATATGATCTCAGTCTGTTGGGAGTTGAGATGGAGGTACATTGGGGTATCATCTGCGTAGAGTCGCATTGGAAGGCATTGTGATGGTTTTGGAGGATTTTTCCTTCTTGCGTGTAGAGGCAAAGAGAAGTGGACCTACAAGGAAACCCTGTGGAACCCCAACATGAGATGTTAGGACGAGCTGCCAAACAGTGAAATGACTGTTTGAAATGTAAGTGGATCCAGCCAATGGCGGTCCTAGAGATACTCTGAGAGCAGTTCCCATAACAGCGGCTGAAATAATCCTCGGTGAACAGATTCATGACTACAGTTTGCTGATTTGCTCTTCTTTACTTCTGACGTTATGAAAAGACTGAAACTGATCTCCAATCTTCCAGATAATTTGACAGTTTGATGGGTTTTTTTTAGGCTTTTAAATCTCTCACACTTTGTTCGCTCTGCAGTCGTAAACGTGCCAAACAGTGAACTTTAAACTCCGACACACAGGGTTTGGTATGAAAGACTTTCAGTCATCTTAATGAGCAGTACAGATTGCTTCGTAGGCTGTTTCTTTATTACTGCAGTGAATTACAGTGAAGAGACATCTGTGTGTGATTGATTTATGAACCTGTTAATGTGCAGAGCATTTGTATTTTATGATTTATCGGCTCATTTACACTAAACACTGTTAAGTCTTTTATACTTTACCTGCTCCTCTACAACACTAAAAGCTACTGCATAAGATCACAGAGAAGAACTCAAATCACGTGTTTCATTAAGTCCATACAGTCCAATTATCAATTCATAAGTCATATTTTTCGATTGTACTCAGATGTTTTATTGAAGTATTTTAAAGAAAATGTAAAAATGAATATGAGCGGCTGATACGTCACCTGTCCACCAGCTGATCGTCCTCCCTGTGTTTGTGTCTAGAAACCAAAGGCACGGACCACGGTGACGGTTTCTACGCCGGGATGCCGATCCCCTGCGCCGACAGCTACGCCGGCTTCTGTGTTCACGGGAAATGTGAGATCAAATACAACATGGCCACCTGCAGGTCTGTTAACATGCTGCTGAACTGTTAGAGTACTGATGCTACAGTTTTATTAGTGCCATTGTTGTCAGGGTCAGGGCTGAACACACAATCACTGGATGACCTACACTCAGTACTGAGCCTGAATGCATCTTGTGCTTTATGTAACCTGTGTGGACGGAGTGTTAAACCACACTTCCTGTGTGTGTGTGTGTGTGTGTGTGTGTGTGTCAGGTGTGAAGCAGGCTACAAAGGTCCTCAGTGTGACGAGCCTCAGGACTTTAACATCCTCTACGTGGTTCCCAGTGGACAGAAGCTCCACTATGTACTCATCGCTGCCATCATCGGCGCCGTGCAGATCGCCATTATCGTTGCCGTGGTGATGTGCATCACAAGGTAAGGCGGCGTCCACTAAGAAGTCGCTAAAGGAACTTTCTAAACAGAGTTTGCTTCACGTTATCTACGTTACATTAGATATTTCCAGGTGCAGCTTGGTATTGTAGGGGATTTTAATATTTAGATATTTAATATGTTTACTCAGATCTGAGATAAATTAAAGGAATAATATGTAACTTTGCCTGTAACAGTGATATCTAGGGGTTAAAAATTTGTGTTTCAACTATAACTGGAGAGTCTGAAGCTCACACAGGTTACCACATCGAAGACGCTGAACCTTCACGAGCACATCATGGTTCATGAAATGAACCAGCTTCTACATCTGAGTGCAAAGTAATGAAGACGTGAAGAACGTGAAAAACTGACCATTGGAGCAAGCGGCTATTTCAGAATAATGGGCCGTCCCTCAACCGAGCTGAATGGAGTTCAGAACAGTTGTGAACAGAACATGCTGCCCTTATAGACCCGAGCTGAAGAAACATCACACGCAACAGTTTTGGCGATTTAGAGCTAAAAGTCTCCGTGACCCGGTCAGTCCTCCTGAAGGACTCTACGACACCTTCACTGCGAGTTAACTAAAGAATAATCTGAAGTGTTTTTGATCATTTTTAACCCTTACTTACTAAATGTATCCATTAATTATGTCTTTGAAATATTTTATGAGAGAGTTGAGCACATTATTATCACATTAGCGTGCTTAGAGTTTTAATCTGTTAACAGGAGCACATGAGGAAGATGATGATGATGAAAAGACGGGTTGGTTTTCCTCCACAGTGGTTTTAATCCACAGTGCTCTAAATACATGATAATACTGTATGATGTTTGATGATAATCCCCTCATGTGTACAAACACATATACAGAATGTAATAATCCAATAATCTGATCTGTTATTGGACTGTAGATTATAATTCAGTGTTTTGTGGTCGTAGAGACATTTCTATTCTCAGCTGGACAAACAAACTGAAACTAAAGACAGAGACAGTTCAGACAAACACGCCGCCTGTGAACGCAGCCTCATTGTTCATCCGTCACATGATGTGTAGGTGTGATGTCTGCGATGTCAGGACGCTGCTGACGGCTGAGGGGGATTAAACAGGATCTGACTTGGCCTGGTTTCCTCCTCCAAGGCGGCAGACAGACTTCACTTCATCACCCTCAGGAGGAAATAAAATGTCCGTCTCTGCGCTGTCGAGCGTTTGGCAGCTCTTTGACAGTAAACAAGCGTCTGTTTTCATTAACATGTTGTGGATACGTACAGATAAATGAGGACACACGACCTCGAGGTCTAATAATACATCTAAAAACAAAGATTGTTGTAAAGTGGGAAGATCTGCTGGTTGCACAACTATTGTTGGATTGGATGAAGCAACGGTCATATCACCTCAAAATGTTACTTTAATCATTTCAACTTTATTTCTTAGAAATCAGATTTTGTCCACAGTCCCCAAAAAATGTCCAATTGGACCAAAATCCTGTTACTGCAAAAAGACACCCTTTGTTCTTGAAGGCCCACTGCTTCGACTCTGGTATCACCAACCTACCTGATGTAGTTACTGATGTAACTAAACTAACTAAACCTAACCAAGAACTAATCAAACTACGACTGTTTTGCAATGTTAGCTACGTCTTTATTGTTGTCAGTATTGACGACGAAGGTTGTCTGACTTTGTCCTTTCTTACACGTCCAAATACACAAAGATATTCAGGACAAAGAACCTCCAGCTGGAGTTTGTATTTTCAGAAGAGTGGCTTCGCTTTGGACTGTTGGGTTTCTTTCTTTTTCCTTTTTGTATTTTGAAGAAATGCACCTTGGGAGTCATAGTTGACTCATATCAGTTTTTATGTCTATTTTTGACTTGTTCATCAAAGAACTGGATATTTTCCTACACAGATGTGTGATTCATCTTCTTTATTTTCACTCACTCACCATTTTGTGTCCATCCAAGCAGTGGAGGAGCTCCGTCAGGCACCAAACTTTGTCTATGAGAAGATAACTGGAACGTTTTACCTTCAGAACCAAGAGTGCCTGATAAAGTTCCTCCAACTCTCTCAGGCTCATTCGCTTGAATGAAAATTGCTTGCAAGCACATGAGCTAATACAACCCGAGAACCGCCAAGAACACTCTGTCCAGTCTGTTTGCTGGAGCACAAAGATACTTTAGCTCTGTTTGGTCTTAAATAGGTTTTTTACATAGTGGTAGATGACGACACAAACAATCTGACTCCACATCATGAAAATTAATAAATCTCTCTCTGTGTCTCTCTTTAGGAAATGTCCGAAAAACAACAGAGGTCGCCGACAAAAACAAAACCTGGGAC
The DNA here is from genome assembly GCA_036365135.1 of Miichthys miiuy. Taxonomy (NCBI): domain Eukaryota; kingdom Metazoa; phylum Chordata; class Actinopteri; family Sciaenidae; genus Miichthys; species Miichthys miiuy. The sequence continues at coordinate 1,001,645 of CM071617.1, forward strand.
ACTTTTCCTCGGACACTAACTCCAGGATGGTATAGCCGTGTTTGTCTGGGTTCTTTTTGATAAGTTTTTTCTTACGGCGTGGGAATACCATTTTTTAACGGTAGATGTGTGGTATTAATTTTTTTCTCCTGGGAAACCATAAATAAGAAGAACGAGAATATTTATTTAAGGGGCCTTATTTTCCCTCCTTATTTGTTTTTGGATGGAATCGTTGCGCATTCATCTGCGCGATCTTCTTTCTTTGCCGCAAAAACCAAGTACAAGGAGCTGAATCGTAAAAAAACCCATTGTCACTTTACATCGTCACCATGTCTGCTGTCTTAATTACTTTAAACTGCTTCGTTAGAGGTTTTGTTGAATGCTTTATGAATACAATATCTTTGGGAAACTGGCTAACAGAGTAATGCTGCCCTCTGGAATGTGCTATTTATTGAAAATGATTATCCGTACGCCCGTCTCTTACGTTTTACTAATAATGTGCAGCTGATCACCAAATGCAGTTTGTTTGTCATTTTTAATTATATTTTTTGTAGGAGGTGAACAGGGGCCAGCCAGTGATAGATACAGTATGTTTACACTTATTCTTTGGTATGAGTCCATGTAAAGACTTCACTGTGTTCAAACGAGCTAATAATTTATTACAATGATAATTTTCTTTATGGTTTTACGTTAACTTTTATTTTTAATGTCGGTTTCTAAATTCTAGTTCCTGTATATTCGCATGACTTGTGAAAACTGTGTACCGTGGTGTAGTTTTAACTTTTTAAAGAAAAGCCGACAGCCTCGACGCCTCTTCCATCTCAGAGATCCGATGGAGATGAAAAATCCACAAAGAGTCGGACTGATGAACGGAGGACTGACGGGGTTGAATCGGTGAAAAAGAAAGGAATGTGTAATGTTTGCATAAAAAAACTGTCTACTGTCTTTACCCGCACCACGACATAACAAAAAGAACACTCGTAGTTCATTGATGGTGGGAAATGTTGAAGCCCGTTGGCTTCGACAAAGATCAGATTTGTGTTGAGGAATGTTTCTGCAACATTGTCCGAGGATTGTAAAGGAAGTGTGTCGGCTGATTCGGGGTTCAAGGACTGGAGGTCAACTCTGAATGATATTTTTGGTCTTGGTTGCACAGATGGCTGTAATCAAGAGTTTTCCTCGTATGTGGGAGAATAATTGTTTGTTTGTTTTAGACATTCCAAGCACAGACGACCCCCCAGAATAAAATCCTGTAATAATCCAATAGGTAATACTCGAAACATACCGTACAAATGCCACATAAAGACCCGTTTGATTCAGATATTAATGCAAGCAAATTCACTACCATTAAAGCCTCTTAGTGTATTAATGTTAAAAAGCATTGGCGTCAAACAGTGAAGACAAATACTGGATATAGAAAGTCACGTGACAGTAGATTCAGATTCAAACAGTCCCAACAACTTCACAACCGTCCAACGTCTTATCTGTGATGTTCCCTCGTGTTCCCGTTCTTATATTCTGTATGTCAACTTATTTTCTGGTGCGTCTTATATCAAAGTCCCGTCATTCTCTTACAAACTGTCACAAACTTTACTGATTCCTCTTGCGTCACACCTCAGTGCTCTAAAACTCAACCAATCTGTAAATCAATCAAAAACTAACCCTTCTGCAGCAACACGGCAGCTGTAATCATGAAATGACTTGTTTGTTTTATCTTAATTAATCTTTCATTTGATGCAGCTGATTGTTGTTCAGGAGGTCGGAGAAATCCTTTGCGTTGGGTATATGGATGTTACGTTAACGTCAGTATTTGCAGTATCCAAACTTCAAGCTGCTGTTCGCACACATACAAATTTTGTTTATCAAGCATCAATATTGTCACAACAAACTGAGTCTATGTGTGAAAAACTGAATGTTCTGTTTCCTCTGTTGGGATGTGAAATTAATTGTCGGGAAATTAACTATGCATAAACTTTACTGCCATTTCCTTTGCAACTTAGAGAATAACAACTAAAACTGAGACAAGAGCTCAAAGAAAGAAGAACTTCGAAACGTAGGTCACTGAAGGTCCGTTCACACCAGCATTATAACAGTGAAAGTTTGGACCAAAACCAATTCATAGTACTCTTACTCGATTATAGACCACAAATAGCCAGCCTCTCTCTTTACGTTGTACCCATTGTATTACTTCTTCAGATCAAAACCAAATTTTGCAGCATCATCCACCACTACCCAGTCAAGGAAGCTATTATATCAGCTGTGTGGCACCATGTGGTTTTATATACCACCAACCTCTGCTGGAGTTCAAACAGCGCAGTGGTACGACTAATTCTTCAATCATAGTGTTATTGTCTGATTAATGACCAAGCTAGCTTTATAGCTTATAGTTGGCTATAGCATTTTAGGGGTTTTACACTGTTGTTTGGACAAAACAAGTATAAAAGGTTATCAGACAAGTCAAAAATATAATTAAATACAGTTAAAATTTTAAGATAATGACCCACTGGGTGCACAAATTGGCCACTGGACAAAAGCTAGCCACCTGGAGCTAATATCTGCAGCCCGAGGTTGCGCCTACATGTGGGTTCAGTGCCACAAGTCGCCAACACTAATCCTCAATTTGCCCGACTCCGTTACCAATTTAGCTACGAAGCTAACCAACCTTTAGCTCAAGCATGTACGAATTATATTGTAGGAATTCAAAGCTGTTGAGCTAATGTTATTAAACGTTGGTTAGGTTTTTAGCAGCTAACGAGCCACAGAAATTTAAATCAGTTAGCCTTCACGCTGATTCAGACTGTGTTTGAAGTCAAGTTTATTTTCTCTTGTGCATGCAGAGTAGAGAAAACGGATGACGGAGACGTAACGCCAGATTTCAGCTTTTTTTCTTTTTTACTTGTGCTTCTTTCTCGTTGCGTTTCCGTGAAAGAGGAACTGAATCTCTGAGGCTGTGCCGAGGTCCAAAATCCGAGTTCCGGGGAGGTTTGTGTTCACACTTTTTGATTTTCTTTTTCCTGTAACGTCTTCGTCTACGTCGATAGGTCGTAGGTCCGCCCTCCCACCCTGCCTCCGCTGAGCAACGTGTTTCTGTTTGTTGTCGACCATCGCAGCCGTGACTTCTCTAAATGTGACTAGAATGTGTTTGACATGTTAATATTCTGCATGTAGACTTTGAGAGGCTATTTTTGGTCTCTGCCAAAATAAAAAAAGGAAATGTTTTTTTAATGTAACGCCCGAGTGCCGTCGTGTGTCATTTGAGTCTCTGTTCATCCTGTGAGGTTTGTTTCTTCCTCTGATTCCACTTCCTGCCACAGATTAGTTCAAACAGAAACACAAATCACTGAGATGACCGCTGTGATCGGCCACAGGAGACTCTTCACTTCACACGTACAAAAGACTTTTGTTTTACCTCTACAGAGACGCTCTGTCCTGATTCCACGCTAAACACTAACACACATCATCTCCTGATGTTTACCAGAAATCCATCCATGGTGTCAGGTGTTGGTGTTTGAGCTGAGCTGAGCTGCAAATACTGAATTCATACCATCGTATTATTACTGTTAGTTTATGATATTTATTTGTCCACACAGTTCGTGTATTATAGTTAGTTAGTTATAAAGGATGACGGTCCAGTTTTGGCTGCAGGCAGCTGCACATATGGAGGTCATGACGTCACGTCTGGGCTTCTGTAGCTCAAACAGTGAGTCAGCATTTCTTTATTCTCTCTGAAGGCTTTCCAGTTTCTACTCTCACATTCACTGCAGCATTATAAAGGCCTCAACACACACACACACACCGAGGTTTAACGTCCTCATGAAGTCGTGTATTAATTTTACATCCAATGAAACGCATTCTCTCCTCAGACGCCGCCGGAGCGGCTTGACTTTATTCAAACTGGATCAGATTTTATTCACAATATATTTGCTGCTTTCCCCTCTGATGTCCTCCGGCTGCCACAGTGTGCGTTAAAATCTGACTAATATCCAGCAGCATGTGTAGCATGTAAGTTTTAGGACAGATGTGGTTAAATATGTCTTTATTATCAGCTCCTGCCCACCTGTCAGAGAGGAGGAGGAGCTACATCATTAATTGACATTCCTGTCTAATTAAAAATTGCTCCATAAACCAGAACCAGAGCAGGGGTCGCCACCTCTCCACGTGAAAATAAACCAACACGTGTGTCGCACATTTCTACAAGGGGCAGGGGCCGAGGCACGCTATCCCGGAGTAAATATAGAGTTATAGACTGAAGGTGGTGGGAGGGTGGAGGGATGGGTGGCTGCTCCGGGGCAGGAGCAGCTGCTGGCTTCAGTCGAACACATTCAGCAATCAGTCATCTCCAAACTACCACTCTGTAAAAAACATGATCCAACATTCATTCATTAAAAAGTCCCTGAGCCTCCAGTACGGCCTCCTTTGTTAAACAGGAAATATTAAAGTGTTTCTGAACGTTGCTGAGTAAGAACAGAAACTGAGAATTCATTATTTTAAACTTGTTTTGGTAAATTACACAAAAGAACACACAAAGACACAATATCTATGTAACTATGTGAATGTGTTCTCTTATTTTGAAAACCGTAGATAACTTTACACGGGCGCTGATGCTAACGGCAGATAGCCACCAAACTCACTGAGTATCCTACATGCAATAAAGAGTCGTAGTAAAAGTAGCTATCTATAGTTACGGTATTATTGCTATTGTTGGAAAAACAAGGCAAGCTAACAGAAGCCATAGCCATAACAAGCCTTGACAGTCAACATACATACCTGGTATTTGTGTTCACGTTGTCAACATACAGTGTACTGTGAGCGTGGAACTTCTCGCCCCCAGCGGTCGCCATTTTGGCTACGCATTGGCATTATCAAAATGGTGGCCGATATAATATATTTATATTTTGGCAGTCAAATGTTCACACTGATGCTAAATACGGTTGTAATTTAGCGAAGAAGAAGAAGTGGTACAATGTTGTGATTGTCATTCCCGGTAAGTTATTAACGCATTACTCCAAGGAAGTACACAGTGTGCTACACAGAAGTGTACTAACAGACGCATCTGAACTGAGACAGCCTAAAGTTAAAGTAAACTGATTATTTGGTTGCTACACAACATTTATGTCAAGCTAAATACATACAGTGTTGGTATTATTAACATGAGGATGATAAAACACCTCGTGTGTGTTTGACCATTTAAAGCTCAGTAAAATGATCAAATGTAAGTACGATTATGAAGCTGTGTTACAGAGTGTGTTCTGATGCATCTGTATGCATGTAAATGTTTCAAACGGAGCAGAGAACGTTGCATCTATCCTCCGTTATGCTTCATGAGTCCATAAACAAACACGAGACTGCAGGACTTCCTGGTGAGTTCAGCTATCACAGTCTGCACACAGTGTCCGTACAGTCAGATTTGTTATGATTTTTCCTTATTGTTAATGCATGCATTGTTTAGTTCACCCTTTGTTGGCCCATCACTGCATGGGAGGAAGTCACTTATCCGGGCTGAACATGTCGAGTTATTTTTAACACATTCATGCGTCTATTTATGGACTATTCAACGCATTGCTATTAATAGGTGACAGAGCAAATTGACAATCTTTGTCAAACTGTGAGCTGAAGACCAACAATGAATCTCTGTGACATGCGGCGTACACTTAGCACATAAGTAATGCTCTGAATAAATAAATCCTTCTGTGCTCTGGCTGTTCAGAGGACTGAGTGTTAAAATAGTGTCAGTGTGGCACTCCTCGTGTCGTCTCTATAAAGAGCTTCAGATCTCAGTCGCTGTCAATGTTTGGACTGTGCTGCCCAGGGGAAAGTAAAAAGGGCAGCGCTGCAATGTTTAATCCCCTAAAAACATTCCAGCTCTGTGTAATCAGACCAGACAACTGTGGCTTCTCTGCATCTGTGACTTTAGATCTGCAGAGTGACACCTAAGCTGCTGTTGATGTACATGTTTCGCAGCTGCTAGCATGAAGGTACGCGTGAATAACGGAAAATTATGAATCAGTCTGCGTGTCTCTAACAAAGCGAAGCAGGGCTTGGACGGGGATTTCCATCATCCTCTGCTTCGCGTCTTCCCAAAATGTCAGAGTGTCGCCTTACAAAGGGTTTTTATTTTTAGCTTGGGGGGGTTCGTATGAGCATTGCTGTTCCCCTCTGAGTTCACCGCCTGGCTCACATCCCGATGAGGGCTGAATTCAGGTTCCCTTTGGATCCTGAAGCCTTTTTTAAAAGGAGTAGGTGGAGTTTCCCCTCTCTTCTGTCCCCAGACCTGAGTTTGGGTCACAGCGGTTGGGTGTTGCCACTCTCCGGACTCCCTGCTGGTAACTCCAACGGTCCTGGTCCCCTTCCCCAAACAAAACCACACATCTGCAACTTTTAGGCAAGTTTCAACCAAATTTGATCATCACAAGTCATCGAAACACTGCAATGGATCAGCACAAGTATCGCACGGCGGGCGTCCAGGAGAAGCTGGAGATCATTGGGGTGGAGGACGAGGCCGGGAACCCCATCAGCGCCCTGACCATCCTGTCTCTGCTGGAACGCGTGGCCGGCATCATTGACAACGTCCAGTCTTGCCAGCAGCGCATGGAGGAGCGTCAGCTGGAACTGGAGAATAACATCAAAACCATCCAGGGTGACGTCCTGAAACTGGCCAAGGACCACACCGACACCAGCGGCACGGTGGAGAAGCTCCTGCAGAAGACCCGCAAAGTCAGCGCCAACGTCAAGGAGGTCCGGGCGCGCGTCGAGAAGCAAAACGTTCGCGTCAAGAAGGTTGAATCGACACAGGATGAGCTGCTCACCCGCAACAAGTTCCGCGTTGTCATCTATCAGGTAAGAAGGTTTGGATGAAAATGTTTGGATGAAAATGTTCACAGCCGAACCGAGGTACCAAGTTTGTCTGCAATTGCAATGCAATGGCAGGTTTTAGTGATGAGCTTTCCTTCTGTTGTAAACTTTAGACTTTAGTCTTTATCCCATAATGATGCCATAGGGTGCCCTATACTTAACTATTTCGAGGCAATCAAAGGATGTCGAGCTGGAGCAGCTCCACTCTGGATTATCAGATCCAGGATCCGGTCCAGCTTCCCGTTTACGAGGAACTGGAGCATAAATAAGTTAAGTATTAAAAATAAAAAGTCGATTTCTTCCCTCGAGCGGGACAAACTCTGCCAAGCAGTGAGATCTTAACTTAAATGAACTCTGACTCAATTCATTAAGCGTTGGATGCAGTGCGATAGCGAGCGGGGATGAGAGGAAATGAGCGTGGTTGAGGTTCAACACTTAAGAGCCCTCCACTCCGCAACGCTGGCAATTTATAGAAAAGCTTCTTGGTTACGTCGAGAGGGCGCACTTTCATCAAACGGCCGTAATCAGGTCAGGTGAAACGAGAGAAAACAAGATGATTCACTTCAGAGATTAATCTGTAATCTGAAACACTCCACTGAACAGCAACCATCGAAAAATCAGCATTTGCATGGGCAAATCTTCCTGTTGAGTCATCTCCTAACATGAAGGGTTGGAAAATAAACCGAACGAGGTGCCTTATCTCCAAATAGACACACGATGCAAAGACAGTGAGAACACTGTGAGGCACTTGTGTTGATTGAAGAGGCTGTTGTTGTTAACGAGATGGACAGACTTTATAATGCAGCTGAATTGGAGTGCTGAAGCAGCTGGTCAGAAGACAGACAGAAAAAAGCTGTTTCTCTGAACTCAGAGGACTTTTAACGGTGATCAAAGACGCTCTGTGCATCGCTGCAGGCGTGATGAGTGAAGCTTTGGTGAGACGAAGAAGAAGAGTCGTGTCCAAATCAGAAATATTCAGAGTCTGCAGTGATGCAAGGCGGGAACACTTTCTGTTACACGGCAGTTCATCTGTGAGAGTCTGATTAAATACAAATTCCACCACTGGAGCACAATAAAAACTGAAACGGTGAAGTAGCCTTCTGCATTTTACTTCAGTTAGTACACTTCTGTGTAGTACACTGAGTACTCTGTGCTCTAATTTCAGCAGGGTACTGTTGTCTCAGTTTGTGAACTTACTTACTTACATAATGACAGTGTGAACACACTTATGCACTCAAAATAGCAAGTCTAAGTGTGGAATTACACTCAAATTATCTATATTTCAGTTGAAGTTACGCTCACGTGTTTAATATCTTCCAATAAATTTATTTTTAATCAAATTATGACAACTAACTGACATACAGCAAAACCTCGGGCAGCGGTGGAAGAAGTACTGAGACGTTTCATGTCAGCAAAAGTTCAAAAGTATCAAAATCAACTTAAAGTACCAAGAGACTCATATTTATTGCATTACTAATACTTTAATTAATGTTCGTCACGCTGTAGCTGCTAAATGCGGCGCTCATTTGAATGACTTTATATACTGCTGGGTAGCTTAATCTATAATCATAATTTAGAAGTTATTTAGATTTATTATATTTCGTCCAAAAATAACCAGTGACTTCAGTTGTCTAATAACTGTAGTGGAGTAAAAAGTACAATATTTGTAATGGAGTACAAGTATAAAGTAGCAGTACATGGAAGTACGCAAGTGAAGTACCTCAAAGTACAGTACTTGAATACTTAGTTACATTCCATCACTGACCTGGGGAAGATGGTTTTCCAGTGTGGACCAACTGGTTTGGTTTCAGGGAACATGAGGGTGTGTCAACAAAGATTTATCTGACTACTTCAATATTATTATCAATTTAGAGTACTGGACTGTGCTCGCTCTTCTCCCGTATGGAGGGTAACTGATGTCAAATGAAGTGAATCATTGAAGGAAACTGAAAATACTATAAGTTTGTAAAAACCATAATTTGGTGGTGATTTGTAATTAGAGGGCACAGATTCATCTAAAGAAATGGAAACCCACCTGGCTTCACGAATAAAGAATCTCTTGATTGCTACATTTAATCCATTGGAATGTTCATTGAGTCGTACAGTTACTCGGTTTTCCCACAAACTTTTCTGCTTATCTAGTTGGAAACTCCTCTGAAACAGCATCCAGCCCACTATGACACACTGCGACTGTGATGGGCGACAATAAATCAGATACTCGTCTTCACATGCGACCGTGCAGATATACATTAAGCGCTCAGTACTGGGTGGAGCTGTTGTCCTCGTTAACGTCCAGACTTCAGAATAGTAACCGGGCCGCTATGTGCTGCTAACAGCTGCTGTGGATCCGTGACAGAGAATCCTATTCTGGGAGCACAGCATTCGGCCTCACTGCCAGCAGGGACATGCTATAAACTGCTGTCAACCTGAATAAGGGTCTGACAGAGCAGCTTATCACAGGGGTCAATATACAGAGAGAGGGCCCGGGGGCTGGGGGGGCAGTCAATAGTACTGACCCGCAGTTATTTCTGTCATTTACCTCCAGTTTCTCTCTTTTTACCTCATCCCTGGAAATGAAGGAGGGATATTTCAATTTGTCATGTGCTCACAGCTTGTTCTCATTCCCACGGCGTCAAATACCAACATTTGGACACAGCTCTTGGCGTCTCATGCAGACACATCAGGCAGCTTACTCCATCTTAACCTGTATCGAAAGTCAATTTACATAATTAATGATGTATCACGTAACTTCTTCCCACAGTAATGGTAATGAACGATCCTCATCTTTGCCTAACGCTAGCCAAATACTTTTAAACAGTACCTTGTGTCTGTACGGGGCGTGGAGTGACGACCTGGGATGAGAACGTGTTGGTGTTCATGGTTCCTGCTGATGGCGCTGTCAGACTCACACTGGACGACAGTAGAGGCGGTTGTCCCAGCGTCTGATCCAAAAGTAGACTTGGCTCATACCTTGCGTTTATCCTGCGTTGCTCTGCAGTGACTCGAGGCTCGACTGCATGGGACCCGTAACACAAGAAGAATGAGGTGCCTCAAACCAGCTTTAAAGTCATCTTCAGAATCTTGTCATCAGTCCAGGGTTTTATGGGAAGCCACAACAGAGCAGCTGAAGGTGTAATCTACCCGCTCACATGTTTACATCAGCTTCATCAGTTTTTGTCAGAGATGCTGAGATCTTTGTGGGATTTAAGGATATGATCATTAGTTATGTCAGGACCTAAAACCTTCATTTGAAATGACTTTGGAATAAATATGAATTCATGTAGATCCGCTGTGAATGAACTTCTTTCATCACTGTTTCCTTGATAAGTGGAAGTGCCTTAAACCTGCATTCTTTCAAATAACCAGCAGGGGCGACGCCACTGGCTGCAAAAGGACTGATTGTATGTAACCTTATGGAGCAACGATTCACTTCTCACTTGGTTTATGACCTCAGTAAACAGTTTCCTCGTGAGTTCATGGTCACTCAGTCTCTAGTTTCAAGTGTTCTTCCACACAGCATGATGTTCATTTCGTATGGTCCCATTAAGAGGAAAGTACACAATAAAGCGGGTATGCTTAGGGCATGGCTCTCTTGATTCAACCTAGCCAATTCCTTTTGTTGCCTAAACCTAGCCAAGTGGTTTTGTTGCTGACGGCCATATTGCGGGCTTCAAACTGACTTCACAAACAAATGGGTGGCATCACGTTTGATTTACACCCAAGTAGCAATAATATTTATATAATATAATATAATCTTTGAAGGTCCAGCATGTCAGATTTAGGGGCGAGGTGAGGGGGCTGTAATCAGCAGCTACACCACTGTTTGCACGCTGGCATGTCCCTCCTGATCTCTGATAAACAGTATCAGTAATAAGCAGCCTTTTGTTTTCATGTGATAACGGGTTAATTACGTCGTTCTCCACAGATAACAAAATAATTAACTTCTGATCTCGAGATAGCGGCGTTACAAAAATAATTGGCTGTTCTCGGCTTCAGACAGATCGCTCCTCTGAATTCCTGCTGTCCATCTTCACTCTTTGTATTTCTGCACACTGGGTCCAGGTTTAGCTCAGTCCGGTCCCAGGCAGCTCCAGCTTTCTCTCCGTCCTGAAGAGACAGTCACAGTGTTGAGTTTCCTCATGACTGATGTGCTGTCGGTTATTCTGAGGCCTCCGTTCATCTCCTAATATAGAGCTTCAGCTGTGGTCATTTAACCAGGAAGCAACAGGCGGTTTGTTAGAGACGGTCGTCGCTGGCGGCTGAATAATGAAGGCCGGGACAGTAATAAGAAAAAGATAAATGGCTGCTGGTTCACACCGGGCCCGGACTGCCTCGGCTGTTGTTCACAACACCGGACATTAGAGGACAGTGTGTAATTTCAGAGGAGTTAATGGGTTTTACTTTGTGATATTTCTGCTGTGTGGCAATGAGAGAAGCTGAGCAGCGACGAGTTTATGAGTTCAACTTCCCGCAGGCACAAATACGATTAAAACAAGAGGTCACCCAGCTGCATCCAGCTGGCATCTCTACACGCTCCGAACAAACGTTACAGAGGAGGATGTTCACCACGAAGAAGCAGAGGTGGAATGTAACTGAGTACATTTACTCAAGTACTGTACTGTACTTACAGTAAGTTTAAAAACTGGACGCTGGGTGCAAACAGTTGCACTGCAGAGCTGATATTAGTTAACTATGTTGCCGTAAACGTGGAAAATTCACCTTAATGTTGCCACCATGTTGGCTGTACTGCTTCTTCCACCTGTCAATCAAAGCGTCCACGCTCTTAATTCTGCATAACTTTAAGCCTTAATATAATTATGTCTGTTTATTTCTGCTGTGAAGTTGGACATTTGAACATGGGGACTTATGGAGACTGACTCACTTCTGGAGCCAGCCTCAAGTGGACCACAAGAGGAACTGCAGTTTTTGGTACTTCCGCATTCATTTCCCAGCCATCCACGGGTTAGCTTGTATCATGCAGATGAATCGTTTGATTCCCCAGCTAACCAATCCTGCGGCAGACTGATTTAGGACCGCCCCCTTAATTAGCATACAGATACAGCAATAAATCATTGTAGAAAATGATTCTTTGGTCAAACTGTTGAAAGAGAAACACACAGTGTGGTAAATCTGCGTGTTAAGCAGAGTCTTAACTTCCTGTCGGCCTCTCTCTCCGTCACCACCACCCGAGGTTATTAATACGCGCCTTGACCCACATTTCCCTGCCGGTGTAATTATTGTGTCATTCACAGCGTCTGGACGCGCTCTGATGACTCCTCCCTGATTAATGAGTGTGATCGTTGCAGGTGGCCACAGTTTAATTAGGATTAATTGGCTTTCACATCCAAAGTCACCTGTAGGGCGCAGCAGGTGGAGCAGGTCTGGGAGGAGGGGGTCCTCGAGGAGGAGCTGCTTCGTTTGAGTTAGCCATCAAAAAATAGACAACAATCATGCTTCTCTTTAGGTTTAAGGTTAGAGTTTGGAGTATATTTAAAGAAGCGAGAAAAAACTGAAGGTACTTTGGACAAAACGAAAAAATGATGGACAGAAAATGAATAAAATACTGACTGCTCTTTGTTCATAAAAACAGGAAGGAAATCGATCCAAACGTTAAAGTCAGTATTGTCCTTTAAGTACAATATTATATTTAAATTGAAATATCTAAATGAAGACACAGTCATGCGAGCAGCAGATGTGTTTACCATGAGCACAGTTGAGGATGGACTCGTCCTGAGGGGACGATGAATGTCTGAACCTGATTCTGTCACAATCCGTCCAAAGAGGAGGACCGAGCATCACCGCCCCCACAGCTAACACCGGATGGTATCATTACCATCACCGGCCATCTTGTGTTACGGTTGTTGTTCCTGCCAGCAGCTTCCTGTCTGAACGAGTCTCAGTTACGCCTCATCTGTAAAAATAGAAAAAAACTTGATCTCATGAAGATGCTGGTGTGTGTTGGAGGCGAGAGGCTGCAGGTCAGGTCTGACAGAGTCTCTCAGAGGAATATCATGTTTTCTATCTGGACCTGCATCAATGAGCAACATACAATTTATCCATAATGGCTCCAAGAGACAGACGAGAAGATAGATATCAGTTTCATCTGTACGTGTCCAGTGCAGCCTCGTGGATGTGAACGTCGACGTGTGCAGCAACATTTCATGAACCGATCAGAGTCACTTTAAAGAGCAAACCAGAGAAGATCCACAGCAGAACTCAACGTCCAGACTCAGATATATCAGCAGCTGGAAGCAGTGCCCCAAATCTGAGAGTTTAAAGGGTGTAATAAAAGGCTCTGCGCACACACACACACACACACACACATACAGCCAGGTGTTAACCTGACTGATTGGACCTCGGCTCGGGTTGAAGTTTGGCTGAGAAATGCTGGAAATTAGCTGAGGTCAACGTCAGCATGAGAGTGAAAGTGTGAAGGTCGTCCTGCCTGAAGGCGTTCAACTCCTCGAACATTAAAGACGCTTCATCATATAAGATCACAGTGCAACGTGTGTAATGTTTTATTATAAATTAAACTCAGCAGTTTATTCAAGTTCAGCTGAAACCATAAAATCAAGATTTTTCATGGAAAAACATTTCACCTTTTTCTTTTAGTTATTTTAAATTCATTTTATTTGTCTGTAGTTTGAATTTTAGTTGATTTATAACGTGTTATTATGGAACGCTGTATAAAGACATTTAACGGCGTTACAGATGACGCCATGCTAACGATATTTAAAACATGGTCAACGTTGTGAAATGGTTGCAGTTTGGTTAAGTTTAGGCTCCAAATTGACTCAATCACAGAAGTTAAATACGTTAATGAACGAAACTTAAAATAAGTCACTGTTAGCTTGAGCGATGAGCGTTCTCCTGAAAGTCCAGAGTCTGTCCGTCCAGACATCCTCCAGATGTTGACAGACTTTATCGCTCTTTGTACTCCGTCACCTGACGTGTCTTTCTCTATGACATTAGCGTGTACAAGCAGCCAGAGAGCTTCTTGAGGTGTGAATCTGAGTATATGACAAACTGTCTGATGCCATGATGGTTGTATTGCGTCTTGCTGTCCTGTTGAACCTGTTTGGAAGTCCTGACGGTGTATTTTGCTCTCCGTAGGGTGAGACAGAGGTCCCATCAGTTGCCGTCACCAAGTCCCCCAAAGGAACCAGCCTGGACGGGCTGGAGATCGAGCCCGACCTGTACGACATCCCCGTCGACCTCTCCTCCGATGAGGAGTACCTGAGCGTGGAGGAGGCCGACCCGTCACGAGCTGCCCGCATCAAGAAGTCCGTCGTGAAAAGCAGAGAGACCCTGAAAGCCGCTTTCTCCAAGGAGAACATGTCGAAAACCAAAGACAACCTGGGCACCAAGTTCCACAACCTGGGCGAAGGTGATGCCGCCCGAGCGGAGGGACAAGATGCACCAGGCCGGCGGCGGCTGAAGCAGTCCGGCGGCTGAAGGAGAACATCGCCAAGAAGGCTCGAGCAAAGAGACCTTCCGCATCAAGCTGAAGAAGGAAAGAGCCGTCGCTGAGGGCCAAGAGGGTGCCGAGGCCGAGGCCGAGGAGCCGCGGTGCTCCGGGGTCACCTACACCGAGGTCGCCATGGAATCCAAGAGGAGGGGCCTGTGGAGGAGGCGGCGCTACCGGATAGGAGAGGAGGATTACAGGAAGTAGATCAGACGTCAGATCACGACAGCGCTGACACGAAGAGATGAGGCGGGACACGGACAAAGCTCGAGGATTGAGAGAGAAGGTCTGTGATTGGTCGACATCCACGATGGAGATTTTTATTCGCCTGAACGTATCAAAACAGTTCTCGAGGCGGAATCTGTACTGACACCAGAAACTCGTCAGGATGTGAACTGTTATTTATTAAATCTATTTCAGGGTGTTAATGTGAGTCAAGTTACTCTGTCAAATGTTTTTAAGGATTATATAATTGAATTAATGTGAGAATCTTTATTTCGAATGCACTAAGAAAAATTCAGGTTTCGGATTTGTGAGTCCAGGTTGAGGTTGAGGAAAGTAACGATGGCAAACGGTTGATGATGAATGTTGATCTGAAGTTCATGTAGTGATCTTTTATCTGGCTGTACATATAATGTTGTACATACCGCCAAAATGGAAAGGAATAGGAGGTTTGGTCAGTGCAGGCCTCAGCTGGTCTCTGAGGAGCCTGCTGAGAAAATCAGATCAGACGTCAGACTGGTTTCTGCTCGCAACATCGTAGGAAGGAGATGAAGTTAGAGTTAAGGTGCTTCAAAGCAGCAACACTGATTGCTTAGATAGACGTTAAAGCAACATTATGCAGGAAACCTCAGTGTAACATGGACAGCTGTACTCGAGTATTTGTTCTTACTAGTCCAACAGCAGTCAGCCCAGCTCGGCGTCTGTCTTTCAGCCTTTTATTTCACCAAGCTCTCACCAACCACTAAAAGTCAGTCCCAGATTTACTCTTGTCCGGCGGCTTCTTGCTCGCTCACTCTCTCCTTTTCTCTTCTTAGCTTCCTCTGTCGACGTCCTCTTCTCCTCCTCTGCCATTATGTCCATAGAGGCTGCTAAGACCGGTTACATTGCTAACACTCGCCCAGCTCCGGTTCTGGTGCCCGTTCTGTGGCTGCTCACTGTCAGTATAACCCCACCGGCTCGTAACACTTCCACCTCCAGGCGGTCCGAAGTTACTCTGCTAGAGACGTAAACAACAAAACTCCTGGCTAAGTGGGTTAACATGAGCTAACAGCAGCTAACAGACTGAGCTAACATGAGCTAACAGCAGCTAACAGACTGAGCTAACATGAGCTAACAGCAGCTACAGCTGTCAGCAGTTTACTTCACTGTCCATCATAAACTCTGTAAATCACAGAGAGTTGAGGCGGAGCAGCCGGAGGACATCAGAGGGAAAACCAGAAAACATTTTCTCCATAAAATATGATCCAGTTTCACCAGAATCAGTGAAATAGTTGGTGGTGTGTGACTTAGTGCCGTAAAGCGTTACGTACTTCTCCCGACCCGGAGCCCAAAGTTACATAGTGTGAGAACAGACGTACGAATGACAGAGACACCGTTCACCTGATCACAGGTCGGAGTTGTATTAAAATGAGAGTGAAACTTTAACTTTAAGGTCAAATCTTTGCATAATGTTGCTTTAAAGCTGCACCAGACAAAGAGACAGGCTTTACACGAGACATAGAAGACATCCAGACAACATGACAAAGACTATAGAGACGATAAAAGACGAATAAATCATTTCAACATGAAGTTTTCACTCAGTCAAATCTAACTTTAGACACCTGACATGTTTGGAAATGAGTTTGACTCTTTGCTCAGTGCAGCTTTAAGCGTGTTGAGCAGCACATACAGTCGCTCATGATAAAAACTTTGCATGAACTTTGAGCAGCACAGCCTCTTATAGCTAGCTGTGACACAGCGCTTCTCATATTCTAGACATTAGTGAATGTAGTGTTTTATTTAAGGCGGTCTTAGACGTGTTGCTGCTGAATTTTGCCGTATGAATGTAGCTTTTTGTTTTTGCTTGATATTCAAAGTTTCTTTTGGAGTTCGGTTAGTGAGGTCACAGTGAGGTCACAGTGAGGTCACAGCTTTCATCAGGATGATTTTCAGTCATCAGATACGCTCAGCTTATAATGCTGCCATTATATCTTATTCTGAAAAATACACTTCCTGTATAGCTTTAATTTCACGCCTTCCTGTATTTATGCAGTAGATTGATACTCTTTGATTACGTGGTTTGCTTTTTTTTCATTCTTGATCCCAGCTCAGTTTCATTGTTGTGTTGTTGTTGTCATTTTTACGAACGTCTCAATCCAGTTTGAACGCTTCACGATGAGCGATCAGCTGACTGAGGACGTGTGTTGTTTGTTTTTGGCCTGTATGAGCAGCACACATTTATCATTCTGTTTTGTTTTTGTATAAATAAAGTTCTCATGAAACCTGAATGAACCGGAGTGCTGAATGAAAACACACACACACACACACACACACAAACATTATCTACAAACTGCCATTTCTACTGATTACTGTGTCAGAGTGTAATCCCACTGTGTAACTATGTCCAGCTGTACTCGAGTATTTGTTCTGATTACATTACTTCTGATCAAAAACTAGCGAGTCGACAGCTTTGCTAACAGCCAATCATCAACCAGGTCACCAACAGCAGACACAGCAGCAGCTAATATTACTGACTAGTCCAACAGCAGTCAGCCCAGCTCGGCGTCTGTCTTTCAGCCTTTTATTTCACCAAGCTCTCACCAACCACTAAAAGTCAGTCCCAGATTTACTCTTGTCCGGCGGCTTCTTGCTCGCTCACTCTCTCCTTTTCTCTTCTTAGCTTCCTCCGTCAGCGTCCTCTTCACTCTCTTCTCCTCTGCCATTATGTCCATAGAAGCTGCTGAGCTGCTGGGCCTGAAAAAACCTCTTCTTCTTCTTCACTTCTAACACTCCCCCGGTGCTCTGAGCTCACAGTCCGGGCAGCCCGGCTAACAGACTGAGCTAACATTAGCTAGCAGCAGCTAACAGAGTGAGCTAACATTAGCTAGCAGCAGCTAACAGACTGAGCTAACATTAGGGTACTGTTGTTGTCGCAGCAGTTCTGCTGGTTCAAGTGTTGTACTTAAGAAGAAATTTGAGGTACTTGTTCTTCTTCTATTTAATTCTACTTTCTTCTTCTACTTCACGACATTCGTCTGACAGCTTCAGTTGGTAAAAAATAAACTCATAAGCTGGATTAGCATCATCACATCAGGTTTACTTTCAGGATAAAACTCTGGATTGGTCTCTGCCACACAGCGTCTTCTATCATCTTTATAGAGTTTATGTTGCAGCTGGTTGGTTTGATTGGGCTCTTTGAGGAAATAAGGGCCAATAAATTCACACTTGACAAACTGCTGCTGAGACCTCCGGCCACACACACAGACAGAGAGAGAGAGTCGAACTGTAAATTCCCTCCAGAGCGAAGTTGCAATGATTGGCATTTCATTTAGACGCCGACGCCAGCAGAGAAGAATCCGCGGGACTGTGCTGACTCAGTTGAGTGATCGTGTTTTGCTGCAGCCGACATCAAGTTAGTGATTTAATTTGAGGCGCGGATAGATGAGATCAGTGGAAGACAGCGACGGAGAGGAGAGATGATCGGAGCCTCGTGATGTTAGATGTTCTGTGCAGAGATAACCAAAGATCTAATTATTATTATTATAATTACACTTATAGTAATTATAATAAGAATTACTAGTGAGTAATATTAGCTGGCTGCTATGTCTGCTGTTGGTGGCCTGGTTGGTGTTGCATGTTACGCTCCACCTGTTGTTGTCGGAGAGGACACAGGTTTGATTCCTGAGTTTGAGTTTGGGGCTGAACGGCGTTTAAATGTGATGAAGGTGCAGCTGGTGATGTTTCTCTCTGCAGGATGTCAGCCGCTCCGTCTAATTTCAGCTGCTGCTTTTTATAACCTCCACCCGAACTTAGACAGATGACACCTCGTCACCGTTACCGGGTTGTCACGGCAACCGTACCCATCAAAGCCTGAGAGGAAAATGACGTTAATTACGCCCTCGTTGAGGCGGATCTGTGATTCTGAGCCACGTGATACCGTCTCTGTGTTGCTTTGCAGACTTCTTGAGCTGCATCGCGGCACTGATGCCGCCAAAAACCATAATTTTGATTTATTCCAGCGTTTATGAGAGCGAGGCAGAGAGAGAAAGAGATAGAGACGGCGCTCTGGACTGATTGTGTTCAGCTCCATCTGTTTGTTATGCATTAGCTGAGCACAATTGAGCTCTTCAAGCAATCTGTTGAAGAGAAATGGCCTTGGGTGATTCCAGTGCAGAGAAGGAAAAGAGGAGCGGCTCCATTCGCACACTTTCTTCTTCTTCTTCTTCTTCCATGCCAGAAACACTCCAACAACCTGCAGATGTTTCCTCTGTTGCTTTGAGATTGGCTTGTCAAATCTGCTCTCTCAGCAGCGTTACCTGCATCAGCACCTCGACACATTTACACGAATCACACGAAGCAGCAGTGAATCTGGAGAGCTGCTCTGGATTCAGTGCTCTGTTCTGTTTTAATTGATTTATTACCTGAACAGCAGGTACAATCCAGGAAACGTCTTCTTATTTGCATAGAGGCCAAGACTGTGGCTCGTTGGAGGTCTTGTGCTGTTTCTTCTTTGTCCGCTGTGACAGCTACAAGACCGCAGAAGAAGAGCGATCACCAAACAAAACAAAGCAGCGTCAACCAACCGTGCCTCCCAGAAATTATACCAACAACAACCGAGTGTGACCTGAATACATCTCCACTGAGTTTTTTTTAAAAGTACACTTTTTTATTCCATGTATGATTCTTCCTGGTGCCTACATTACCCACAATGCACCACAACATTCAGCAGTTGTGTGAGAGGCCAAAGAACAGCTCTGCCTCTGATTGGACAGGTTTTAGACAGTCTGTGAGGACGTCACAGAGACTACGTCCAGGTTTTAGACAGTCTGCGGGGACGTCACGGAGACTACGTCCAGGTTTTAGACAGTCTGCGGGGACGTCACGGAGACTACGTCCAGGTTTTAGACAGTCTGCGGGGACGTCACGGAGACTACGTCCAGGTTTTAGACAGTTTGGTTGTTTTTCAAACCCAGCCAACGCTGACTCGAGTGACATCACTTGGCGCTCATTACATTGACAGTACAGTTTCTTAAACCTGCATTTCAAAAAGAAGCAAAAAGCAAAAAGAAGTCTGACGTCACCTTTTCAGGAAGGTATCAAAGAATCAACTGAACTGAACTAAGTTTGGTTCACGTCACTTCCTCTTCTCTACCAAAGCAACATTCTAAAGTTGTGCATTTCTTCACTGATTGGACGGTTTTAATGACTTCATTCAGCTCTAACAACAGCTTCACCAACAGGATGGAAAATAAATGAACAGATGAACCATTTAAAGCACAGAGTGACAATAAACACGAGTTTTGTTGTTTTACATCCATTTGGCCTGAACACAGAGGCAGCAGGTGGACGTGTTTAATGCGTCTGCATCTTCCATTTTATTTTTGAAAACATTTAACATACAGAACTTACAGACGATGCATTCATGAAGCAGATAAATGATTTTTTACCTCCTCGCTGCCTCTGGCTGATAAACGTTATCAGTATAAGTTTGTTCTTCATCCTCCACCTCATCAATCTTCCTTTTTCACCTCGTTTATCAACCATGTCACAGTTAGTGGGCTTTCCAAAGAACCTTCGGACACTGACAGCTTAGCTGTTTGGCGATATACAGAGAGAGATATAAGATAATATAATTAATAATTCATACAACACAACGGTTGGTGCATGTTTTTGTGTTAGAACGTAGACGGATGAGTCAGGGACTCATCCTGGTGGTCAAAGATCCTGTTTCCACTCCACATGACCGGACCGAACAGAACCTCTGAACCAGCAGTGTCCAGTCTAACAGTGAACACAGCAACAGAACCTCTGAACCAGCAGTGTCCAGTCTAACAGTGAACACAGCAACAGAACCTCTGAACCAGCAGTGTCCAGTCTAACAGTGAACACAGCAACAGAACCTCTGAACCAGCAGTGTCCAGTCTAACAGTGAACACGGCAACAGAACCTCTGAACCAGCAGTGTCCAGTCTAACAGTGAACACGGCAACAGAACCTCTGAACCAGCAGTGTCCGGTCTAACAGTGAACACAGCAACAGAACCTCTGAACCAGCAGTGTCCGGTCTAACAGTGAGTACAGCAACAGAACCTCTGAACCAGCAGTGTCCAGTCTAACAGTGAGTACAGCAGCCTACCGAGGTGGTTTTCTTGCCGGGTTTGGCTCCTGGCATCCTGGAGCTACGTTAGCTCAGTTAGCTACACGATCACTACTGATCAATGTTTCCATCATAAAGTGTGTGAGTCACAGAGAGTCGAAGCAGTCGGAGGACATCAGAGGGAAAAGCAGCAAACATATTGTGAATAAAATCTGACCCAGTCTGAATAAAGTTCTGTGGTTCTGGTTCTGTACAGTAATCAGTGAGGCCCGGCAGAGATGACTGTAGCAGCCCTCACAGTCACTCAGACTGGATCAAACAGAAAATACCATGAAGAATACCTGAACACACTGAAGACACTTTGTGTCAGTGCTGGACAGACACTGGAGGACAGAGGACAGGTGGACACAGACACTCTTGGTTTCCACACGCTGGATTATTATTATAAAATTCAAACTCCCTGGATCGACACACTCATCATCTCCCGACCTGTGAACCGCAGGAACGTAGAAATCCTGAATGTGTGTGTGAATGGAGCTCTCGCTGTGTGGGATCTAATCGCTCCGCCTGTCAGTCGGTTTTCGGGGAACATAATGACTCATCAAGCTGTGAAAAAGAGAGTGTTTTCTTTCCAAAGTGACAAATCCAGCGCCTGAAAGCAGTGACACCTTCTGTTAGGGAAACGAGCGCTGACAGGAAGTGGAATACTAATGAGGCTGTGAGCCGATCTCACATCTGTGCTCACATAACAGTAACTATTAGCAGCACCACATCCTGCTTCTGTGGAAGAGCTAGAAGTAATGTTTGACCTTTACTGACCTCTACCAGCCAGCAGTCAGAACTACAACAACACCTCTGACAGACGTGATCTGCAAAGGGAGGATGTTCTTCAGCTCAATAAACTCGTCCTCATCTTCTAGATCCTCTTTATTGCATTAACACACAGCATTAAACATCTACAGGCGGAGCAGCCGGAGGACATCAGAGGGAAAACCAGAAAACATTTTCTCCATCAAATATGACCCGTACAACTCAAAGTAAACAAAGTCTGCCTCTTAGGTCAGATTTGCTATTTGACATAACATATGTATGATGTGATAGGTGGAGATACCTCACAGAGATCTCCTCCTCATTACTTTGACAGCCACATCCACTCCCACACGGTCATTTAATGCTGCAGAACAGTAAAAATGTCACCTATCACCCCTTTTAGAAAATATCCAGTGAAATAATGACTCTCAGATAACGGTTATTTTTGAGCAAAAAGGCATAAATAGACTTTCTGAATGACGCCGAGCGGGCTGATAAGCTTGCTGCTGGCCCTCAGGCGAGGCCTCCCGGCAGCCTCAGCACTCATTACCGCCTCGCTCAGGTTAAGCCGTGGATCCACCTCTGCCTCTCCTCCCAATTACTTCTCCATCGAACGCTGGCAAGCCAAGAAAAAGGAGGCCAGGCCACAGGCTGACACGCTGTCTGGCTGCACCGAGCCTGTAATCACACCAGAGCAGAGACAAAGCCAGGTTTCCTCTTTCCACAGGTTGTGTAAAGACGCGCTGAGGTCTGGGTTCGATTTGTAGGCGTCTGGAGGAGATTCATTAACCGCTGCTGCGGCACTCGTTCACGGCTGCCTGTGTGCTGGTTGACAATGAGGTGATAGTGTTCATATTAACAATGAAACAAGCAGCACGCTGTGATGTGAAAGGATTCATCATCACTCCACCATCTCTCTCCGCATTTGCATGTCTATGAGCCTTGTACTGTATGTGTGTTCGGGGTTAAAATGCATGTAAATTAAAAACTGAGTGAAAAAAGAATTTCCCCGTTGAGGGATTAATAAAGTATCTCTTCTTCATCTGCAGCACGGGCTGCAGTGAGAACAGGCTGGGCGTGATGGGAGCATGAATGAACAGAATATAATGTTCATAACTCTGTTTTCATTAGTTTCAGGTTTTAGACAGTCTGGGGGCGCCACGGAGACTACGTCCAGGTTTTAGACAGTCTTGTCAGTCTTGGTCCTGGACACGTGACCCGTGAAGACGACAAACAAACCAAACGTCAGGATATTTCTTGAGGATGTTTGAATCACACCTCCACGCTGTTGTTGTTTTCCATGATCACATTTGTCGGTTCAGCTCTGAGTCTGAGTCGATGCTGTCGATGAAGCAGCTCTGCGGCTCGCTGAGCATCATCAGAGATGCAGCAGGCAGTCGGCAGGCCTGTCAATCAAACGCAGTCACCAGGGAGCTCCACCTGTGTGCTCACAGACAGGCAGGAGCAGCATGCAGATTAAACAAACACACCCCCTCCCTTCACTGCCTGCTGCACCACAGGGGTGGGTGGAGATATGAATTATTCACTGATACACACACACACACAAAGTACTCATACCACACTGTGAAAAATGCTAACCCTGCGTTCAAACGTAGTGAAGTGTGTAAGTGTTATCAGCAAAATGCACTGAAGATTTCAAAGTAAAAGCACTTATTATTGTGCAGTAAAGTGTTTTAGCTGCTGCATGTGTATGTTTCATTTTACTGCTGCAGGTTGAGTTGAACGATGCATTATATTCTATAACAGGGTCTTCAACTTGGGGTCCGTGACCCTAAAGGGTCCGCCAATTTTGGTCAAAATAATTTCTGAGAATTAAAAAATATAACAAAAATTATATGTGATACTAACAAACCATGACGAAAGAAAGAAAACACAGCAGGTCTTAGTTAACGCTCCTTACAGGTTGATGAAGTGAAGCAGAATGGATACACTTGTCACAGTTAATAAGGTGAAATAAAAGGTGAATATAGTAAATATAAAAGGTATTACAGACTAGGCTTAACATATATAACATATGGGGGTCCTTGGGCTGAGCCCTGCTCTATAATATCATCATATGTTTGGAGCATTGCTGTGTTTTAAGAACAACATATCTCAGTTAATGTAAAATTTAAATAGATTTAGAAATCATGACAAGTTTGATCGCCTCATATTTGAAAATGTAACATTATGAGGAAGCTTTTAATTTGAAAGCTTTGACAGCGACGCTGCCACATAGGAAGGACTTTTATTTCGAAAGGTCACCACAGGAAGTGAAGACGAGAGTTAGCTCACAGTGCTAACGGCTAGTCGCTTTTAGATGATTAGAGTGCTGTAAAACGCCATGACGTCATGTCTGATGAAAAGTTTATATAATTTAAAGCGACGATAACTTCGAGTTTGGTCAACGACGAGTCTGAAATCCGGCTTCCTGGCGGGCTAGCGTTAGCCACCTAGCCTCCTAGCGTTAGCAACCTAGCGGGCTAACGCGAGCGTTCGGTTGCCTGACAACAGACCGGAAGCCAAACAAACCAGGCTCGCGGCTAACAGGCTAGCAGGCTAGCATTGAGCGGTGTGACTGTCGGCCGATAAAACTGTCAGGATGGCGGACGACGGCGGCAGACGAGCGGACGAAGAGGAGCGCGGCCCCGGAGCGGCTCACCAGGTGTTCGTAGTGATGGAGTGTCTGCTGGAGAAGCTGAAGGTGTTAAACTACGAGGAGGAAGTTCTGCACAAACACAACATGAAGAACCTGTCCAGGTAACCAAAGCTGTTGACCGCACAGGTGTCCACGTCATGATTTTATCATGAAAACGGATGTGTGCTTCTATGATAACTGTACTGTGGCTCAGGAGGTAGAACCGATCCGATGATCGGAGGTTCGATTCCCGGCTCCTCCCGTCCCAGTTACAAACGCTTTGTCTGTGTATGTCATGAAACCTGAAGAACACCAAAGAACTCTGTGCAATGTGTGGCAAAATATTAGCTCCTAAGTCCTTTCCTAACCACTTTTCCTTGACTTCTATGGTAAATGTCACGAGGTCATGAGGAAAGATGTGAAGGAGAGGTGATAAGGAGTTAGGAGAAGACGACTGCTCTTACACTAGACTACGTCATGAAGCGACGGTGAATGTTATTGACGTGATCTGTGGTAAAACTACAAAGTCCAGAGGATGGACTACAAAACGCTCATCTGAGATCCTTCCTAGATACTCTAAAGATAAATGATTAATCAGCGACGGTAACTTCATGATGATCTGCAGGACGGTCTGCGTCACACTCCTTTCCTTTCCTAAAGGATGGTCCGGTGTATCCTATGCTAAAGGAGATAATAAAGGAAGCACTGAAGCTCCTTTCCTTAACGGTTAGAGCTCTTATCATGGCGGTCACGTTAACACTTCATGAGGAACCTTCTGCGTCCGGGTGTGAAGCCTGGGTCTCCGTCAGAGGTCGTGGGTCGGTACAGCAAATCTCAAAAAGCACCCAGACAAAGTTCTGGTTCTGAAGTGACCCGTGGAGAGATCTCAGAACAGAACCCGTCAAATCAAACAGAGTGACGTGAACTCTGAGTACAGGGCTGTAAGAAACCTTCCAATAAGTTTTGTTTGGAATATCTTCGATACTCCAACATGAAATCCAAACTGACCCATCGACATGAATCAGGATGAGTTCTGAAGAGTGTCCCTCCTGATCGTCTCCTCTCTGTCCCGTCAGACATTACTTCGTCTCCAGTCCATATCTGGCGTTCAACTCGGGCGAGCAGTTCTACATGTTCACCATCATCGCGGCGTGGCTCATCAACATGGCGGGCAGGCCGTTCACAGAGCCTCAGGAGTACAGAACCCAACGCCACCGTGTCCAACATCCTGGCCGAGCTCAGGGCGTTCGTGAGTGACGTTTAACCGTCAGTCTGTGTCTGTTATTGTACACACACACACACACACACACACACTGTGATGAACGCATGTGTGACACTCCCTGCTGTGTCTGTCAGGGTGTCAAAGTGGACTTCCGCCCTCCAAACTGAAATCCGGTTCGGGTGAACACGTCTGCTTCGTGTTGGACCGACTGGCTGAAGAGGCTCTGAAGAGGAGGGGCTTCTCCTTCAAAAGGTGCAGAGCGTCCAAAGGTTACAATTCTGGTACTGAACTGTCAGTGTTTGTACTTTCCATCCAGGATAAATCTGATTGTGTCAAAGTGTTTTGACTTCCCGTCCTTTGTCTTGTCTCTGTCCTCCAGACCGAACTACCCAACAGAAACCACAGAAGAAGAGTCCGTGGTCGAGGACAACGCAGAGCTCACGCTCAGCAAAGTCGAGGAGGAGATGATCGTAGGTGTCCCAAAAAGTAACGCTGTCTTGTGTTTCAAAATAAAAGCCATTAAAGAAGAAGCTGAGGTAAAGACCTCCTGTACCTCCTTCCAGATGAAGTCCTGCCATGTTTGAGAGGTTTCCTTTAGTTTGTGCCGGGGAGCTGCAGCTGCTCTCTGCAGCCTCTTCAGAACCAGCAGAGCAAAAACACAGACAATGGGTTTGGTGTTTTTTAGGCAGAGACAGTGGAGAGACAAACCGAGATGTTCTGATTTAGTTTGAATGAAGTTTGTTTAACGATGAGTTAACGAGCAGCTGAAGCTGATAGAAACGAGCGGGCAGATGTTTTCATATTAAATCAGGTGAGAATATTTCAGACAGTTTGAGCTCGAGCTGACTTTGAGGTGACAGCACAGAGGTTTGGTGTCTTTACGAGCTCCATGAGACAAAACGAGGAGGTTTAATTAATGAATGTCTGTGACGAACATCGACATGAATAAAAACTTTGTGCTTCAGTTTAAAAAGAAGATGGAAGTCTGTGACGTTCATTTCTGTTTCCTGTGTGATGTCAGGAGGAGCCCGATGAGGAGGAGGAGAACGTCATGGACCTGGAGGCGCTCAAGTTACGGAGCACGCACGCCGTGAGTTCACCTGACGCACGTGATGCGTTCAAAGACGCTCAAATCGCTCTTAGCCTTCAGTCGACTGTGAGTGTGAATTCTGCGAGACTTTAACCGGATCGACTCGTCACTTCTCCGACAGGAAGCAGAACCATCCTCCAAACCGGACGAGATCCTGGAGTCGACGGTTGATGCAGCAGAGTGGAACCTGGAGGTGGAGCGAGTCCTGCCCCAACTCAAAGTGACCATCAGGACGGACAACAAGGTACACCTGAGCACCACCTTCACCTGACAGGCTGCAGCTGTTTCCGAGCTACCACTAAAAGTCAGTCCCACATTGTTCTTGCTCGCTCGCTCTCTCCTTTCCTCTTCTTAGCTTCCTCCGTCAGCGTCCTCTTCGCTCTCTTCTCCTCTGCCATTATGTCCGTAGAAGCTGCTTCAAACTTACAGGCTGACTTGACAGACAGGATGTGGCTGTTAGCAGCATTAGCAGCAGCAAATGAGTCAGACGTCCAGCTCAGTGGATGAATAAAGTTTGATTTGAAGTGTGAGCAGGTGATGCACTGTGAGGCTGTGTGAGGGTGGACAGCAGCAGACCTCCTTCATGTGTCTCCTCTCCTGAACCCGGTCTGTGTGTCCGTCTGCAGGACTGGAGGATCCACGTGGACCAGATGCATCAACACAGAGACGGCATCAAGTCGTCGCTCAAAGAGGCCAAGGTGCGTTCACTGACCCGGTTCAACGCCAACAGCAGTGATGTGTGTGTGTGTGTGTGTGTGTCTCCACCTGCTGGTCACGTCTTTCTTCACTTCATTCGATCAGTTTGAGGAGATCTGAGCTCCTCTGTGGCTCACGTCTTTCCTCATTTGCAGTGATTGATTGACTGCTTACACGCAGATTTACGACACTTTGCTTAAATCTTTTCCTTCTTGCTATTTTCTACTTGGACTCCACGTCAGAGGAGAACATATTACGCTGTTCTTCATTTACAGCTGACGTCCTCAGTTACTGTCTGAATGAAGATAATCACATTAAAACAAAAACATCTTCTCCGTCTTCAGTCGTCCAGTGAAAAACAGACTGACCACGCTCTAAGTGTGAAACCACGCTCACGCTGTGGCTGCTAGTCGCCGTCGAGGGCCGTTTGGTCTTCAAGTTAAGTCGCAGCTTAAAGCCTGGCAAGGTGGACACACGTGATCATCAGACACAGTCCCTCTCCTAACGTTCTCTGGCTCCTCCTGAAGGATCCTGAGGCCGGTGTCTCCTGATCAGAGACCGGGTCACCTCGACACTGAAATGTACCCTGAAGGTCTGAAAACATCCTTTCATAATATCACTTCTTTGTCTTGTCTCGGGCTCTGCAGAGCTACCTGGACAAACTGCAGGAGGACATCGGGAAGACTCTGGAGAAGGTGAGCAGCAGAGAGAAATACATCAACAACCAGCTGGAGCATCTGATCCAGGACTACGCGCGCTCAGGCCAAACTCAGCGAGGTAAACACCGAAGCACAGCGGCAGCTCAAAGCTAAAAGAAAACACTGACGGCTGACCTGACCCGAGGTTTCACGACTAAATGTTGTTCTCCACCAGGCGAAGGAGCGCTACCAGCAGGCCAGTGGAGGAGTGACGGAGAGGACCAGAGTCCTGGCAGAGGTCAGTGAACACAACACGCTTCAGACTGCATGGAGCTTGAGATAGAAACATCTTTACAGTCTTCACAGCGTCCTGACGACGCAGAGCGTCTGTGTAATATATATAAAGATATCTGATCTGCATGACTGAGCTCCAATGACGCAGCACACGATTGTTAACAGACAGTTTGTGAACTTCTCTGTGTTTCAGATCAGCGAGGAGCTGGAGAAGGTGAAGCAGGAGATGGAGGAGAAAGGCAGCAGCATGTCTGACGGAGGTGAAACTGACGTCTAACTGTCTGTCTGTGTGTGTCACTGACCTGTCTGTCTGTCTGTGTGTGTCACTGACCTGTCTGTCTGTCTGTGTGTGTCACTGACCTGTCTGTCTGTGTGTGTCACTGACCTGTCTGTCTGTCTGTGTGTGTCACTGACCTGTCTGTCTGTCTGTCTGTGTGTGTCACTGACCTGTCTGTGGTCGTCCTTCAGCTCCGGTGGTGAAGATCAAGCAGAGTTTGACGAAGCTGAAGCAGGAGATCGTTCAGATGGACGTGAGGGTCGGTGTGGTCGAGCACACGCTGCTGCAGGCCAAACTCAAAGAGAAGTCCAACATGACGCGAGACATGCACGCCACCAACATCCCCGAGCCCGCCGCCGGGTCCTTCGCCTGAGTCCACGTCCAGGCCGGGACACTGCACGTGAACTGAGCGTGTCTCAGGATGTCGGAGCTTTCTTTGTCCTGAATGTCACTTATTTATTTCTCAGCTTCAGTTTTTATGAATAGTATTTGGCATCATATTTTGTGTATGAAAATAAACTTTGATGGAAAAAACTTGAAATGTTTTATTTGAACATTTAAATTCCTGAACTGGATGACGGACATGTTTAATGTGTTTGTACGACATGAACGTGTAAAGTTTGAAGCTCCAGCCTCAAATCTCACATTCACAAATATTATTCACAACCTGACAGCTGATGGGAAACTCTTCTCTCCCACCTTTCCCATGTGACCTGAATGCAGCATCAGTGTTACAGGTGAACAAACTGACATCATGTGACATGACATATATTCCAGTCTGTCTTTACTGATGCTGTTTGAAGCTGCCAAAGTCTGTGAAGTTCCTCCATGTCTTCCTGCAGTGAACATCCCAGCAGGTGAACGAGTGAAATGTGAAACCTGATGAGCGACACAAGAGGGCGCCTTCATCCTGATAACCAGGTAAGTCGTGGAGGTTGAAGCTGCTCAGCTCACTTTGTCTGCATGTTTTAGTAAAGAACGTGTTTTTAGGCTCATACAGACGCCGATCATCAAAGTGCATTGTGTCATATGCTGAATGTCTGAATATGAATGTTTTCCAATGTGCAGCAGGTTTGAACTGAGGCTTCATTGTAAATGAGGACACAGAGTTCACACCCAGCTCTGCTCCTCTTCCTGGAATGACTCAGCTCTTGATGAGCCCTCCTCTTCTTCCTGCTCTCAAACACAGCCAGCTCCACCCTGTTCACGTGTTTCCTTGTTCCCTCCCCTCAGATCTACAGTTTGAAGATGGGTGGAACCAACATGTGCTGACGTGTCAGCTGACAGGCCGCATGTTGTTTAGATCAGAGCTCAAA
Source organism: Miichthys miiuy (assembly GCA_036365135.1). NCBI lineage: Eukaryota > Metazoa > Chordata > Actinopteri > Sciaenidae > Miichthys > Miichthys miiuy. Next base: position 1,031,218 of record CM071617.1, read on the forward strand.
CTAGTTTCATTTCTGAGGAAGTCAAACTCAGACAGTCGTCGACACGGAGAGCTGAAATGGCGCAGCAAGGGAATAAACTGGACCGAGAAACCTTCTCTTGTCCGATCTGTCTGGATCTACTGAAGGATCCGGTGACTATTCCCTGTGGACACAGCTACTGCATGAACTGTATTCAAAACTTCTGGGATGGAGAGGATGAGAAGAGAATCCACAGCTGCCCTCAGTGTAGGCAGACCTTCACACCGAGGCCTGTCCTGATGAAAAGCACCATCTTAGCAGCTTTAGTGGAGGAACTGAAGAAGACTGGACTCCAAGCTGCTCCTGATGATCACTGCTATGCTGGACCTGAAGATGTGGCCTGTGATGTCTGCACTGGGAGAAAACTGAAAGCTCTGAAGTCCTGTCTGGTCTGTCTGGTCTCTTACTGTGAGAAACACCTTCAGCCTCATTATGATGTGGCTCCATTAAAGAAACACAAGCTGGGGGAGCCCTCCAAGAAGCTCCAGGAGAACATCTGCTCTCGTCATGATGAGGTGATGAAGATGTTCTGCCGTACTGATCAGCAGTGTATCTGTTATCTCTGCTCTGTGGATGAACATAAAGGCCACGACACAGTCTCAGCTGCAGCAGAAAGGACTGAGAGGCAGAGAGAGCTCGAGGTGAGTCGACAAAACATCCAGCAGAGAATCCAGGACAGAGAGAAAGATGTGAAGGAGCTCCAACAGGAGGTGGAGGCTATCAATGGCTCTGCTGATAAAGCAGTGGAGGACAGTGAGAAGATCTTCACTGAGCTGATCCGTCTCATGGAGAAAAGAAGGTCTGATGTGAAGCAGCAGGTCAGATCCCAGCAGGAAACTGAAGTGAGTCGAGTCAAAGAGCTTCAGGAGAAGCTGGAGCAGGAGATCACTGAGCTGAAGAAGAGAGACGCTGAGCTGAAGGAACTCTCAATCACAGAGGACCACAACCAGTTTCTCCAAAACTACCCTCACTGTCACGACTCAGCCAATCTACAGACTCATCCAGCATCAATATCCGTCCTCTGAGGTACTTTGAGGATGTGACAGCTGCTGTGTCAGAGCTCAGAGATAAACTACAGGACGCTCTGAGAGAGAAAGGGACAAACATCTCACTGACAGTGACTGAAGTCGATGTTTTACTGTCACAACCAGAGCCAAAGACCAGAGCTGGATTCTTAAAATATTCACGTGAACTCACACTGGATCCAAACACAGCACACACACGGCTGTTATTATCTGAGGGGAACAGAAAAGTGACAGTAATGAGAGATCAACAGTCTTATTCTAGTCACCCAGACAGATTCACTGGATGTTATCAGGTCCTGAGTAGAGAGAGTCTGACTGGACGTTGTTACTGGGAGGTGGAGTGAGAGGAGGAGGAGTTTATGTAGCAGTCGCATACAAGAATATCAGCAGAGCAGGGGCTCAGATGAATGTGGATTTGGATACAATGACAAATCTTGGATGTTAGATTGTAACCAAAACAGTTACTCATTTTGGCACAACAGTGTCCAAACTCTCGTCTCAGGTCCTCTGTCCTCCAGAGTTGGAGTGTACCTGGATCACAGTGCAGGTATTCTGTCCTTCTACAGCGTCTCTGAAACCATGACTCTCCTCCACAGAGTCCAGACCACGTTCACTCAGCCTCTCTATGCTGGACTTTGGCTTTATGGTTTTTTCTTATGGAGACACTGCAGAGTTGTGTAAAGTGAAATAGACAGAAGTCATTTCAGGGTTAAATTCTGTGTTTTAACTCTTCAACTCATTCTGTCTTCATGATTGTTGTGACATTTCTTCGCTGCACAGAGATCAGCTGTCAATCAAACATTATGGGCGGTACTTTGACATCTTGTCATTCTGTAAATGTTTCTTTAGGTGGCGCTGTTTGTGAATATTTGTATTGATGTGTTTGTATGTTGTTGTTTCTCTTCCACCGCATGAGTGTGAAGAGAGACAGCAGCGGACCTTCCTTCATCGTACATATTCTGATCTCACTCTGTACATTTGGACACAAATCTATGATCAGTTTATTAATTATTAGTGTAGCTGATGAATGTGCGATATAATATGGGATCATATCTGTCTGATTACAGCCAGGGTTGTGTAATCAAGCTGTCAGCTCATGTTTATTGTAGCTTTAAATGTGCTGTGTAATGACAGCATCACTTGTTATGAAGGACAGTAAGCATCATATCTGATTTCTGATCAGACTATGTTCTTGTAAGATGCTGTCTAATCCTGTATTAGGATCTGCTGTTTGCTAATCAGAGTATAATCTGACATCAGAGTGTGTAGGTAAAGTATATTTCGGCTTCCATTATTGAGTATTTTGACTCATTAGGGTATAACTGTGTTTGTTCAAGTCAACACTGCCACATGTGCAGGACACACAGAGGACTGAAATATTGTTTCCCTCATATCCCTGCTGCAAACAAGCAACAAACATGAGATATCAAATATATACAAGCCTCTCTGTGCTGGAGTTAGTCCTGTCTACACTGAAGCCACCGCTGAGTTGTGTAACCTCAAACAGACAGAGGTCGTTCATGGGACAGTAGGTTCACCTGTTTGTTGCTGAGATTTCTTCACTGCACATGTAAACTTGTCTGTACTCTAAATGTTCAACCAATATTTGCATCGTTACCGACTGCAGGTTGGATCTCCTGCACAAGAAGATCCGACCTGCAGCTCAGTGGACAGAACTGAACCTCCTCCTCTTTGTCTTCAAACATTTGATCCTGTTCTAAGACTTGTACTACTTGACTTGATCTTTGATGGAGTTAAATATTAATTACTCATGTTTGAGTAATTAAACCTGCATGATAATTACACTGATAACTTTCACTCCAGACTTGATTCAAACTTCTTCGTCTTGACTCGTTTTGTCCAAAACAGCTGCTGTCATCAAGAGGTTTTTCAATTCCATCCACCTTTTTTCTCTGTGACTGTCACAGACTGTCTAAAACCTGGACGTAGTCTCTGTGACTGTCACAGACTGTCTAAAACCTGGACGTAGTCTCTGTGACTGTCAAAGACTGTCTAAAACCTGGACGTAGTCTCCGTGATAAAAAAAACAGCAGTGGACAGCTGACTTTGATTTTGCTCTTTAATGTCTCAGTGGTCCCTGAAGGCAGCACTCTGCTCTTTAATGTCTCAGTGGTCCCTGAAGGCAGCACTCTGCTCTTTAATGTCTCAAGTGGTCCCTGAAGGCAGCACTCTGCTCTTTAATGAATCAGATGTGAAAATGAGTTTGAAAGTAATAAAAATGAATTTGTTTGACACAAAACAACAGAGAAAAAACACTTTTCTGTGTGCACGATCATAAAATCAACAGTGATGCAGGTTTCTGTCCTCAGATGTCATTCCAGTGAAATCCACTAGGTGTCAGCAGCAGAGAAATCCCTGAAGTGAATGAGGTCACACTGTAAGTTCACATGCTCCATGTTGGTGTGACTTCATGTCAGATGTTGTGATGAAGCAGCTCCGACATGTTTTTCACTCAGTTGTGAGGAATTTGGGGGGGAAGCCTGATTTCATCAAAGAAGTCAGGTTTACACAGGAAGTTGTTGTTTCTACCATCAAAATAAAAGTGACACAGAAGAACGTCAGTTAGGAACAATTCAAAACTACAAAGATGAGATTAGACCCGATGGAGGCTGTAACACATGCACATTTGCTTTATTATTTGTATTTTATTAGTTTTTGACGTATTGTTCATACACAGCAGCAGGTGCACAGAAACATGAAAAATGAAACCACACAAACACACAATAAATACTTAAACACATGGATGAAGACATCACAATAATATTTGTACTAATATGCTGTGTTAGGAGCTGAGGCGGGCTGAATGACGCCTGGTTACTGAAACCAGACACCTGTGAGGACGCCCACCTGTCAATCAAAGCGTCCACGCTCTTAATCCTGCATAACTTTAAGCCTTAATATAACCTGAACAGGTGAGTTGTATATAAATTCACCCTCAGTACAGTTGTCATGAACGGGAAATTAGCTACAGAGACCAAAACTGTTTTTTGTACCAGGCTGTAAACATGTTTATTTCTGCTGTGAAGTTGGACATTTGAACATGGGGACTTATGGAGACTGACTCACTTCTGGAGCCAGCCTCAAGTGGACGTTAGAGGAACTGCAGCTTTTTTTTTTTTTGGCACTTCCTGTGTCGGCTTCACTTCACAACCACTATATATATATATATATATATATATATATATATATATATATATATATATATATATATATATATATATATATAAATTAAGTATGAAGTCATTAAAATCAGATTGCTTATTTAAATATTGCTGCTCGTGCTTTTACTTTGAAATCCTCACTGGAATAATGTGTTGTTGAATGTTTTAACTTGACAGCTGGCGGTGTTTCCGGTGTGTGGGCGAGGTTCAGTAACAGCTGAGGAGCTGAAATGTTTTATCCAGCTGAAGAAGAAGAAACGAAAAGAACAAAACAAAGAAATAAATCAGAAAGGAAGATTTCTTCTTTTTTCTTCACTTCCGGCAGAGAATCCTGCAGGACAGTCAGGTGAGTCCCGTTACGTCATTTGTCTTTGTCTGATTTGAACTGAACACCAACACAAACATTTAACTTCATTTAAGTGGCTGAAATTCTTTTAAAATCTATTTAAAATTCATATTTTTATTATTTCATTTTGAATTGATTTCAGTTTCATTGTTGATCAGTTTTCCAGATTTATTAATTTATATTTTTGTGCGGCTCACATTGAAATAACACACAGAGTGACCTCATCATGTCGAACTGCTAATAGACACAAAGATGACAGAGTGTCGTCTGAATATTAAAGATGATAAACACACAAACATCCGTTTATTTTATTTGATTATTTATGACAGAAACTTCTGAGCAGCTCAAACAAAACGGTATTTAAACATAAATGTAACATCATACGCTGTAAACAAAACATCACACACACACACACACACACAGAAATATACTCTATATATCATTTTAATAATCTAAATATTGTAGCTGTGTGTGCTGTTTGAGCTGCTGATGGAGCAGTGGTTTGATCCATCCTTGTGTTTCCTGCTACGCCTTTTCCTCCAACATCAGCAGCTCCATCAGAGGCATGCTGCTGCAAGGCATGCTGGGAAACACAGACACGGGAACAGTCCAATGAGACACACACGAGAGGGGGGAAATGAATGAATGTTTAATCCTCTTCTAGCCTCATATATGATCAGAATAGATAAATACAATGTCATGAGGAGAACAGGGCTCTTATTTTGAAATATTCTGGGAATGATAGTAATAATAATTAAAATATCTGTTCAGGTGGATGTTGAATATTTCTTCACATTGTGTCGGATTTTTCTGAAACATTCTTTAGATTATTGATCTGAACATTTTGACTAACGATGAACACAAAGCTCTGGTTTCTTTGCTTGTTCGTCATAAGTCTCTATGTTATTTATTTATTTTTATATTTCCTGAGCTGTGAAGACAAAATGTATTTCAAACCATCAAACGTGTCCTCGAGACTTTGACAGACGAGCAAACCTGGACGTAGTTTCCGTGACATCCACGCAGACTGTCTAAAACCTGGACGTAGTCTCTGTGACGTCCCCACAGACTGTCTAAAACCTGGACGTAGTCTCCGTGACGTCCCCGCAGACTGTCTAAAACCTGGACGTAGTCTCTGTGACGTCCCCACAGACTGTCTAAAACCTGGACGTAGTCTCTGTGACGTCCCCACAGACTGTCTAAAACCTGGACGTAGTCTTTGTGACGTCCCCACAGACTGTCTAAAACCTGGACGTAGTTTCCGTGACATCCACGCAGACTGTCTAAAACCTGGACGTAGTCTTTGTGACGTCCCCACAGACTGTCTAAAACCTGGACGTAGTCTCTGAGACGTCCTCGCAGACTGTCTAAAACCTGGACGTAGTCTTTGTGATGTCCCCACAGACTGTCTAAAACCTGGACGTAGTCTCTGAGACGTCCTCGCAGACTGTCTAAAACCTGGACGTAGTCTTTGTGACGTCCCCACAGACTGTCTAAAACCTGGACGTAGTCTCTGTGACGTCCCCGCAGACTGTCTAAAACCTGGACGTAGTCTTTGTGGCGCCCCACAGACTGTCTAAAACCTGGACGTAGTCTCCGTGGCCCCGCAGACTGTCTAAAACCTGGACGTAGTCTCCGTGACGTCCCCGCAGACTGTCTAAAACCTGGACGTAGTCTCTGTGACGTCCCCGCAGACTGTCTAAAACCTGGACGTAGTCTCTGTGACGTCCCCAGTCTTGATTTACAGGAGACAAACTCTGACGTAGTCAGTGATGCTTGGTTTGTTGTTTCTGAGCTTTAGACTGTTTTTAAATCACGAGGAGCATTTTTCAGTTGAAACAGAGGACAATGAGAAGGGAAACCCTCCACCACCACCACCACCACCACCACCTCAGCTGCCTGCATTCACTGTAACACAGAGAGTCTCTGTCTGCAGCCCATCAACAGACGCTGACCCACTTCAACCGTCCACTTATCTTTTATTCACCACAACAGAACAATTGCGACGTTAGACGTTTGTTAATTCCCATTGAAAGTTTCCAACTTTGAAAATTCCTGGATATTCACAACCCTAAAAAGCATCGACACTGTCGGGGGATAAAAAGTCTTTCTTCCTATTATTGTAAACTTTCAGATTTTGTCCCTGTCAGGCTCCTGATGACTCTGAGCTGTGATCCAGCTCAAAGATGGCTGCATGAACCTTTTAAATCTGTCTTTGATGTCTCCCCGTCAGCTGATTTCTCGTGACAGTAAACTGCTCGTGACCTCAGAGTTCAAGTTTCTTTCAGCAGACACGGGGTTAACAGGAAACATGAGCTCACAGTCACAGCCCGTGTTTTTCTCTTCATGTGCATTTCTTTCTCAGGCCGCCGTCGCTGCAGGATGTGAGAGGAGCAACGACAACAACAACTGTGAGAGCTGAAGACCACGACGACATCCGAGCAAGACGGAGTTTAAAGGTGAGACTTCTCCATGTGTCGCTCACTCTGCAGGCTGATCACTTTGGATTAGATTTATTTCAGCTTGCATGAACTTAATTCAGGCTGTTAATCCCTGAAGACTCCTCTGATCAGGATTAACTGACCGGAGATCAGAGCAGGGAGGAGGTGGAGCTCAAAACGCTCCTGTTTGTCTGTTAAAAACTGCAGTGAGCAGCTGTTTTAGGAAATTAATGAACTTTCATTATTTAAAATTAAACTTTATATTTGAAGACTCACGTGTTGTTGCTTTTGTTGTTGTTTCTAAATTTCTTTCACAGATTGCGACAGAAGACGTTCAGCTGCAGACAAACATGGCTCTGTTCTTCTCCGGAGCTGTTACAAGTACGTCACCATCTACAGCATTAACATCATTTACATTTAGTCATTTAGCTGTGCAGCAGTAAGCGCTGTGACAGTTGTAGAGCAGGACAGAGGTGTCACGTCCAGCTGTTGGTAGCGTTGTAGCGGAGGTCCTCTCTGAAGAGCTGGAGGTCTTCAGGAGGTTTGTGAAGGTAGAAACTGGTAGGACGTAACAGACGAGGAAAGTTTGGATTGTCCTGAGCGTGGACATTTCCAAACACACAAAGAAGACGAGAGCCGCTGAAAGCAGAAATTATTCTCTGCTCTGCTGCAAAGTGAGCTGATTGTCCTGAATTTCATCATTTAATGTGAAGTTTTAATAATCTGGAAAAACAAAGAGAGACGAACTTACTTTAATTTGAACGTTCCTGCACAATTTCTTCAATTAAAATGACAGTGATGACAAACCAGACTCAGCTCTGCCTTTAAATTAAACACTGGTTGTTCAGAATCTGTCAGATGTAGTCGATGAAGCAAAATAAGGAAATTATTTTTCCCAATTTAATAAATTTAGGCAACATAAAGGCAGTTTAGAGTCCTGTAATCTGCCTTTTTTTAAACAGTTGATGTTTCCATGCATGTCAATAACAGGGGACCCAGGATTGGACCTTGTTGAACACCACATTTCGGATTTCACTTTATACAGCAGAATAAAGTCTTAAGAGTCTTAAGTTGAACTGAATAACTGCAGGCAAACTGTGAAAAGATGTTCAGAAAGTTTTTAACTAATTGCAAGAAAATTTTACAACATTTAGTGTCGAACTTTTTGTTCTAGATGTTCTAGATGTTGATATTTCCTCATTAATTTAGAGACTTTGTTTAATTTTGAACTCAGCTTTGTTCATTTAACTCTGCTGAATGTATTTTATGACTGAAATCTTCTTACGAGTTCTTAAAACTCCCAAACGGATGTGTACACGGACATTTGTGGACATCAAACAACCTGAAAGAATTCATTGAAACGTCACGCTCACACGTTTTTCTTGAAAACAACAGAAAGCTCCCTGTCTGTCACATTCCTACAGTTTTTATGAGCGCCGGGTCAGCTCAACTCGTTCAGGCGAGTGAGTTTACTCAAGTGGTTTCCCAGGCGGACTTCAGGAATGTTCTCCGGCTCTTCGGACTGATAAAAGTCAAGTCGTCTTTATTTAGAAACGCCGACATGTTTCAGGTCTAACTTTTCTGATCTCTTCTCATTTCTGCTGTTTAGGTTCGCCAATTAAACGAAGACTGCGGGCCAATCACGGCTGTCAGAGGTAAGAACGTCCACCTCTTTTACCGTTTGAATGTGCTGAATTTGTTTTTTAATGTGTTCAGGTTCTGGGTCTCAGTTTTGGGCCTGTGCAGACATCATGCTAACATTTCCCAGACATGAACTGAAGTGTTGGAGGATTCACACTGGCGTCCCTCATGTTAACCTCCCGTCTGTGTTCTTCAGCCTCGACGTGTCTCTCCTCTCCCCTGACTCCTCGTACGTCTGTTACTCGTCTGTGGACGGCGGTGATCCGTGCTCCTGCCGCCGCTCGCCGCGCCTCCTCACCAACGGATACTACAGCGTCACAGAGGACAGCTTCTCCTGGGACGACGACGGTAACGTGTCACTGACTCCCTGCAAGACCAACGTGTCCTACAAGGAGAACCTGGTCAGGTGAGACAAACTTTATTTATACACAAGCACACATATTCTCTAAAGTCCGAGTGGAAACACACACACACACACACACACACACCCTCTTCAAACATCTGTCTTTATAGCGGTGAGCTCATTCTGCCGCATGTCAAACAGGTTTAAAAGCTGTAAATTCCTCACGTCTGACATGTGCTGCGTTCAGGAGCCAGAGTGTGATGTCATCTGTCACGGTTGCTAGGAGACCTGGTGTTATTGAAACCTCCATCATCAACATGAGAAAGTTTCTTTGTTCTCTTACATAACCTCTAAGCTCGCTCTGCGACAGCAGATCATGACAGAAGCGCGTGAACGTGAGGATTTTTCTTATTCCCCGTCGTTCAGGGTTTTCCGGCGCAGGCGGCGACCTCGCAGCTCTCTGGTTCGCCTGCTGAGCGACGTGACGGAGAGCTGTCAGTCCTGGCTGGACGAGAAAGTCTTCAGAGGCGTGTTTGGGACAGGACAGACCCAAAACCAGAATCGGGACCAAGACCAGGACCAAGAAATGGACCAGGACATAACCAAGATCGACCAGGAGGGCCCGACCACGCTGGACGAGTCACGCTGGTCCGGATTCAACAGCACCGAGCTGGACGACAGCCGAGGCTTCACTTACGGTCGGTCTTTCGGTCAATTCATCGCTGTGAGATGTTTTTTAAAATCCATGAATTTAAATTTAAATTTTAAATTTTCAGATCACACTGAGATCCCGCCCCCTTCTGACAAAGTGGCCCCGCCCCCGAAGCTGCTCATCCAGGAGGAGATTTGTTCTGAGATCTGTCAATCAAAGGAGCGGTTCACCCAGTCGCTGGGTGGCCTCTCTGAAGTCCCGCCTCCCTCACCTTTCTACACCAACAGCTGCTGCTGCCAGGCGTCACCTGAGCGCACAGGTGAGCGGCAACGCTCTTTATCTCCTCTCGTGTGTTTGTTTGAGATCGTTTAGTTTTGCTTTTGTCTGTTTTACGACCGGCAGTTTGCACGGGTATTTTATTTTGAAAATCCACTGGATTCTCTCTGCTTTTTCCGTGTCTGGCTTCCGCCTGCTCGAGGTGCTCTGTGTAGATTGATGCGTGCCGAGCCGAGCGTAGAGACGCTTCGAGAAAGATCCACGTCATGCAGTTTGCAATACATGTAACAAAGAAAAAACATCGGCATCGGCCCAGAATTTCACAATCGGTGCATCCTAGTTTCTCTGACGTTCGTTTGTCTGTGTGTTTCAGGGTTAACGATGAAGACTCTTCTCCTTTTCATCTTCACCGTCTTCATCTTCACTGCTCTATGCTCAGGGTAAAAAATTCACGTTGAACAAACACAATAAAAACGATTAACGTCACCATGGAAACACGTCAACAATTCAGCTAAAAGTTTAGATTTGTTCGTTTGACGACGTGTTTTCTGAAGCGGACTCGCTGCTTTCACCCCGCAGGTGTCTGCTGTGGCGCGACCGTCGCATCGACCGTGTTCGCGATGATCGCGACATCCATGCGTAAGTATCACGTAAATTAGACGGACACACGACCGTGTGTCAACATCACAGATGTGCTGATGAAATATTCTCTGAATAACTGAAATTAGTTCATTTTCAAATGTTTCTATCCAACATTTCACTAAATATTGGTGATGTCTTCACTTTAAATTGGACAAATTTAAAGATTTGGGACTTGTGGCTGATGATTGAGCTTCGTGTTTCTTTCAGTCATGACAAAGTCAGGTCCGATGGGCGAGTGGAGGAAGGCAAAGACGGAGGTGAGTCAAAGATTTAACAAGTTACGCTTCATTTTTATTGACAGTGAAGAAATAAGAAGAAGAATTATTCATGATTCTGTTTTTCAGGATATCACATCAAGAAACGAGTAAAGCGGCGGAGACGGTTTCAAGCGTGCATAGCGTGAAACTGGAAGAGCGACGGGGAAAAAGGTGTGATGGGACTCAGTAGAAATATTTAACATTTCACTGTCAGCTGTTTGCATGTAAGTCGCACTTAAAGGACCAATTTAGTGTGAGCTCCAGACGCTGTACAGAAACACCATCGATCAGAAGGGCTGAAGTTTAAAACTGAATTAAAGCTGACACGTTTACAGCATTTAAAGTTCAAATAAAACTGCACGTCCTCAAACAAAGCTTTGTATTTTATCCTGACGTGTCAGTTTCACACAGTTTTTCCATGTTTGGAACGTCAGACTGACTTTGTGTCATGTTTCCCCTTTTAAATGTTGGAACCATGACGCTTCAAATCGACGTCATGTCTGGACTTTCCCGGCGTTTAAAAGCTGAATGTGTGTTTCTGTTAAAAGCTGAAGGAGCTCATAAATATGGTGACACGAGTTACTGTAGTTTAGCAGCTATACAACATAAAAAAAGTATCTTTCAATATAAAATGTACCTGATGTATTTTTGAGTGTATCTTTCTGTTGTTATGGTTGAACTTGGCTTTTTTGGGCTGTCCAAAGTGACCAAACCGTCCAGACTTTTCAGGACAAATTCAGGTCCAACAGCAAGAAAAGAATAAGAGCTGTGACTTTTTCTACGAGAACAAACTAAACTTCTGCTCATCTATCTGCAAGTTTGAACCACAGGAAACTGACTGAAGAGTTTTATTTCAAAATAAAATCAATTAAAAAAGCACAAAAATATGAAATATGTTGGTTTGGTACTTTAAAGCTGCACCAGCTCACAGTTTTTGTGAAAATTGGGGCTGCTGACGAACCTCATGAATCTTCAGTATTAAATGAAATAATTAATAAATGATCGCGTTTTGTGGTAAAACTCTTCAGCTGTTAAGTGCCTTCATATCAGCCAGCAGGGCAGAAATAAAAGAATAAAACAGGGAAGTTTAAAATGCTGCTGAAACATTCAACAGACCTGCTCCACTTTTTAAACAGATACGGATTGTTTGATTTCACCCGTGGCGTGTCACAGACGGGTGGAGTCTTTCCAGGATAAAACTCATATTTTTGAATATGTTTGGCTGCGTTCAAGCTAAATCACTGTGAGGAAAAACATGAAGCTCTCTGAGTTTTCATGCCACTTTACATGCGCCAGTGGCAGTTTTAAAGATCATGTATGAACACGGCAACAAAACTCCACCCAGGAAAACAACTATGTGCTGTGTGACTCCTGTGTGAGTCAGGTCTGTCTCTGTGTGAAGGTTCAGACTTCTTCACACGTGTCACCCTCGTTCTTTCTGAGGGAGCAATAACTCAACTATGAGCTCAACCGTGTTCAGGGAGAAAATCTTTCATTGAGTGTGTCTGTACGGCTATTCACTGTCCCCATACTTATTATTCTGACGTATTCCAGGAGTTCCTCCCTCACTTTTGGTCGCACATACACAAAAAAGGTATCAAACTGACCGGCTCGGCCGGGAATGGTGTGCTGTGACTTTTCTAACAGTTTCACCAAACAGTTTTGCCAAAAATCACCAAAACCACGCCAAAGTTTACAATGGGTGTGTATTGGTAGAATGTTCCAGAGCTAGAGTGTGACATCACTAGAGTGAGAGAGAGAAACATTTGTCAAAAATAAATATGCAAACAGCTCTCGTGGCCACAAATGTCACTCTACAGAAATAGTTTCTACATAGAAACGTAGGAAAATTCGTGGGCTACGCAGCGATATCACTGCTGAAGCTGTCAGACTTATAGTTTTGGCGGAGACGCACTGATGCGCCAGGATCACCCACCGACAGCCCCATCTACTCCCATGTAAACTGGAGAGGAGAAATGTCCCAAAGGAGCACGGGCACCTGTTCTTTCTCTCTCTCCCAGGTCACATTTTTAACTTTACACACTGAAATTCGGCATTCACATGGTCGACAAGATGAGGATGCTCACGGTCATTTGGGCTTTTGATACGACCTACCGCTTGGCATTAGTGTCCACTAGTTGGAGGGGTTCATTTAGAGATTTTCTGTGTCTCTCAGCAGTCACTCACACACAGACAGAGCACAGCTGCAGTTAATTGCTCTGACCTGCAGCTGACCCTGGTTGCTTGGCAACCTCAAGCCTGCCTTTGACTCACTTTATTGAAGTCTCTGTGCTACTGCAGTGTCAATAATAATGTATGGGCGCGACGGGGCCACAGTCAGACACACTCTACATTTATTTACACATTTTCTAGTTTAAAACTCATTGCCTCCCCTGACACTCTCAAAATATCTAATCAATGCAAACAGTTTGTATAGAACAGTTATTGTTCTGCAGCAGGAGAAGAGAAATAAATGTTTTGAGTACTGTACAGCTTTATAATGTCTGACTTTATAAAGCTTTTCAAATTCAATCATGTTTGGGCCTCAAATTATGCCAAGACTTTTAGAAGAGCTGAAGAAGGAAGAGATGAAGCGTGCTCTGTTTGTCGGCAGCAGCACAAATCAACTCTTTCTGAGTGAAATTTAAATGTTCTCGTGTTGTTTTATTTTGAATTCTTCATGTTCCAGATCGCATGAAAGGATTTCACTAAATACAACTTCTCTGTTGTGACAGCCATGCCACGTTCATGTCAAATAGGAAGTATTGTAAAAGCCAGTGCTTACGTCAACATCCAAGTTGTAGGAAACGATTTGTACCAATATGAAGTCAAACAAACATGGATGGTTCACACCAACCAAAGTCTTGTTTAAAGTAATTAAACCCAGATTTAATTGAAGTCGTGCTACGTCGTCTGCAGTTATTCCACTGTCTTTTTGCTACCGTCCAACTGACGTGAACGTGGCATCGGATCTGTAACATAAAGGGTTAACGTCCGGTCACACCAGAAAGTGATGCAGAGAGAAATGAATTAGCATCTTAGCGGCTACTCACAGGGCTAGTTGGTGCACTAATGTAGCTGTAGAGCTAACTGCTAACATGCTAGCAGCCCTCCATTTTGGACTCTTCTTGGGTCAAAGTTCACCAAAGTTGAACTCGACTGATCGAATTTGGACCCTTTAGACGCCGTCCGGTGTGAGTGGATCTTTTGAAGGTCAGATGTTTCTCAAATTGTCTGTTTTATTCACTCAAAGTGCCAAATTTGTAGAAATCTGATGATTCAGGAAATGTTACATCACCAATATTTCATCAATAAACAAAATCTATATTACTATTTTAATACAGCTCTGCATGAGTTACTTTGCATTTAAAGCTGCATCTCTCAATATTTTTATACGATCAAACTGTTTGTAGTGACAGATCCTGAACTGTAAGAAGATTTTAGCCTCTTTTGGCTCCTTGTTTTGGTTTTAAAGGCTGAAAGTATGAGCCAAGTATTTCTCTCAGGAGTTGGTGGAGACCAAAACAAGGCTAAAAGGAGTGAATATTGGACTTATATACATATATATGGACTCCAATAGGATGATCTAATGTGTTTTTCTGCCCCTGGTACAATAAAGGTTTTAATGCAGCTTTAAATGACCAGAGTTAAATGTGGAAGTTTTATTTTTATTATTTTATTTAATGTAACTTTTATGAAATGTTGTAAAATATTGAATTCAATGCAAAAGAACAAAAGTGACTAAAAGACATTTTATATAATTTTCTGGGATGAATCAAACATTTCGATAATCTCCTGTTTGTGAAGTGATGCAGCTACTGTAAATATTGTTGTACTTTGTTTTATTCTCATTGACTGCACTTGTTTCCAGAGGTGGAAATGTGATACTCTGCTTGTGACGGCACTTATTCTGTTATTTTTTATTCACACTGTACTGTATTCATGAGAGTCTCTGGTTAGTTAATCGCCGGTTCTGAAAAATTAAACTTTAAACGACGCACAAACTGGATTTTAATTTGAAATAGAGACATGAAGAAGATTGTCGGCCTAAACAAACAAATCATTTATTAATTATTTGATAAATCTGCTTCCAAAATGACTGACACTGACAGTGTTGATCGCCGTTTCAGTCGGTAAACTAAATGAAACAGTTTGATGTTTCGGCCTGATGATGGCGCTGCGTTTAAAGGTATAATTTTTTACAGTGTTTTACATAACGTGTGAAAATGTTTTTTTTATCTGAAGTTTAAATGAATGTTTATCATCCATTAAAGTCTGAAATCACAGCTTAGTCTGTTTTTACTCCAGAATGATCGAAAATCAGCCTGAAGTGAAGTCACAGAGACTACGTCCAGGTTTTAGACAGTCTGCGGGGACGTCACGGAGACTACGTCCAGGTTTTAGACAGTCTGTGGTCGTCTTATGAAACTTTCTGCTTCCAGTTTGTTAAATGTGAACTAAAGGGTCAGTATTGTTAAAATAACAGACTGGAAGCCGTCATAATGGATCTGTACCATCAGGACTTTGAACACTTTTCACTGTTCATAAATAAAACTACATCAGGACGTCTCGGGTGGAGGTGATGATGAACGAAGCAGCTGCTGTTGTGCAACAATAATTGAACTTTATTACAAAATGACACGACGATCATAAAAAACTGACTGTGGACACAAACTCGTCACCTTCAGACAAAAACATGCAGATTTTTCTTCAGACACGACGAGTCGACAAAAACAAGCGCTGAAAGGAAACAAAACAGTTTGAGGGTTTCAGCTGGAACAGTTTATTCAACGACACGTTCAGTTTTGAACTGAATGTCTCAGGATGATCAGGACCGATATCAGAGCTGTGACACATGAAATCATCTTTAATCACTCTCTCTTCACCTCTCAGCCTCAGGTGTGCACAAATGTCACGTTATGAACTTTAAGAAATCCACACCACGTCTCTGATAATCTGTGATAATCCGATGGCCAACAGCCTGCAGGCTTTCACACCAATTTAAGACACCACCCCCAATCCAATGAAAACCTACACACACACACATGCCTCATGAGGTGAGTAAATAAATCTGAATGTTAAACTGACAAAATGACGACGAGTTCATCGGCTTCAGGAAGTGACTCAAAGACTGTACAGGATATTTCCTCAATCAAACAACAAACTGCATCCTTACAAAGTGTCTGCTGACGTCACGGCATGTCTTAAATTTGTAGTTCTGGCCTCGTTGACCTGCGCTAACACCTGAAACAACCTTTGAATTCATGGAAATATTCAATGATTGGACCATTTGTTGACTGACGTACAATTCAATCTGCAACCGTTTTGATAACAAAGTGAATATCTGCAAGTTTTGTTGGTGTCATGGTGATAAAACCAAAGCAGAACTTGTGACTCAGTTTTTGGACATTTTCAGTCATAAAAAAAGTGAAATAAATAATCGATGGATCAAAAAATCTCCTTCACGTTGTGCTTCATCACCTGGCTGCAAGTGTTCAGTTCATTCACATCATTTCAGTCGTTTGCTCGAGCTTCGTCGCCATCTTTATCAAGACACGAGCATCATTTTTTAATCAATGAGGCGTTCACTGCTCAAACAGGAAGTACTCCGACCTCTGTATTCCCATAACCTGTTGTCACTGGAGCGCGGAGCCAATCGTTTCTCTCCGAGGTGCGCAGCGACGTGTCGTCGCAGGTGGCTGCCGGAGATGAAGGTTTTGCCGCAGTACGAACACCTGAACTGTTTGCAGTCGGTGTGGACGCTCATGTGGACCTTCAGTGATCCCGACTGGGCGGCGTTTCCCACAGTGGACGCAGCCGTAGCGTTTCTCTCGGTGTGGACGCTCTGGTGGCGTTTCAGGTTGCTGGAGTCGGAGAAGCGTTTGCCGCAGAGTGCGCAGACGAACGGCTTCGCCGTGTGGACTCTCATGTGCGTCTTCAGGTTCTTCAGGCAGGCCAGAGTTTTACCGCAGAAGTTACAGACAAACGTCTTCCCGCCGCCGTCGTCCCGGCTGTGACTCCCGGATGCCCTGTTGACGCCGTCCTGATGTCTCCACCTGTCCCTTCTGATGAAAGCGTTTTGTCTCTCCGTCACGTCTTTCCTTGCGGAAGCTGCGGCTCGTCTGCGGCGCCCTCTGCTGGCTGTTCTGATAACCTGCAGGCTGCTGCTGCTCTACTGCAGGCTGAGTCACCTCGCTGACGGTGAACGTGGCACTCGCGCCGGTGTTCAACACGTATGAGCAACCGGGATCCTCACTCAGAGGATTCTGGGTACTGAGGGCGCCATGTTGGAGTGGCGGCTCATACATCAGACGGTCGTAACTGCTCGTCTCCGACCTCTGGACGGTGTTCAGGCTTTTCTGGACGGACATGGAGGTGGAGCTGACTTCCCGCTCACCACGACTGACTCGAACTCGAACCGACACCTTCGTCTTCTACTTCCTGTTTAGTCGGCGGGGGCAGAGCTTCTGCCTCTGGTGTCTGTCCGTCAACAGCACAACCAAAGTCCTCTGGAGGGAAAGAAAAGAAGAATGTAAAAGATTAATATTGAGTGATTATTGAGTGTGTCTGCAAGGCTCCATACTTATTATCCTTACGTATTCCAGGAATGTTTGCACTACTCCTCCCTCCTCCCAGACTTATAGTTTTTGCGCCAGGATCACCCACCGACAGCCCCATCTACTTCCATGTAAACTGGAGAGGAGAAATTTCCCAAAGGAGCACGGGGCACCTGTTCTTTCTCTCTCTCCCCAGGTCACATTTTTTAACTTTAGACACTGAAATTCGGCATTCACATGGTCGACAAGATGAGGATGCTCACGGTCATTTGGGCTTTTTGATACGACCTACCATTTGGCATTAGTGTCCACTAGTTGGAGGGGGTTCATTTAGAGGTTTTCTGTGTCTCTCAGCAGTCACTCACACAGAGACAGAGCACAGCTGCAGTTAATCGCTCTGACCTGCAGCTGACCCTGGTTGCTTGGCAACCTCAAGCCTGCCTTTGACTAACTTTAGAATCAAACACCTGAAAGCTGTCAGTGTCTACAGTCAGTCTACTGTTCCACCTGTCGATCAGCCTTGTTAAGTGTGTTCTTGTGCTGTACTTACTGTCCTGTTCAGACCGGCTCCAGGGCTCGTCGTTGTCATCGTTCTCCACTTTGATCAGCGCACTCGTCAGTTTGGCCGACTCGCCTGCAGTGGGCTGGAGTCAGAGCACAGAATCAAAGATGGAGGTGACCACGTCAGAAAAACAGTAACCAGTAGCTCTGACAGTTTGTGAACGCTCCTCCTCCTTCACTCACCGTCCCCTGTGTCGGATCTTTTCCAGAGTCCGAGGTCAGATCAGTGTCTCCACACCGCAGCGCCTCCTGGTTGGACAGTCTGGACAGTGCCGCCTCAGCTGGAGGACAGAAGGACCAACAGCATCATTTTTACCTCTGCTCACTCTCTTCATGTCACGTTTGAGCTCCTAATCAATGATGCATGAGCGATAAACGTTGTGAAGCTCAGTGTGGTCGCCGTCATGCTGGCAAATCTACCTCCGTTAGCTCCCGACTAATCTACATATCAGCAAAGTCGTGGATCATTGTCGGACCTGAGGCTGGCTGAATGACGCGTCTTATCATGCCGTGAAGTTGGACATTTTAACATGGGGACTTACGGAGACTGACTCACTTCTGGAACCAGCCTCAAGTGGACGACAAGAGGAACCACAGCGATCCTTCAGTGAGGCGTTTATTAGCCCTCTCCGATAGCATGCCGGAGGTTTGACAGTCACTGAAGCATGTTCTGCGTGCTAAATGTGGCTTAACGTTCGCTGATTGATGACGAAAGCGGGCACCACCCGCCTCCGACATCAGCCAATAGTAAAATTCAGGCGCAGTAGCCACGTTTGAACCAGTAGAGAGGTAGCTAAGCGTAGCTGTAGCACCATAAATCAAATATTTTGCGTTAATCTGTCGAGATTTGAACCTGACTCTATCAACAACGACACCACTAACCCAGCAGATGTCTTTAATTTAACTCTTAAACGTCGTCATGAGATGTGGCTGAGGAACAAACAGCAGTCAGCGGACTTTAACTCGAGACTTTGGCGCTCTTTTCCTCACGGTACGTAAACACAACACGCCCGTTACCTCGAGGCGCTTCAGTCCTCCTTGACTCGTTGCCAAGGTGATGAGCAGGCAGCAGAGCTCGAGCGCGGCCGCTCGCTGGCAGCAGCGCGTTGCCGCTCGCGGCGGCGGATACGGCGGCGGCAGCTGCTGCGGTCCTCAGCGCGGCGGCGCGGGCCGCTCGGAGCTCCATGAGCCGCAGCTTTCTCCGCAGCACCTCGTTCTCTTTGCGGCTCCGCGAGATCTCCAGCTGCAGCACCGAGTACCCGCTGTCCACGAGCTCGCAGATCTCCGCCACCGCGGTGTTAGCCAGCACCTCCATGATGGAGGCGAGCTGCGCGTGGAAGGCGGCGGCCGGCGACATGTCGTCAATCCGCCGCGTGCGTGCGTGTTTGTGGAAACGGGAACAATCCAGATTACCGGAACCGAAACGGGAACCGAAACTCTCCGGTAATCTTTGAACGGAGACCTCACACCTGACGTAAACAGTCTCGAGACAGACCCGGAAGTGATGCGGGCGTAGAAAAAAAAAAATCGACCTCACACGGGCCAGAATGCGCATGCGCGGAGATCATTTTACATCATTATGGGAAATTAATTAAAACTTCAGACTTGTGACGTCAGACAGGTTTATCGTTTTATCAGATTTCCACCTGATGACGTCACGTGTTCAAAAATAAACTTTTTAATCGATTTTAAAAATTTTAATAGTTGCAGATGATTTTTCTGTCAACTTCTGTTTATTAATGAGGTTGTAGTTTTCAGGGATGTTAACTAATATAATGACCCTCTCATGTATGTAAATAGGTTGGTATGATGCACAGCTGTCCAATAACAGGTGTCAACAAAACCTGAAACCTCGTCAGATTCATAAAAATCACTCAGCAGCTTCACCATCATCATCGACGGTGGCCTGAGCGCTCCTCCTGCAGGCCGTGCATGTTGAGAGAGATCTGGACCAGAGGTTTGACCTCACGCAGGAGGAGGACAGATACTGGAATTATAAAGTGTACCTAATGAAGAGGCCGCTCAGTGTGTATGTGGATATGTGTAGTACAACGCCACACACGCCGTGAAAAGTCCAGTCAACCACACCTCGCGCTCGGCTGTCGAATTCTTTGTTGTAATAACTGCAACAAACACTTCTGAGAATTAGTTTTATTGATAAAGAACGACACACACACAGACTGGAAGTGACTCACACGGCGCTTTACTTTTTACATTTCAGTTTCTATGTCAGTTTTTTTTTTAAAACACACACACACAAAAAAAGGCAAATTTTTTGGGATTTCTTTCCTGAATCAAACGTCTCATATTTAATAAACGAGCTGCTCGAATCTGCCAATTAGTTTATTTTATTATTCTTTGGTCTCTTAAAGGGTTAAAATCATTTGTCAACTCTCTGTGATTTACAGAGTTTCCTGATGGACAGTGAAGTAAACTGCTGACAATTGTAGCTGCTGTTATCTTATGTTAGCTTAGTTTGTTGGCTGCTGTTAGCTAACGTTAGCTCAGTTTGTTAGCCGGGCTGCCCGGACTGTGAGCTCAGACCTCCGGGGGAGTGTTAGTGTTTGTTTTGTGTCGTGCCAGAACAGGAGCTGGGTGAACAGGCAATGTAACTGTACTCAGCAGCTTCTATGGACATAATGGCAGAGGAGAAGAGAGCGAAGAGGACGTTGACGTTGACTGGGCTGACTGCTGTTGGACTAGTCAGTAATATTAGCTGGCTGCTATGTCTGCTGTTGGTGACCTGGTTGATGTTTGGCTGTTAGCAAAGTTTGATCAGAAGTAATGTAATCAGAACAAATACTCGAGTACAGCTGAACATAGTTACACAGTGGGATTACACTCTGGGGGTGATAATCACAACAAACACCAAATTCTCTGTAGTGTTGCTCATTAATTTGTTGTCAGTGAACTGACTCATTAAAAGACTTGTTGCAGTTCAAACTAAAACTCTTTCTTCTTTAAAAAGTGGACATGTACAGAACATTTTGGATCAGAGCCCGACCGTCGGCTCAGCAGACGTTGGGGTGACATTTCTTCATGTGTAACTTGAGGCTGTATTTGACGATGAAGCTCCTGGAGCACAGCGTGCAGGCGTCGGCCGCTCTCGAGTGCACGCTCAGGTGCGACTTCAGGTGCGCCGACTGGGTGAACTTCTTGCCGCACTGGCTGCAGCTGAACGGCCTCTCACCCGTGTGGATCCGCATGTGAACGCCCAGGTTCTGAGACGTGGCATACGCCCTGTTGCAGATGGAGCACATGAAGCGCTTCCTCGGATGCCGCCACTGCCGCCCAGCTGAGAGTGACCGGCTGGTCCTGTAGAGGCGAAGTTCATCATGTCGGCGTCGTACTCGGCGCCGAGTTGCTGCTCTCGGACAGCTGGCAGTCCGTGGAAGTGGAACCCGACACGCTGATCAGCTTGATCCCGAGCGCGTCGCCGTCGTCGCTTGGTGGAACTGAGTGAAGCTCATCTGACCCTTCGCCTGTTTGGTCCACGCCAGGCTCAGGTCCAGTTCGGCTCTGTTTGTGGGAGACTGAGAGTCCAACAGAGCACCGCTCCGTATCGCCGTTTGCCTGTTTGTCGGCGGGACCAGCGAGCAGTCCTGGTTGACCAGCTGGACGTCCGGGTTCATCTGCACGGAGTAGGAGCAGACCGACTCGTCAGCCTCCATGTCGTCGGCACCGAGCTGTCCGGAACAGCCTGGCTCGCTGCGAGGAGAGTCCAGAGTGTAGACGGACATGCTCTGCTTGGGCGTCCCTGCGCTCACTTTGGATGATGACGACGACGATGACGACTTCCTGTCAGCCGCCTCGCTGCCTGGCCAGCATCGCTTCACACTCCGGCTGAGGGAAGTCGACGTGACGGAGTCTCTGGCTGCAGCCGACGCTCCGTCAGCCGGCTGTTTGTTATCTGAAAGGACAAAACACATCACGGAGATGACAACACATTTCCTCCTTCGTTGTTATGCAGAATTAAGAGCGTGGGCGCTTTGATTGACAGCTGGGTCAACCACTCAGGACGTGGATGATCCACGTCTCAGGAGAAGCAGGAGCACAGATATGGCGGAGGGCCAGAGTCCGTGGGTCCGTGGTTCTGACCCGGCAGTCGATCACACTCACCTTCCTCAAAGCTGTCGTTACTGTCCGAGTCTTCGTCTTTGATCAGCACCACATCTGGAAGCTGGAAAAGAGGAAATGAATACAGATGTTACACGCTGATGGGCAGACTCATCTGCTCGCAGTGATGGTTCTCGTTATCTCCAGTTAATTATCTAAAAATAAATAAACGACCTTCAGCTCTGTCAAGATAAGAAGATGAACGCGTTATCGTGAAAACGAGAGATCTTTGATGAAGTCTGTCAGATAATTAACTTCTGATCTGGAGATTAGTTCTAATTGTAACGACAGCCGAATATTAAAGGACACGACGAGTTTGATCTTTGAATCAGGAGTTACGGAGAAAAACTCAAACCACGACAGCAAAAGAGAGAAAACATGCCGTGAAGTTTTTCTGCATACAGTAAATTTATACAGAATTGAATAGATCGTTGCAGATTAAATTCATTTTCTTACGTAGTCTCTGTGACGTCCCCGCAGACTGTCTAAAACCTGGACGTAGTCTCCGCGACATCCACGCAGACTGTCTAAAACCTGGACGTAGTCTCCGTGACGTCATCACAGACTGTCTAAAACCTGGGCGTAGTCTCTGTGACGTCCCGCAGACTGTCTAAGACCTGGACGTAGTCTCCGCGACGTCCACGCAGACTGTCTAAGACCTGGACGTAGTCTCCGCGACATCCACGCAGACTGTCTAAAACCTGGACGTAGTCTGTGACGTCCCGCAGACTGTCTAAGACCTGGACGTAGTCTCCGTGGCGTCCCGCAGACTGTCTAAAACCTGGGCGTAGTCTCCGTGGCGTCCCGCAGACTGTCTAAAACCTGGGCGTAGTCTCCGTGGCGTCGCAGACTGTCTAAAACCTGGACGTAGTCTCCGCGACATCCACGCAGACTGTCTAAGACCTGGACGTAGTCTCTGTGACGTCCCCGCAGACTGTCTAAAACCTGGACGTAGTCTCCGCGACGTCCACACAGACTGTCTAAAACCTGGACGTAGTCTCTGTGACGTCCCCGCAGACTGTCTAAAACCTGGATGTAGTCTCCGCGCGTCCACACAGACTGTCTAAGACCTGGGCGTAGTCTCCGCGACGCCCCGCAGACTGTCTAAAACCTGGATGTGGTCTCAAGCTTCGTCATCTGAAGATAAGGGGATAATTAACTCGTCATTTCCTCCTGATGAATCATGGTTCATGTTTTTAACTCGATAACTGCATTAACAAAAATAACTGGCCGTTCTGAGCTTCCGTACTTTTCAGCATGTGTTTGTGACTCAAATGATTAATTATCTAAATAATCAATAACTTCATATAGCTGAGATCTGATATACTGCAGATCATAAATAATCTTCTCATACTGACAACAAGTCAAATTAATGATTAGAAATAATTCAATCAATCAATAATAAATGAGCTCATCAGTAGATCAGAGGTCCATGTTAGCGGGGAGACGGTGAGAGCAGGCCGGCTGTGTCTTTACCTCCTCCCGCCCTACCACCGCAGCTCCTCCGTCTCCTCCGGGAGCAGCAGCGGTGTCTCCTCCGTCACTGTCCCGCTGCTGCTGCGGTGTTTCCGCCTCCTGTGCGCCGCCATCCGCGGCCAGTACTATCTCCTGTCCCGGTAACAAAGCCTCCGCCGTCGTCGCCGCCTTCCCGCCGCTGCTCCCCCGGACCACGATGGACTCGATGAGGTGCAGCTTCTTCCGCAGGTCCTCGTTCTCCTTGTGGCTCCGGGAGATCTCCAGCTGCAGCACGGCGTAGCCTTCGTCCACCACCTCGCAGATCTCCGCCACCGCCGCTTTGGTCAGCGCGCCCATGATGATGGAGAGCTGCTCGTGAAGAGCTTTGCTGCTCAGAACGGCCATCCCGAGGCTCGAGAGGGACCGGGCCGGACTCGAAGCCAGTCCTTACCGGACAGCACGGAGCTCAGACGGCCGCTGAAACACACGGTAAGGTCGGTAACGAACAGCTGATTCTATCCGTGGATACCTGGAAGCTACCGAGGATGATTACAAAGAAGAAGAAGAAGAGTCCTGCTTCCGTCCCACTGACACTTCCGGGATAATCTCTTCAAAATAAGAGCCTATTGTTATTGTTGCGACCACAGACTGTCTTAAACCTGGACATAGTCTCTGAGACGTCCCGCAGACTGTCTAAAACCTGGACGTAGTCTCCGTGACGTCCCGCAGACTGTCTAAAACCTGGTCGTAGTCTCCGTGACGTCCCGCAGACTGTCTAAAACCTGGTCGTAGTCTCCGTGACGTCCACGCAGACTGTCTAAAACCTGGTCGTAGTCTCCGTGACGTCCTCGCAGACTGTCTAAAACCTGGTAAAACCTGGACGTAGTCTCCGTGACGTCCCCGCAGACTGTCTAAAACCTGGACGAAGTCTCCATGACATCCCCGCAGACTGTCTAAAACCTGGACGTAGTCTCCGAGACGTCCCCGCAGACTGTCTAAAACCTGGACGTAGTCTCCGTGACGTCCCCGCAGACTGACTAAAACCTGGACGTAGTCTCCGAGACGCCCCCGCAGACTGACTAAAACCTGGATGTCTTCCACCATCACTGCAGTCTGTTTGTACCTCAGATAGTCTGTGGAGGTTCTCCAGCGCATCCTTCTGTAAATGTGGACCAACTGGACTCATCAAGAAGCTTCTTCAGTTGTGACTGAGCGTTGTGGAGATCAGCCAACATCACAGATGAGGTCTTAGACTTGGTTCGTTAGTGCTCGTCGTTGCTGTGACGACTGTCTTCAGGGTCGTTAGAGTCACCTGAGGTCCGATGTTAACGACAGTCCTTGGAGTGACATGAGGCAGAGTGTGGATTTCTCAACAGCGTTCCACACTTGTGTGACTCAACAACCATCGTCCACACCGGATCTACAACCGAGTTAAAATGAAACTGAAATGTTTCTGTCTGACAGTAAACAACGTCTCTGTTGTAGTCTGTACGTGGAACTTCAGATTATTTTCATTCATTCGTCTGATCTGAACATGAAACTGTGAAAAAAAGTGTAAGGCTGTTCACTATTCCTCCTACTTATTCTGACATATTCAGAGTTTCAGCGTGCTCCTCCTCCCTCACTTTAGGTCGCACATACACAAAAAAGGTATCAAAACGACCGGCTCGGCCGGGAATGGTGTGCTGTGACTTTTCTAAGAGTTTCACCAAACAGTTTTGAAAAATCACCAAAACCACGCCAAAGTTTACAATGGGTGTGTATTGGTAGAATGTTCCAGAGATAGAGTGGGTGACATCATGACTAGAGTGGAGAGGGAGAGAAACATTTGTCAAAAAATACATTTTCAAACGGCTCTCGTGGCCACAAATGTCACTCTACAGAAATAATTTCTACATAGAAACGTAGGAAATTTGTGGGCTACGCAGCGATATCACTGCTGAAGCTGTCAGACTTATAGTTTTGGTGGGAGACGCACTGATGCGCCAGGATCACCCACCGACAGCCCCATCTACTCCCATGTAAACTGGAGAAGAAATTTCCCAAAGGAGCACGGGCACCTGTTCTTTCTCTCTCTCCCAGGTCACATTTTTAACTTTACACACTGAAATTCGGCATTCACATGGTCGACAAGATAAAGGATGCTCACGGTCATTTGGGCTTTTTGATACGACCTACCGTTTGGCATTAGTGTCCACTAGTTGGAGGGGTTCATTTAGAGATTTTCTGTGTC
Source organism: Miichthys miiuy (assembly GCA_036365135.1). NCBI lineage: Eukaryota > Metazoa > Chordata > Actinopteri > Sciaenidae > Miichthys > Miichthys miiuy. The sequence continues at coordinate 1,056,963 of CM071617.1, forward strand.
TCTCAGCAGTCACTCACACACAGACAGAGCACAGCAGTTAATTGCTCTGACCTGCAGTTGACCCTGGTTGCTTGGCAACCTCAAGCCTGCCTTTGACTCACTTTATTGAAGTCTCTGTGCTAGTGCAGTGTCAGTAATAATGTATGTCAGACACACTCTACATTTATTTACACAGTTTATAGTTATCATTTAACCTTCAATTCATACAATGTAGAGCTGTAACGATTAATCAACTGTTTAGTTATCAACTATTTAGATATTGGATTCATACTTTTGTGTCATTTTGTGTTGAATTCAGCTTCTCGTATTCAGATTTTCTGATTTCTTTCTTCTCTGACAGTAAACTGAGGTTCTTTGAGATGAAAAAAAATATTTGAGGACGTCAACTCAAACACAGATCAACATTTTTACCATTTTATGGATCAAACAGCTGATTGATTATGAAGAGAATGATCGACAGGTTACCTCAGGACTGCCTCGTTTGATGGATATGTTTACACTGTGAACCTGTACAGCTCGTTTCATTTTAAAACACAGATTTCAGTTTTTAATACTTGATTGTTGCTTGTTATGTACCAAAACAGTCAGATTCCTGTATGTGTACCTATTCTGATAATATAATCATATATCTGTCAATCATTTTCTTTATATTCGATCAGCTGTTTGATCCGTGAAGTGTCAGAACATGGTGAAAGATGTTAAATGCATACAGTATGTAGACACTAATACTGACAGCAGACAGTGAGTGAAACAAACTGTTGGTTTAATTCCAGCCGACAAACGTTCACATGCTTCTCACATTTCAGCAGGTCCAACCAAAAAGTTCTGAAGTGGACCCAAAACGGCCCACATTGTTTTTTGAGGTAAGAATCTGGATCAGGTCACTTCGTCTCAGGTAGATCAGGTGGTTAAAAAAAGGAAAATCAAACACTCATCCATCTTTAAATTAGGAGTTCAGTATCAGAGAGGTTCTGGTCCGGCCCAGCCTCAGCGTTTCAGCCTTGAACCGGCGCGGCGCCCTGCTCAGGCGGGTGGTGTTTCTGCTGATGGATCCTCAGGTTCTGCTTCCCGGCGAACCTTTTCCCACAATGCTCGCAGGCGAACGGCCGCTCTCCGGTGTGGACGCTCTGGTGCGTCTTCAGGTGTCCTGACTGTGTGAAGCGCTTCCCGCACTGAGCGCAGCTGTACGGCCGCTCGCCCGTGTGGACGCGAACGTGCGTCTCCAGGCTCCGGGACGACGTGAAGCACTTCCCGCAGTAGCTGCAGACGAAGCGCCTGTCCCTGCAGTACCGGTTCAGGTCCAACGGGTCCAGTCTGGATATGCCCAGGCCAAGCGTTAACGGGAAACCCGGAGCGCTCAGGTCTGACACTTTGTCCAGGAGTGTGGGCCGGTGAGGGACGGGCACCATGCTCGGCAGGCCCTGATTGGTCCACGTGGAGCACAGGTCCAGCTCGGTGTCGTAGGGGATGGAGGTGATCAGTGTGCCACGCTTTGGCTCAGAGGTGCCGGGGAGGAGGAACGGCTTCCTCGTCTGGACCACAGATGGAGCTTCGCCGTCCGACTCTGACGCCAAATCAAACACGACATCTGAAGAGTTGCTCTGAGCGCCCCCTGCAGGCGCCCCGGGTGACCCCAGTGCACTGTGGGAGTCTTGATGACGCTCGACTCTCTCCGGCAGCCCGTTACTGCTCTGATCCCACGGCCTCATGTCGGCCATCATCCCAGAGGGTCCCTCGTTGCTGTCGTCGGTGTCTGACAGCTGCGCCTCGGCTCCTTCACACACAGAACAAACCGTCTGAATCACGGCAGAGACGACAACAAACACGAGACAGAAAATACGTCAAACTTCTGTGAATGTTCAAGGACCTGCTGCTTGTTTTACCGTCTTCGTTGAGGAGCAGCTCGTCCGTGGCGTCCTCGTCATTCACTTCTTCTTTCGCTGTTTCCTCTTTTATCAGAACAACATCCTGTTCACCGAGCTCGTCTGCAGCAACCGGCGAAGACTCCTGAGAAATGACAAAGACACAAACAGCCGGGATTTAAATTCACACACAGACACTTCAGATGTGCTGAACCAGGCCGGACCCGTGCAGTGACCTCGTCTCCACCTCCCTCACCTCTGTGGTCGCCTCTGTCACGCCGACCCGTCCGCTCCGTCTGAGGTCTGTCTTGGTCTGTTCAGTACTCGCTCCAGCCGGTAAGACACGCTCTGCATGAAAGACAGACAGAGTAAAAGAAGTCCGGGAGTAGTCTCTGAGACGTCCCCGCAGACTGTCTAAAACCTGGACATAGTCTCTGTGACGTCCCCGCAGACTGTCTAAAACCTGGACGTAGTCTCCGTGACGTCCCCACAGACTGTCTAAAACCTGGACGTAGTCTCTGTGACGTCCCCGCAGACTGTCTAAAACCTGGACGTAGTCTCCGTGACGTCCCCGCAGACTGTCTAAAACCTGGACGTAGTCTCTGTGACGTCCGCAGACTGTCTAAAACCTGGACGTAGTCTCCGTGACGTCCTCGCAGACTGTCTCAAACCTGGTCGTAGTCTCCGTGACGTCCTCGCAGACTGTCTCAAACCTGGTCGTAGTCTCCGTGGCGTCCGCAGACTGTCTAAAACCTGGGCGTAGTCTCCGTGACATCGCCGCAGACTGTCTAAAACCTGGTCGTAGTCTCCGTGGCGTCCGCAGACTGTCTAAAACCTGGGCGTAGTCTCCGTGGCGTCCGCAGACTGTCTAAAACCTGGACGTAGTCTCTGTGGCCCCCGCAGACTGTCTAAAACCTGGGCGTAGTCTCCGTGGCGCCCCGCAGACTGTCTAAAACCTGGACGTAGTCTCCGTGGCGTCCCGCAGACTGTCTAAAACCTGGACGTAGTCTCCGTGGCGTCCGCAGACTGTCTAAAACCTGGACGTAGTCTCTGGCGTCCCGCAGACTGTCTAAAACCTGGTCGTAGTCTCTGTGACGTCCCGCAGACTGTCTAAAACCTGGACGTAGTCTCTGCGACGTCCACACAGACTGTCTAAAACCTGGTCGTAGTCTCTGCGACGTCGTATGAACCGTTTTTTAAGTTCCTTAATCCGGAACAACAGCACTACCGGAGCCGTGAGGAGTCATCGCGGTGTTTCCTGTCGCTGTTGTCGGTGTTAGCACACACTAATGACGGGCGGATGTTTACTCACCCACGGTGAAATCCGCCAGCCCGCCGTAGTCCAGCACCGCGGCGCTGCCCCGGTGTCCCCGGGCGATGATGGTCTCGATCAGCTCCAGCTTCCTCCGCAGCGCCTCGTTCTCTTTGTGGCTGCGGGAGATCTCCAGCTGCAGCACGGCGTAGCTGTCGTCCACCAGCTCGCAGATCTCCGCCACCGCCGCTTTGGTCAGCGCCTCCATGATGGACGCCAGCTGGGAGTGAAACGCTTTGAAACTCGTCATGTCGAAGCCGGACGGGAAGCGACGACAAACGGGAACTAAACGGACGTTTGACGGACAGCGCGGCGCGTTCAGGAGCACGGAGAACGAGCGTCCGGTGAACTAACGGTGAGTCCGTCCTTCTGTAAGCCGAGCAGGGAGCCACAGGCTGGGAGGAGCGGGAGCGACGCTGCCGTTAGATGTTGTTGTTTGTTGTCAGTCAGCTGGTTCCTCCTCAGCGTGCCGTTGGACAACTTCCGCAATGCCCCTTTCAAAATAAAAGACCAGAATGAATCACGGGAGTGCTGCCTTCAGGTGCGCCTCGTAAACTTTACGATCTCATATTTTGTTTTACTTAAAGCAGCATTTCGTAGATTAATTGGTATTTGTTGTAACTGTAACTACTCAAGCCCAACAAACAGGTGAAGCCTGACTCAAGACTGGACACCAAACTCTTAAACATTTTCATTTTTTCTATCTTTCATGTGTCGTTTTATATTATTTATTACATTTTTATTTCTCTACCTGAGGCCCAAATGTTTTAAATCTGTCCTTTGACTGTAGATCAACCAGGGGTCCGTGACCCCTAGGAGGGTCCATAGAGGCACTGATGGGGGTCCACTAATTTTTGTCATAATAATTGACAATTTTCACCAAAATAACAGTGACTGTGAGGCTGCAGATGATTGAGAAACTACAAACAGAGGAGGCATTTGGATGAATCATTGGACATGCTCAAAGACGCACAGCTCTTTAATAACCAATAATAATTATGCATTCACTTTTTAATCAATCATCAGGCTGATAGTATATAAATAGGTTAAAACAGTGAAATAAAAGTTGAATAAAGTAAATATCAAAGTTATTTTGTGTGTTAAAATGTGACACATTTTAAAATATTCATTACACGTGGGGGTCCCTGTTCTGTTTGTCTCTTGTCCAAGGACTCCTGCTGTAGAGCAAACTCCTGGTTGGAGTTGTCGTATTTCCCACAACATGTGAACGCAGCAACGGGTCGGTTTCTACGGCAACGGCGGACAACAGAGAGCAGGACGATGGTGTACAGTGAGTTAAAGGACAAAAGCAACATTTAAACGTCTGTCTGTTGTTATGGATCAGTTTGTTTGTGAATCACACGCTTTGCTTTTTATATTTAGTGACGTAGATTTGTAGTTTGTCAGTGAAGAGCCAGTAAACTACAGCTAACGCTACTTAACCAGCTAACCAGGTTTAATAATTAGCTTCTTGTTAATGATGAATAATTGCTGTAAATCATATTTTGGCTGATGTAGGTTGTTAATCGGCTCCTATCATCACTTTGAGTGGCATTAATTAGTATTAATTAATGTGTGTGTGTGTGTGTGTGTGTGTGTGTGTGTGTGTGTGTGTGTGTTGTCCACTCAGTCACAGAGGACTTGGTCCGCAGACGGGCCGAGCACAATGACTGTGAGATCTTCTCCCTGGAGGAAGTTTCTCTGCACCAGCAGGACGTGGAGAGGATCGAGCACATCGACAGGTGGTGCAGAGACCTGAGGATCCTCTACCTGCAGAACAACCTCATCCCCAGGATAGGTGAGACACCTGTCTGTGTGTAGGTTACATGTAACTGTATTAACAACGTTTAAATGACGTTTGTTTAACGTGACGCACCTGCAGGTCGACCCCCCCTGCAGACGTCTTTGGATTAATAAATCATGTCAGTGTTTGTGTTTGATATCCAGAGAATCTCAGCCGCCTGAAGAAGCTGCAGTATTTGAATCTGGCCTTGAACAACATTGAAGTCATTGAAAACCTTGAAGGTCAGTATGTGGAATACAGACAGAAATGAAGCTGGATGAAGGTTTATTTTTAAGATGCACTGAAACGTTCTAACAACAAGTTACTGGGCTTCAGTTCTATTATTTCTTTATTTAATTGATAGTTTAGTTAGAAAAAGAATAAATCACAGCCTGAAGAAACATTGTCAGTCTTCTGTCTTGTTTGTTTCAGACAAAAACTTGTTGAAGGCGACGTCTCGATGATTATTTAATCATTTATTTAATAATTATTTAACTGTTGATTGAAGGTCTTAATCCCAAAGGTATTAAATTTACTATGAAGATGAACAGCAGCAAAACTTCACGTCTGAGGAGCTGAAACCACAAAATATTTAACCTTTTTATTTTTGGGGTCAAATTTATTGTGAAACTACGTTTTACTCAAACGCCAGTTCTTCCTGATGTAGATGTAGTTTTATAATGTTGTGAGGCAGCGTGGGATCATGGGAGTTGTTGTTTTCATTGTGACTCACACAGAAATAGTTCACGGACAAGGTCAAGGTGTTAAAGTTTTATTCGCGTCACGCTTAGCTCAGACTTCCCGTTTGAACATCGTCTGAAACATTTGAGAAAACTCAACAAAACGCTGAAAACAGTTTTCGTGTTTTTTGACATTTAAATGCAGAAATGTTACATTTAGTAACTTTAAGTCAAAGTACTGTGAAAGTATTATCAGAAAAAATACTTCCCCGTCCACCTCAGTGTTTTTCTTTTGGCATAAAATGGAAATATTCTAGTATTTAGTACAGTACTTGAGTAAATGTACTTAGTTACATGAAGCCTCTGTGTACTTCCTGTCCTCAGGCTGTGAGAGTCTCCAGAAGTTGGACCTGACGGTGAACTTTGTGGGCTGTCTGAGCAGCGTGGACTCTCTGAAACACAACCTCCACCTGACGGAGCTGTTTCTGGTGGGGAACCCGTGCACCGAGTTCGAGGGCTACAGGCAGTGTGTGGTGACCGCTCTGCCTCAGCTCAAGGTAACTCACATGGTTTACGGACAGGTGGACGGACTTCCTGTTTCAATCTTTCTAGAGTTCATGTCCAGAGTTCAGGTCTAGAGTTCAGGTCCAGAGTTCAGGTCCAGAGTTCAGGTCCAGAGTTCAGGTGCAGAGTTCAGATCCAGAGTTCAGGTGCAGAGTTCAGATCCAGAGTTCAGGTCCAGAGTTCAGGTCCAGAGTTCAGGTCCAGAGTTCATGTCCAGAGTTCAGGTCCAGAGTTCATGTCCAGAGTTCAGGTGCAGAGTTCAGATCCAGAGTTCAGGTCTAGAGTTCAGATCCAGAGTTCAGATCCAGAGTTCAGGTCCAGAGTTCAGGTCCAGAGTTCAAGTCCAGAGTTCAGGTCCAGAGTTCAGGTGCAGAGTTCAGATCCAGAGTTCAGGTCCAGAGTTCAGGTCCAGAGTTCAGGTCTAGAGTTCAGATCCAGAGTTCAGGTCCAGAGTTCAGGTCCAGAGTTCAGGTCCAGAGTTCATGTCCAGAGTTCAGGTCTAGAGTTCAGGTCTAGAGTTCATGTCCAGAGTTCAGATCCAGAGTTCAGGTCCAGAGTTCAGATCCTTGCTTCTTTGTCTCTGTCTTCAGTGTCTGGACGGGACGGAGATCAGCCGCTCGGAGAGGATTCGAGCCTCTCAGGGACTGGAGGAGGTAAAGAGGCGAGTATGGGAGCAGGAGAAGGAGTACCTGAAGAGGAGAACCAGGGAGAAAGAGGAGGCACAGAGGAAGGCAGCAGGAGAGGAGAAAGGAAACAAGGAGAGGAAACCAGGCAGCGACGGCCGCTGGTACACCGACATCAACACAACGTGAGTGCAGACCACTTCCTGTCGTTTTATGGTGATTGTTCCAGAACCAGAGGAGGTGACGTCTGTCTCTTTGTCTTTTCTCTGCAGTCCAGTGTTGGAGCAGAACAAGGAGGACCAGGAGGTGGAGCAGAACAAGGAGAACCAGGAGGTGGAGGAGAACATGAAGCCGATGAGCTCTGATGAGGAGCGGCGGGAGAGGGAGTTCTGGCACACGCCGAGTCCGTTCACCCCCGAGTCTCGTCTGGAGGCTCACCGCCACCTGGAGGAGAAGAGGAAAGCGAAGGAGAAGTAAGCGCTCTCAACCGTCATGTTTCACCCACATCACACCTCCACCTAATGAACCTCCAGAGAGTTTAATATTTAGAAATCCTTCAGTCAACCCAAAGGTAGACAAGGTGAGGCTTCCTTGTTCCAAACCTCATCCTGAATCCAAAAACGTGACGTTCACCTGACTACAGGTAAACGCCGCACACTGTCCTTCGCCTCTCCTTCTATCAGGCTGAGATATGCCTAAGGTGGAGGAATGCTGCTCCACCCGCCAACGCTCAGTGTCTGATGTCCCGTCTCAGTTTGGGGACCCTATAATGTAATAACTTCACCAATAATGTAATCAAATATCCTGACTGATATTGTAATAACATTTTTACCGATAATGTAACACCTTATTACATTATTGGGAATTTATTACATTTTACATTTTCTGTTTTTTTCCAAAACAGATTGTGTAATATATGTTCATTTTCAGTCCAGAGTTCTACATTTTGTGTTGTGAGAATCTATGCATCGGATTTGAAACAGCAGAAAGACTACTGGGTTAGATGGCAGACCTTGAGTTCACACAGCCATGTGCACATGTGCAGATACGCAGGGACATGCAGCTACATCCTGCTCTTACTGAGTGGGTGATGGACTTACCTGCTTGGGAGACCAGATAAGCTTCTGAGCAGCTCTGGAGACCCCAGGTAACTCTTCACAGATTACATCATGAAAAACCACAAACCAACAAAACAACTTTCAGTAACACCTCATCTGAAGAGGATATACATAAGCATTCATAACACCTGCATACACATTACATGACACCTGACATAAACACAGGCCTACTCATAAATGGTTATTATATCACTTTCAATGTCAAATTGACATCTTACTCTATGTCAAGTGACATAGTGGTCAGCTGACATACTGTCATACTTCGTCGTATGTTCAGGAAATGATTACATTACAGGGACCTTCAGTCTTTCTTCTGCAGCTTGAGATCGTCACAGATCTGCTGCAGTCCACTATTTCAACCACTGGATGTTGCTGTAACATCACCCATAATGCAGTGCAGTCTGCCGTCTATGGGTGCGCAGGTTTATCTGCCGATACCTCATGGCCAAAAGTATGTGGACACACAAACACTCCATCGGTGTGAGACGTTTGAGGGTTCGAAAATCCCAAATCAACCTGAAACTCTGTCGTGAGACTCCAGAGGTGAAGACCTGTGATTGCACAGTCATCACTGAAGCAGTTTATTTGATAACATTTTATATTTTAAATGAATTTAACTGGATTGTGAGAGAAAGTGGAGATTTGGGTGGTGCAGAGCCTCGACTCTTTATGTCCACCTCAGTTTGTAAACCATCGATTCAGAGGCCGTCCTTCATGTTTCCACGTCGGCCTCACTGAAGCTGCTTTAGATTAAAATCAGAATAATCCAAATTAAAGACTGTCTGACACAACAAAACCTGTTTTCATTGTTCAGCAAGAATCTGAACGCCGACCACAGACGGAAGAATATGCAAAATAAAAATATAGAAAAGAGTCAAAATCATCAAAAGTGAGGACAGACGACGTGTAATAATATTTTTATTCTCGTGATCGCATGAAACTGTTTTTCTGTGGAGCACAGGAGGAATGTTCACATAAAGGCACAAACACATTAAACATGTTGGAAAACTTTGAGCGATGAATTACTGAAATGTGGAGTTTAAACAGTTTTCAGTCCAGGATTTTGTGGGCGGTCCTAAAGGGCGGCTCGATGACACGCTGAGGCCGCACTCAGCTGCTACAACCTTTGCTTGCTAGCTCCACCCTCGACGTCCTGCAAAGGCGTCTTCCCTGGATGAACAGCTCGTTACTTCATTTAAATTCCCCAAACATGAAGAGATGAAGAAGAAGTTTGATTTTGTGGAGGAGCATGTTGACCAACACCAGCTGAAGATGTGATGATCCAGGAAGATGCTGCAGGGACACCAGAACATCAGTGAGCTGATGTCGGGTCTGGATCTCTGGATTCTTGAGGTCAGAGCTCAAGCCAAGTTCCTCCACATCAAACTGTTTCTTTACGGTCGGCTGGTTTTGTGTCTTTAAGTTCAAAGAACAAATTTAAGAGACAAACAGCGTCACATGCTTCAGGTCATATAAGGTTACAATCCTTTACTGTCGGCTTTAAACCATTTTTCATGAATATTGACGCTGAAATCTGCTGCAGCTTCAGGTAATTTGGTGAAACGTGTGCTGCCTTCTCAACCAATCAGCAGGGGAATAGATCAATCAATCAGTGTCCTTATTGACCACCCGGCGATGGTCGAAGTGATTTGTTTTTCTGTACAGGATGGAAGGAAACATCAGTTGAACAGCAGAAATCAGGACTCAGGTTTTGACACAGCAATTATCAGGACAGATGAGGCCGTGCTCACAGGTGCATCCGTCGGGTTAATGAGACGTTTTCAGGGTCCGTGCAGCAGCTCAGAACAAAGTGTGCTGTGACAGGAGGACACGTGAGCACGCTCAGATGCTTGGTTTGTTCGTTTGTTGGCTAATGAGTCGGTCGGTGAGCTACAAGATGCCGATAATCCTGAATGAGTTACCGACGCTGTGTTTAGGTTGACTGTCAGTGAGCGCTGCGTGAGACTTAAATGAATCTGAAATCTGAGTTTATAAAAATAAGTTTGATTTAAAACAAATCCTCGATTTTTATTCATGAATAACAAAGCTGCTCAAACGGCTGCCAACTGTAGCTGCTGTTAGCTGACGGAGGAAGCTAAGAAGGGAAAAGGAGAGAGTGAGCGAGCAAGAAGCCGCCGGACAAGAGTAAATCTGAGACTGACTTTTAGTCGTCATCTGATCACTGTCGGTGGGCTCCTGAGCCAATCACATGTAAGTCAGGTGTGTTTGTGCACCAATCAGACCTCAGCATGTTTCAGACTGGTTCGACTGACTCTGCAAAGTCTTTGTTGAAGTCTTATTAATTTTCCCGCCACGCTGCTAATTAGTACTCGCCCTTAAGGTGACCCTCTTGCCGGGGTGTTAATTGGGTGTGTGTGTTGCACATCCTCCCCTCACCGGGCTTCCTCTCTGTCAGTGCAGTGATCAGCCGGGCAGCTGTGAGGTTTCACTCTGCGTGGACCGATGAGGAGACGCCAGCTGATTATGTGTTATTAGTCAGCAGCCTGTTACAGCTGACACGTGAACAGTTTGAGTCACGTCAAGGCGTGGCTTTAGATTTCTTGACTTATTACAGCCTGCAGAGTCTTTGCAGAGAGATTCCTCTCGTTGATGCCTTCCTTCTTTTTCGTCCGTAACTTCTCGTCGTCCTCAGTTGTCATCATCGTTGCGTTGAAGTTTGGTCTGAGGTGGGCGTCGTGAAGCAGGACTGTAAGCGTGATTAAAGAGCACACGAATAAACCTGACATGCAATACATCTCTAGAATAATAAATACACAAAGCCTCCTACGCTCATCCAGCTCCTCTGAGACTTCAGGGTCGCCCCGGGGTTCAGCTCCGTCCAAGGGCACTCTGACAGTGGAAGCTGGCTCTGTGATACCGACGTTCAGCCTCCAGTTCACAGGGGGATACTTCCCCCAGCTGGACTGACTGTCCACTTCTACTGCAGCCCATGTTGCTGGAGGAGAGAAGAAGAAGTCAGTAGTTATCATTGATGCATCTGCTTTAAGGCACATTTACAACTTTTGCATAAAAACAGCAGAAAAATGGTGCAAAGGTGTGAAAACGAGGAGATGCAATGAAGGCAACGCAACATTGATGTTGCAGAACCTGCTTCTTCTTCTGCAAAGATTCATGTCCTGCTGACGAGGACGAGGGCAGTCACGGAGACTACGTCCAGGTTTTAGACAGTCTGTGGGGACGTCACGGAGACTACGTCCAGGTTTTAGACAGTCTGTGGGGACGTCACAGAGACTACGTCCAGGTTTTAGACAGTCTGTGGGACGTCTCAGAGACTACGTCCAGGTTTTAGAGAGTCTGCGGGACGTCTCAGAGACTACGTCCAGGTCAAGGAATAAAGCTCCCTGATTGGTCCAGGGGAATCCCTTCCTATGGATGAAGTTACACCTCAGGTTAGTCCTGTTTGAAGTAACCCGGTGTGACGGCTCTGAAGCTGAACCGGTGACAGTCTGCTTCCTAATCCATACCACACAAACGTCCCGGGCCTGCACGCTGTCCGAGCATGAAATCAGGCTGATGCGGTGTTGCCGTTTTTATCGCCTCCCTGCGCGTCGCGGCTGTCAGAGCGCGCTGACTTGATGCATGAAGTCGTGCCGTCACTGGATTGTCAGGAAAGATGAATTTCCCGCTCCTGAGGTGGATCCTGCGATAAGGTCAACTGCTCCCGTGTTTCATGGCTGCTCAGTTCCTCTGAGAGGAGGGATAACACCGGACCAACCGATCCAAACACACCGACAGGCGGAGATTTGCATGAAAGCTCCTCTCCGTGAGATGACGTGTGGTTTAAATGATGATATACAGAATATTAAAGGTCCAGTGTGTTTAACAGGCTTTATTTACAGAATATAATCTCCATTCTTAATCCCACAGTTCAAACTTTGACATCTACAGACGCTGCAGGTCCTCTTCCACAGAGTCCGCCATGTTGAGCCGCCAGGCACAGTGACTGTAACTCTACAGATGAATGAAGACTTCTCTGCAGAGTTGTACGCAGCTAACTGAAAGCTGTCCAAACAGATCGTCCTCAGCTCTGGACTGTCATCATCGATGTCTCCATGACTCAGCTGTTTGATGGACGCCCTGTCAGTTAGAGAAGTTAGAGAAGAGGATTTTAAAGTGTAGCAGCGAGACGCACCGTGACCTGAACAGGCCAACCGTGTATCGCTGAGGCCGGAGAAGAGCTGATGTTTGAAGTGGAAGTTCAAGTATCTCAGGGTCTTGTTCACGGGTGACGGGAAGATGGAGCGTATAAATACTGAGGACGTTGCACCGGGCCGTGTTGGGGAAGAGGAGCTGAGCCAGAAGCGAAGCTCTCGATTTTGCAGTCCGTCACCGATGGTCATGAGATCGCGGATACAAGAAATGAGCTTCCTCATTGGCCGGGCTCAGCCATAGATAGGGTGAGGAGGGAGCTTGGAGTAGAGCTGCTGCTCCTCCAGCTGAGGTGGTTCAACATCCGACTAGGACGATCCTTTGGAGCTGTTCCAGGCATGTCCAACTGGGAGGAGACCCGGGGCGGTCCCAGAACCTGCTGGAGGGACTACATAGCCCATCTAGCCTGGGAACGCCTCGGGGTCCTCCAGGAGGAGCTGGAATGAGTTGCTGTTAGATTTAGTCGATGATGTTTAGTTAACTTAAGTTCACGTTGCTTGCAGTGAACACGTTCCTCTGCTCAGCATCATGAATAGAAGATGTGAGGAAGAGTCGTGCTGCTTCTTCCTCGCTGGTTGACCAACCGTGTGACGCTAACGTGCATGACTCCTGCAGTAATACAACTATTAACCCAGGAAGCCTTAGCTGCTCGTCTAACTGCTCATCTCCACGGGACCACTTCAACTCTAAACCATCCCAGCAGATTGAAGCTCTCTGAACACAGTGTCACCCTCCTCCTCCTCCTCCTCCTCCTCCTGCAGAGTTTGTGATGGCCGACCCGCCTTGACCGCAGACTCCTTCGTCTGCCGCTCAGTGGGTTTAATAGATGGAGGTGTGAGGAGTGTGTTTCCCTGCTCCTGTCACGGCCGGCTTCACGTGGTTAACGGAGCGAGCGGTTGTACAGAGAATACAGTGAGTGATCCGCGTCAGAGGTGGTGGGCGAAAAGTCCAGGTGGCTTCATGAATATTTAACACTGTGATCTTTGTAACAACTCAAGTTCATTAAAGGGTCGTTCAGGCTGATATTCCCTCGATCCCTCAAATCTTGGACTCACGGGTGTGTGTGTGTGTGTGTGTGTGTGTGTGTGTCCCACAGTAAAACCCTCTATTGCCCATTATCTGTTGTGTCTCCCTTTATGGACGCCTCTGGAGGAGAGGTGGTTCTCCTTCACCTCCGAAGACCTCATAATTCTTCTACTGTCGTCTGTCAGTCTACCCATCACACACACACACACACACACACACACACACACACTGTACTCGACTCATGCTTTATTGTTTCTCTGCAGGGAGAAGGAGAAGAAGCCGAAGGCCCGAGGACGCTGATCACTGCTGATGGACGAGTCATGAACGTCAACGAGCCAAAGTACGAAACACACAGTGTAACCCCGCTGTGTACTCAGTATTTGTTCTGATTACATTACTTCTGATCTGTGGTACTAGAACTTAAAGGACTGAACTCTTCCTCCACCACAGGCTAAATCTCACTTTATTACCTGTGTTATGTTTCAGTGGTGCAGTTTAACCAGCTGTGATTGGCTGTGAGGGATCCGTCCACTCAGCAGCGGGCACAGCAGAAAGCAGCATAACTGGTTCTGGTTCTAGTTCTGCTCAGCCCGAGCGACAGAACATCGAATCAGCTGTTTGGCTCGCACAGTTTTCTTTCACAGTGCTTCACACCTGTGATGTTCGACTGCTCGTTCAGACAGCGCGGCAGGTAAAAAGCTGCCAGCTGCTGTGAGATTGCTTCATTTGTGGCCTTCGGTTTGTGATACCTGCTGCTGATTGGTTCACCTGCCATCAGAGGCCGACAGCAGCGTGCGATGGGGGCAACCTGATAGCTGCGGGCCACCCCGGTCTCCCTCCATTAGCCAGAGGTTTATATCCAGAGCAAGGCCACGCGGGTCAGGGCCTTAAAACACGGCTGATTTCATTTGTAATCTGAGCTGAGGACACACTCGGGTCAGGAATGTATCCTTTATATGATAGATGACTTCACAGCAGCACGGCCTGAGCGGCAGCAGGCACCGACTTCACGTCTTGTTCTGTCCACTGATGCTACGCTAACACAATATTTATTCTATGAAAAGGTGTTTGATGAACGAGCACGCTGAAAATAATCCTTATGTTTATTCTGGATTCATCTGCTGCTTCATTTCAACATCAATCCATCGATCGGTCAGTCCGTTAAGTCAGCTGAAGATTTACAGTCACACATTTAAGTGTACACATTTAAATATCAGACTACAGCAGGTGAAATCAGCTGAAGATTAAATACTGAAAGCAGTTGAAGTGTAAGAAGTTCAGTTCATCATCAGTTGAAGGTGAAGTGATGGAGGCAGTGGAAGTGTGTTTACTTAAATGTCAGAGAAAGCAGTTGAAGTGTGATGTGCACTGTGAGCAGTTGATGTGACAGTGTTGGTGGTAAGTAAGCAGACAGCTGAAGTGAAACCGTGTCAGTTGAGGTGTGGATGTTGAAAGCAGTCGAACTGTCAGTCGAAGCGTAGAGGTGGAATTATCAGCGTTGGTGTACTGATAAAAGTAGTTAAACTTCTTGTTCGAGTAGGACTGGAGATAGTTGAAGTGTTTGAAAGCAGTCGAAGTGTCAGGTGGGATTCACGGCAGTACTCTTCCTCTGTGTGCGTTCACAGGCTGGACTTCTCTCTGACCGAAGATGAAGACAGCAACACGATCGTCTTGGACCTGTCGGTTTACAGGTACGAACGACGAGCCCAGACAAACAACAAGTAGTTCAGACCGAGCAACCTAACCTCCACTTCCACTCCTCTCACAGACACATGGACACCTCCTTGATAGATGTGGACGTTCAGCCAACGTACGCCAGAGTCAGCGTCAAAGGAAAGGTACGCGTTGATAGACAAAATCAGTCATTCAGGATTTTGAAGCAGCAGTCTTAAATGTTTTCAGTTTACAGGTCGGACTGTCGCTCTGTGCTGATTTGTTTCTGACGTAGCAGACGATGAACCGACTCCTTCATGTCATGGAGTGTTTCACAGAGGTCTCATATTCTGACCCGTGGCTCACTTTTGTTCCTCATACATTCACACTGGAAGCTGGCCAGTTTAACCACAGACTGCTGCTGTCAGCCAGTGAAGGTCCTTGCTCAAGGGCACTGCGGCAGCAGTTGGCAAGCGCACATTTCTTAATCCAGCCAGTTTTGGGGATTCAAACCTGTGACCTTCCAGCGATGAGTTAAATGTGAGTTATATTTAGATGAGGGGTTTGTCTGAAGCGACACAGTGAGCTCTGGTTTCTCACTGTAAGCTGACAGTCAGAGATGTTCTCCTTCAGACTGCAGGCAGCAGCAGCAGGCGCTCAGCCAGCCCACCGCAGGCTCACAGCCCACCGCAGGCTCACAGCCCACCGCAGGCTCACAGCCCACCGCAGGCTCACAGCCCACCGCAGGCTCACAGCCCACCGCAGGCTCACAGCCCACCGCAGGCTCACAGCCCACTGTGAACATTACACTCTGCAAAGTCACAGCAGCTCCATCTACCAGCTGCTTTAACTTTGAGTGTGCAACACGGCACGTTCCCGTCACCCTGCGAGAACTATTTAACCATCCTTAATGAGACAGGATGCAAACCGTAGTCTGACAACCCAAGTCACCTGATTTAGGAGGCTTTGCACCGCTGAGCCTGGTTACGTTGCCCGCTCACACGCTGCCTCCTAACACACTTATTAGTGAACAATACGGGGTGATCGATGTGATCGCAGGCTGCTGTGAATTCATGGAGATCATGCTTGTTGCTGAGTCGGTGGCAGAGAGAGGTGTGATGGATGAAGAGTCAGATTTAGAGCAAATAAGAGGCCGTCAGAAGCTGCTGCATCATCACAGCTGACAGGCTGATACATTTATGGACGGAGTTTATTACCTCTGCTGAGAAGTCGCTTCCCGGCTCTGAACTTTTTTATTCCAAATCAGCAGCTGTCCAGTGCGAGACTCCTCCTCCAGTAAATAATAAAATATGACACAGTCACCTGAGCTGAATGTGAAGGAGCAGTAGAGCAGCATTTATCTTGTGTCAGGTGTTTGTTTATTGTGAAGAGAGGCTGATTTCTGCACGTCATCATAACCAGAATTCACCTCCAAGAGACAAAACATGACTGAACCAAAGACAGAAACCTGGACGTAGTCTCCGTGACGTCCCCACAGACTGTCTAAAACCTGGACGTAGTCTCAGTTTATGTGGCGTACTCGTGGTTCATCGTTCATACATTCACCTCTGAGCAGCACTGGGGAAACGTGTGGAGGATTTTAATCTCTCACAAACAGACCACAGCAACCTTTAAGCCTGATTAAACAGCTGTTTGGCCACACATAAATTTAATTTTTTGTCTCCATTATAAATATATAAACCTGCAGGTTTGGCCTCTCAGCTCTCGCTGCCACAGATCTGAATGTCACGGCTCCGCTTCAAGCTGTTAGCGTGTTTATGGATGGTTGTTTTATGCCAGGGGTCAGCCTGATTGGACGGGCGGTGTGATTTACGCAGCGATACATCAACTCAGGCCTTTAAAATTTGTTTCTAAATATGGAGTCATTTGGAGGAGCATCGACTGGAGGAGTCATCTGTGAGGTGTGTTTATCAAGTCAGCAGCACCTGACAGCTGCAGAGGAGTCGGACGATGGCTCCAGTTTGGGAGTTTTCCTTCTTCTGTGCCGGTTTACCCCCACAGTCGCACAAAAGTCTCATTTTAAGCCCATTTTTGCTCCCACGTGGATCATTTAGGTTTTCACAGGATTTCACTGCTGTGATTGATGCCACTGTTCTCAGCTGGAGCTATTCTCGGTCACTCTCGAAGTCTTTTCTGGAAAGCGTACCTATAAAAAGAGCCCCGCTAATGATTAAAGCCATTTGACACAGTGGGGGACGGCAGCGCTGCCAGATCAGCGCATTAATCTCACTAATTAAAGTTATGAATAATTTACTCTGCAGATATTTCAGATCGTCCTGCCGGCTGAAGTGAAGCCCGACAGCTCGACGGCTCAGAGGTCCCAAACCACCGGACACCTGGTCCTCACCATGCCCCGGGTACGTACGGTGACACACCTGAGCCAGGTACAGGACTTTCTCCAGGAAGTCTTTGTGAGTTTATCAGTTTGTTGTTCGTTTGACGTTCATGTTCCACAGAGGATGAACCATGATCACTTTGATGATGTTAAATCACTCCCATCATCAGATCTTCTCGTCGTTCTGCAGCAGAGTGAAGCGCGTCACTTCCTTCTTTCTAAACTTTTCAGACTGTGAACTAAAAAAAAACTTTTTTAATTTGAATTTTCTGTAATTAAATTCAGTCACAGCTCGTAAAGCGAGTTTCAAACTGGGTCACGGGTCTCATTATGTCCTCATGTGTGCTGCATTTATTCAGGAAGAGGCAAAGCTGAGTGTTCATGCAGTTTCTTCTTTTAACACTTTAAATAATTGTTTTAGTGGAGCTGCACAGATTACACAGGACGGCTCAAACTGTGCTCGCACGTTTGGTTTGTGTTCAGTTACTTGGATCCAGTGTTGTAGTTTTTAAAGGTCTCAGACAAAGATGACGACCGCAACTTTGGGGATTTATTTGTCAGAGTTCATCTGAGAAACAGCATCTGAAAGAACACAGCAAGGCGACAGCGACGTGATTAGGGTTGCAAAGGGGTGGAAAGTTTCCATGAAATTTCTGGAAACTTTCCATGGGAAGTTAAGCTCTGGAATTGGGAATATTTCAAATCGGAAACTCATACCTGCATCATATCCAACATAAATCTAAACATGCAAAATAAAACAATTAAAAACATTTCAACAGATTTATTTGTAAGTAGAATTTTATCAAGTTTGAATTATTTTATTGAACAATATTATGTAGTCCACGAGCTCAAATGTGTGTCTTCAACAGTCTCTGTGTGCTCTGGGCTCTAAAGTGTGGTCCAGGTACAGAAATCACCTGTGCAGGTAGGGGGCGTGGCCTCAATAGCCCTGCAGTAAGCAGTGTGCTATGAGCAGATATATTCAAGTGTACCTGCATGAAATCTGGTTGTTTTAGTCAAGATTATGCTAAAATATATTTTCACCAACTGTTTTTAAAAAGGGCCTGTTAAAGGGCCAACCTTAAATGTTGTAAAATCCCTGTTTATTCCCATAAATTCCTGTTAATACCCATGGAAAGTTTCCGACTTTGAAAATTCCTGGAATTTTGCAATGACTTCAACGCTCAGATCACCTTCAGTCCATCTCGTCCTCAAAGAGAATTAGTCTCCTCGATCCTCTCTCTCTCCTTTCACTGGTGCGTCCTGAATATTCAGTTGGAATATTACCAGAATGTAAAGTACCATAACTGTCATCCATCTGTTTGCACCTCGAGCTGTGTGGATCAGGCGTCGTGCACCCCGAGGTGTAATGAAGGAAGTCTTTACGGTGCCTGTAAAGAGAGACAGATGCTGACGCTGCAGAATCAGAGCTGCCGTTCATCCTCCAGCAGACACAGATCAGAAATGAAAGAAGCCGCTCGCAGATTAAACATGAAACATTTCTCTCTGATTTTTTCAGACCGAAGGTGAAATCAAAGTGACAAAGACCGTCCCGCGTCCACGCAGAGCGCGTCAGGACGGATGCAGCAGCTCACCTGAGGACAGTAAAAGGTAAAGACACTGATGATACAGACGGGACGGACAGTGAACGTGTTGACTTCATAAAGGCTGATCCACAGTTACTACGTATTAATACAGACACACCAAACGTATCCTGTGATGATGTCAGTCATGTCATTGACTTTACAGTCTGTACCATAAATAATACAACGTAAGAAGAAAAACACGAGATGACAAAAATACTATCCATCCATCTATCCATCCATCCAGTGGCGTTGCCATAGATACCGCATTGTGTGACGTAATCAGACGCGCCCCGAGCCGATCTGGTACCTACACCGGTAATACGTGGTTACGCTGTTGCTGCACACGTGAGCTCAGACAGACAGACAGCGAGCAGAGGTCGACCTACGCCGTCAGTCATGATGGTCGTACTTTGAACGGACCATATTTTCTGAGGTGATTTAAACACGTTAGCTGCTGCAGATGGAGCCAGCGGTGAACCAACAACCCTCGTGTCCTGTGAGAGAGAACAAGGCAACATAAGACTCTGAAAAATAACTGTTGACTGTGTTTGCCTTTACTGACACCAGCTGGAGGGTTGGGTTTAGAACTGAGACGCTACCGGGCCACCAGGTGGGCTGTTTTGCATAGTTTAGCTTCATGCTGGTGCTCCTACTGTTTGAACCAAGTATAACAGTCTTGTGTTGATGAGTGTGTTTCTGTTGCAGGTAAACTAATAAGAAATATGAAGTTGTGAGTATTAATGAGGCATAAAGAGCGCCGAGCAGCAGAGCAGCAGAGCTGTGGCCTGCAGGCAGCGCTGTGTTTGCATGAATTTATCAGAGTCAAGTGTCGGTCTCTGTTGGCCGTGCTGTTGGTCTTTGTTTGGCCTTGACTTGAGTGTGCACATATTCAAATGCCTGCAGCTTATCAGCTCCCTGTTGTCCTAATTACACATTCCTGTTGTATATTAAACACTGTGAATGGTTCATGTTATCAGCCGTGTTAATGATAGCGCCCCCCCTGATAACGACTGCATACCGGGCACAGATAACCTTGACCAGAGCTGCAGCTTCACACACAGTTTGACTGTCGGCTTCAGGCTCGAGCTGATGTTTGGTATTGTGTTCTTGAACGTGAGCGAGGCAGAGACCGTTACATCACATCAGTGACAGACACAACTGAAGAACGACTGAATGACTTCTTCTAAATACTGTCACCATATTGCTCTATCAAAAAGGAAAGTCTTAAAGGTGTTGACCGTGTCTGCCTCCTGAACACAACATGGGAGTTTGTTCCACAGAAGAGGAGCCTGATAGCTGAAAGCTCTGGCTCCCAGTCTACTTTGGAAACTATAGGAACCACAAGGAACCCAGAAGAACCACAAGGAACCCAGCATCCTTATAGATGGTTATAAATGTGATGGTGCCTGACCATGAAGAGCGTCTGATCTAAATTCGTAGAGTCACACATGAGGGGAAAAATAAGAATCAGGACTTCATGACAGCTGCTAGCATGGCCGCAGAGTCTTAGTCCTGTTTTTGACTGCAGCTGTATGATTTTCCGTTCTTCCAGGTAGTCGTTGGTTTGAGTCTGAAGATCAATGTGCAGAGACTTAAAAACTGGCTTACGTTACATTAACATTACCAGTGGAGACTTTTCAGATCAATCAGCACTTACAGCGGCATTATTCCACGACTGTAATGTCACTGTGATCCAAACAGCAGCAGACATCGATCGTTCTGGAGATGTTACGGCGTGTTTAGGAAAACGGTCAGCAGTATTCTGACCATAATGACAAACACATAAAGGCTCTGACAAACATCAGCTGGAATAACTCCAGTCACTTTGTTGTTCTTTGTTTGGTGTCACTTCACTTCCTGCTGCGATTTCACATTAAAAGCCATGAAAGCCTTGGAGCCACAGGAAGTGGCTTTTAAACCAATTAAAGGATGAATTTACAGAGACGTCGGGTCAACGTGGACCAAGTGTCCAGTTCTGGGGTGTCATTGGAGAGCCGGTCATTGGTGTAGGTTTGGTTTGGTTTGGTTTGGTTTGGTTTAGGTTTGGTTTGGTTTGGTTTGGTTTGGTTTGGTTTGGTTTAGGTTTGGTTTATGTTTGGTGTAGGTTTGGTTTGGTTTAGGTTTAGGTTTGGTTTATGTTTGGTGTAGGTTTGGTTGGTGTAGGTTTGGTTTGGTTTGGTTTGGTTTGGTTTGGTTTGGTTTAGGTTTGGTTTAGGTTTGGTGTAGGTTTGGTTTGGTTTGGTTTAGGTTTGGTTTGGTGTAGGTTTGGTTTGGTTTGGTGTAGGTTTGGTTTAGGTTTGGTTTGGTTTGGTTTAGGTTTGGTTTAGGTTTGGTTTGGTTTGGTTTGGTTTGGTTTAGGTTTGGTTTAGGTTTGGTTTAGGTTTGATTTGGTTTGGTTTGGTGTAGGTTTGGTTTAGGTTTGGTTTAGGTTTGGTGTAGGTTAGCTCAGAGCTCAGCAGCTTCACCTCTTAATGACGACATTAGTGCACAGTGCAGTCTGACGGAGATCTGTTTCCTCTGCACCATCATCATTACCATTTTATGAGCGGAGCGTCTTCGTGTCCTTCATCTGGCCCCATCAAACACGTTAAAGAGCCGCGGCGATCCTCCACCCTCAAATTAAACATTCAATAAAAATGTTAAGCTGCTCGAGCACCGCAGCCAGGTGACAGGTGAGTTATTACATCATCCGGACATGATTAGGGCGACCTCTGACCCCGGCTCACCCCAGACTCTGTATCTGGCCTGTGGATGGAAATGGATGTGAAGGCCGTGATGAGGTTTGAAATGGAGCTGCTGGATGACACGAGGCAGGTCAGCGCATGAATTGTGACATGAGATGAAACTCAAACATTATCGGAGACCTGCAGCTCGCGGCGGCTGAGATGATGTTCCGAGGTCGGAGGTCAGAGGTCGGAGGTCAGAGGTCAACTGCACGGCAAAATCTGTGTTGTTGTGTTGAAGTCAGCTGGATGAAGTTTCCTGCAGCGCGGTGACGGACACGGGACAACACCACAGTGTATGTCAGATAATCGACCGATCAGTCATCGGCTTTCAGCCACAACTGTTAGTACATGAGATGAACACGTTTGAAGCTCACTGTGTTCATGTTTAAGTGAAATATGAATCATGTGTGTACACACATGTTAGAGCAGACAACAGGAGCTGCAGACGCCCAGCCTGTGGTTCAGGTCCAGCATGAAGGATGAAGGGTGGAGTGGGGAGTGTTAAGGTAGACAAGGTAGAGAACACCTAACTGCTCCCAGGGCGCCGCCCACCACTCCACCATCGCCCCACGCCTGCATGTCAATGAGCCAGAGACAGACAGAGAGAGACAGACAGAGGCAGAGAGAGAGAGACAGACAGAGACAGAGAGACAGACAGAGAGAGAGAGAGACAGAGAGAGAGAGACAGAGACAGACAGAGAGAGAGACAGAGACAGACAGAGACAGACACAGAGACAGAGAGAGAGAGAGAGACAGACAGAGACAGAGACAGACAGAGAGACAGACAGACAGACAGACAGACAGAGTCAGACAGACAGACAGAGACAGACAGAGAAAGACACAGAGAGACAGACAGACAGAGTCAGACAGACAGAGACAGACAGACAGACAGAGACAGACAGACAGAGTCAGACAGACAGAGTCAGACAGAGACAGAGACAGACAGAGAGAGACAGACAGACAGAGACAGACAGAGAGAGACAGAGAGACAGACAGACAGAGACAGACAGAGACAGAGAGAGACAGACAGACAGACAGAGAGAGAGAGAGACAGAGACAGACAGACAGACAGACAGAGTCAGACAGACAGAGACAGAGAGAGAGACAGAGACAGACAGACAGACAGACAGACAGACAGACAGACAGACAGACAGATAAAGGGGGTCACAGGTCAGAATCAAACTCTGGGTCACTGCAGTCTGTACACGGTGTAGGCTTAACCTGATGAAGTTAGTCTTAACCTGGTGAAGTTAGTCTTAGCCTGGTGAGTGCAGCATCAAATGATCTTTAAAGTTTGAGTTTAAACACATAAATTGCTTTAATTGCACCTTTTGTGTGTTTGTGTCTCAGCCTGCTCATGATAAAACACGAGTCAGCTGTTCACATCAAACGTGTCCCTCTGGGCTAATTTCATTATCTTTGTTTACCAAAGCATAACCAGTGTGTGTGTGTGTGTGTGTGTGTGTGTGTGTTTGACCCTGACCCGCCGCCTCCTGACCCTCCACCAGCTGATGACTTCATCAATATTACACCACCCAGCGTCTCTCTGTGCTCATTACTACATGTTCAGGTCTGATAATAAGGCATCATTACCTGTGAGATATGATGACCAGCGGGCCTCCGCCTGCAGGCTGACCCATTACGGGGAGCCGTCCCGTACCTCCTAACCAGGGAAGGCATCAGCAGAGGAGCCCTGCACTAATGACTCCATCCATCTCCTGCAGAGGAGTGCTGACCATCCCATTTACCAAGACGAGTGTTGGAGCTAAACTTAGAGCAGATGTCTTAAATCTTTAACTCTGTTACACCTCCTCCTCTTCATTAAGAGACATCCACTGAGCGCTCTTATACTGCCCTCGGTTAAAGGAAACTTTCACAAACAGGAAACTTTCATCTGTTTTTAATCACATGACTGACGATGGGAACAACCATCAGACGCTGTAATGGTTTCAACATGAGCTGGTGGAGGTGGCGTGAATCAAATGTCTCTGGTATGTCATGTGATGTTTGTCACGCGTGAACGCGTCCTGATGGATAAACGCGGATCACATGATAGAACATTACCCTGAAGGAGAAGGAAAATGGACGTTTATATCCAAACCAAGTGAAACGTTTTATAAAACAGCCCTTTAAAGTAATCAAACACAGTTTAGTCTTAAGTCGAGATAATATAATAATAATAATATCAGACTGACACAAAATGCAAATGAAATAAATAAATAAATAAATAAATCTTCCATCAAACACACTGAAAATCAGACATTACACGCTGTAGAGCACCATGACACATTTTAAATAATGAAGCATAAATACATGAAGAGCAGCCATAAATACATTTTAAATTCAGTTCATTTCTGTCACATTTTCTACATTCATGAATGCCTTCACTTATTTTTATTATTTTTGGTAAATTTAATGAAATACTAATCAATTAATGTATTTTTATTTTGACAGTTACAGATCAACAAGAACCATTAAAACCAACCAGCTCATTTTTTATTGTTCTTCTGTTATCATGCTTCTCTGTTATAATCATTTATTTATATTTATTGTATATATTTATTTATATTTTAGACTGGAGCGACTATAACCTGCCTTCCTCAGGAGGGTCGATAAATTATTTGTGATTCTGATCAGTCAGTTAATATCAATCGACCTCTTTGTGACGTGAACGCCTTCCAGTCGTGGCGTGGAGGCTCAGGAGCCAATCAGGACGTAGTATCATCGACCTTCTCTGAGTCACGTGACCTGTTCAGTAGTCTGGTTCTTATCACATCCAAACCTAATCGTCTGTGGATCGATGCACACAGACACTGAACAGAACCTGCAGATCACTGAACCGAGTCAGAACTTTATCAGAGCCGCGATAAAAAGCTGAGTCACCGTCAGGAGGCTGATGCTGCATCCACATTGTTAAACTCTGATACAGTATTTAGGATGGCAGCTGTAGAGGAGGTGACAGGTGTATCAGGTCCAGTTGTTGGTAGTGTTGGAGAGGAGGTCCTCTGTGAAGAGCTGGAGGTCTTCAGGAGGTTTGTGAAGGTAGAAGTTAGGACGATTGGATATCGTGTCTGTTAAACTGAACATGTTTCTAAGAATAGACGCTTCCTCCTCCATCAGCAGAAGATGTGACTGCTTACGTACAGCGTGCACGTCCTCTGGCAGCTTTATTCCCCTCTCGAGCGTACAGAGTGATGAAGTGGACTGCAGCGTCCTGCTGCTGTTTATTATCAGCTGCCGTGCAGGAGATTAAATTATAATTGCCACGCTCTTCCTGGAAAATCAGCACATCACATTAATATCATCTCGCCTCTGGTGCCGTGTGTGTGGACTGATACCTGCAGCACGTTCTCACTGCAGCCTTTAAATTTAAATATCAGACAAACTTTTCAGATCAAAAACCAGCTGAAAGTTTCATTTAGTCCATCATATGACGTGATTACATACAGACGCTCAGCAAAGAGATAAACATGGAGGAGCACCAACACGTGACTGTGATCTCCACCGCACCAACAAAGAAGCTTCGAGCTTCAGGCGCCGCCTCGCTCCGTGATCACTCTGGATTATTTCATCAAAGCTCCGTTTAAAATGAATTCATCAGGATCAGGCTGGTTTGAAATTTGCACCTAGTTAATACAGGTGTGTACCTCATTAATACAGGTGTGTACCTCATTAATACAGGTGTGTGCCTCATTAATACAGGTGTGTACCTCATTAATACAGGTGTGTGCCTCGTTAATACAGGTGTGTGCCTAGTTAATACAGGTGTGTACCTCGTTAATACAGGTGTGTACCTCGTTAATACAGGTGTGTACCTCGTTAATACAGGTGTGTACCTCGTTAATACAGGTGTGTACCTCGTTAATACAGGTGTGTACCTCATTAATACAGGTGTGTGCCTAGTTAATACAGGTGTGTACCTCGTTAATACAGGTGTGTGCCCCATTAATACAGGTGTGTACCTAGTTAATACAGGTGTGTACCTAGTTAATACAGGTGTGTGCCTCATTAATACAGGTGTGTACCCAGTTAATACAGGTGTGTACCTAGTTAATACAGGTGTGTGCCTCATTAATACAGGTGAATACAGGTGAATACAGGTGTACTGGTGTCAAACCTCTCACACTGTCTTAAACATTCCATATTTTAACATCATTCACAGCTCAGCTGACCGCGTGGCCGGCTTCCTTCCTTAAACATCATAAAGTGATTAATGTGGAAGTGGACTGACTTCACTGTGGTGGGATGGAAGTGATGAAGTTCATCTGTTTGGTTTAATGGGAGCATATCATGTGACAGAATGACCGTCATCCCCCCGGAGATGAATTTATGGATGTTTTCTGCTCAGGAAGCCGCTCACACTGAAAGAGGTCACTTCACCTCAGGTGATGAAATAAATTCTAATATTCAAACACGTGGTTGAAGCCGCAGAGTTTGACGCCTTCAGTCGGCACTAAATAATATTTCATACGCAGCTTTAAGTGTCACAAACGTGAACCCGAGATAATTTATGTCCTCCTGACATATTAAACATTATATTACTTCACACAGCCCAACATATGAAGCTTCATGTAATGTAAACACACTGCTATCGGGTCCATATTGATGTCGTACAGCCGCGTTAAATCTTCAAACATGACGTCCAAACTAACCAATGACGGTGATTTATCGTGTTTCCACGTTAAAGTAATCTGTTGTCTGTTTTACACTCGACCTCTGCGACTGCAGCGAATCCTAGCTGTTTATTAAATTAGGTTTTAACGAAGGTAACTGTGAGCAGATTGAATATTCCTGTGAGACATTAAACGGGTAAATTACACAATGTGTTTCTTATTGGCTGGCAGACGTCCATTCAAAGCACACGTGGATATATTACAGCATGAGTGGGGACGTCACGGAGACTATGTCCAGGTTTTAGACGGTCTGCGGGGACGTCACGGAGACTACGTCCAGGTTTTAGACAGTCTGTGGGGTTTTATGTTAATGTTTTATTTTCTCTCCGGACTTGTTCAGATTTCAGTTTTTCTTCGGTGTGTTTCCTCTGACTCATCTCACTCTCCGATGTTTTTCAATCTACAGAAATAAAAATGTTCCTGAGAGGTTGGAAGTCGACCCCAGCAAACACACAACCATCGACCTCGCCAACATCGTACCACGCCAGAGGAGCTCTGCAGAAGGTCCTCTAGAGACCTCCAGGGTGGATCCACCTACAACCACAGGTCACAGCAGAACCTCTGAAGAGTTTGTGGACGACCCCGATGTCCCCCCACTGATATGAGACCTTAAGAAATAAGACTGACCGCCGGGGACGGATGCAACTTCTGTCTGACTCTGAATCTGAATCAGACCGTCCTACCAAAACAAAATCCTGACACCCTTTGAGACAGTGTTAATACCAACATTAATCCTGACATGTTCCTGTTAAATACTATTTCATGTAGTGATCTGTTGTCCTTCATATCAACCAAAGAGTACAAATTATTAACAATTAAAGAGTTTTGTATTCAATTAAAAATGTGAAGGATTCTTCTCTGTGATCATCTTTGATGGACAAAGACTGTAAAAAAAAACAGAGACTCGACAGATTTCAATATTCACTGCTTTAGTCAGGACTAGAAACATTTCATGGCTTCATTAGACAGACAGTGGCAGAGCGATGACGGGACACGTGGAGGACAACAAAGGTTACCAGATGCAAACTGGGAACACTGGAGTTCATGGTCCAGACCTCAACCTCAACCACCAAATCAAATTACACGATAAGATCTGCAGCCTGGCCACAACCTCACACACATCAACATGATGAGCCTGAAGGTCGGTGTGGAGCCGAGACGTCTTCACACGTTTGGTTTGTATCACAGCTCGTCCTAGACAAAGGAGAGAGGACGTCTCAGAGACTACGTCCAGGTTTTAGACGGTCTGCGGGGACGTCTCGGAGACTACGCCCAGGTTTTAGACAGTCTGCGGGACGCCACGGAGACCACGCCCAGGTTTTAGACAGTCTGGGACGCCACGGAGACTCCACGGGACGGTCGGGACGCCACGGAGACCACGCCCAGGTTTTAGACGGTCTGCGGGACGCCACGGAGACCACGTCCAGGTTTTAGACGGTCTGCGGGGACGTCACGGAGACCACGTCCAGGTTTTAGACAGTCTGCGGGGACGTCACGGAGACCACGTCCAGGTTTTAGACAGTCTGCGGGGACGTCACGGAGACTACGTCCAGGTTTTAGACAGTCTGCGGGGACGTCACGGAGACTACGTCCAGATTTTAGACAGTCTGTGGGGACGTCTCAGAGACTACGTCCAGGTTTTAGACGGTCTGCGGGGACGTCACAGAGACCACGCCCAGGTTTTAGACGGTCTGCGGGACGCCACGGAGACCACGCCCAGGTTTTAGACGGTCTGCGGGACGCCACGGAGACTACGCCCAGGTTTTAGACAGTCTGTGAGGACGTCACGGAGACTACGTCCAGGTTTTAGACAGTCTGTGAGGACGTCACGGAGACTAAGCAGTCTTGTTTTCAGGAGTAAAATCAGCCTCAGTGAGAAAATCAAAGTTCTGTTTTTGTTTTTTTGGATCTGGAGGGAAAAACAGCAGGAAGCTGTAAAATCGATGCTCCTTGCTCGGCCCGCTCTGCCTGTGGCCCGTTTGTGTGTTCTGGAAGCCGTTGTGCTTTCTCGTTTCGTGTGATGCTCGTCCCGAGCGCTGTCCGCAGAGCTCAGCAGCCAATATTCTGCCAGACTTTGAACAGAGCGGCTCGTCTGTTCGAGCCCAGAGGACGTGGTCCAAACATGTCCTGCAGCCCGTTTATCTGAAGTCTCCTTGACTCCTCTCCTCTGGACTCCCCTCTGAGTTTGTCGCTCGGAAAGCTTGAAGGTCACAGCTCCGTCTTCTCCTCCCTCCAGCTTCAAGCGTCTCGAGACATCATTTTGGCTTCGGACCAGCTACACTCGTCTCTCTTCATCCCAGAGTTTTATATTTAAACTGCGAGGCTCGAATCATCCGAGAGAGTTTGATCACAAACAGAGTTTGTAATCCAGATTTATTCTTTCGATGTTTTTTTACATCACTTGAATAAAAAAACTCAGATTTAAGTCTTCTATCAAGAATATAGTTCTGATGGTTCAGCCAACAACTGTAGCTGCTGTCAGCTAATGTTAGCTCAGTTTGTTAGGAGGAGTGTTAGTGTTTGTACCACAGATGTTTTGGACCACGGGGAAGAAGAAGAGGAGGTTTTGAGGCCCGGGTCGCAGGGGGAATGCTGACAGAGCTGGGCTGACTGCTGTTGGACTAGTCAGTAATATTAGCTGCTGCTGTGTCTGCTGTTGGTGACCTGGTTGATGATTGGCTGTTAGCAAAGTTGTCGACTCGCTAGTTTTTGATCAGAAGTAATGTAATCAGAACAAATACTCGAGTACAGCTGGACATAGTTACCACAGTGGGATTACACTCTGACACTGGAGGCAACAAACGGATTTATACGTGATGTTTCTTCATGTTGCTGTTGCCATGGATACTGGGCTGTTATACACAGAGGAAGCGATCGGGGTAGCTGGAAAGTGTCAGTCTGGAGAGGTGACACATGCTGGGAGATAACAGTGAAGCATCCTGGTTGTTTGGGCTCACATTGAGAACGTCGATCAGCTGATCAGAGGTCTGCTGGCAGCACACACACTTCCGCTCTGCCTCATTCATTATTGATAAATGATCTGGTCCGTCATGAGCGCCGCGGCTCTGCAGATAAAACATGTCGTGCACGTTTAACCGAGACCGACCACCATTTCAGATTCACCCACACTCCTCAATTTGTAATCAGAGCCGCCTCCCATCAGCGGGAAATGCTTCATTACTGATATTTAACAATTCATTTAACTCCTGTTTATTATCACCCTGGGACCATCATGGCCGCATGGTTTAATGGCTCAGCGGTTTCTGAGAGGACGAGGCATCACAGCTCAGCCTGCTCTGGCAGCTGTACACAGAGATGACTTTAAGGGCAACTTCTGTGTTTGTCAACCTGTGTTTGTGTCTCAGAGACTAACAGTTTTTAAACTGGTTGTTCAGATTGTGATAGCAAGGATCCCGACAGAGATAAACCTTTCAGCTATCACCGAGTTCATTGAAGAAAACATTCAGACAGTCAGGAGAGGAAGAGGCAACATTTAACTCTGGTGGTTGTTGGAAAGACTGACCAAGACGTCAGGAGACCACAGAGGCTACCGAGCCCGGTTACATTACCCATTTGTCCAGCTCCTGTTCTGGCACAACACTGGCTCTGCTCCCCACCCCGGGCCTGTAAACCTCTTCTTCTTCTTCTTCTTCTTCTTCTTCTTCTTCCTCCTGGTGGTCCAAAACGCCTGTGGTACAAACACTAACACTTCCCCGGTGCTCTGAGCTCACAGTCCAGATAGCCCGGCTAACAGACTGAGCTAACATGAGCTAACAGCAGCTACAGTTGTCAGCAGTTTAGAGGAATGACAGAGACACCATTCACCTGATTACAGGTCAGTGTAGCATCAACAGGAGTTAACAGACGTTAGGTTAAAGTGTGGAAGCCTTCACTTCTCTTCACCTCCTTCAGACTCGTCACAGTTTTCCTCTTCTGTCTCTGTAAACAGTAAAGAACTCCTTCCTGTTTGGTCAGACCAGAAACAGACTGCACAGTCAGATTTTTGTTTTCTCTGATTAAATCCAGAGACACACAGAAAACCTGCCGCCTCTCCACTCACTTATCTGTTTCTTACCTGCCCGAGCTCCATCGCTGCCTCATTGATTTCTGTCTGTTGCCATGACAACCGATGATCCCACCAGTTCCAAATACATAACACCGACTCGGTGTGTGTGTGTCGACCTGTGTCAGATGGACCTGACTGGTAACTTTGCTGCTCCTCGGGCCCGGCTGACACCGTTGATGCTATCAGAGCTTCAGGTTTCTCTCGTCTAGTTACGTGAAGTCCACGTTTGTCCTGCAGACAGACGGACTCTGCGCTCTCATCACAGACAGACAGGTAGACTTGTTACTCACCTGTTTGACACTTTTTCTTTGATAAGCATCGGACATGAGACGAGCCATGCTGGGAGGCAGCAGTCATCTTGTTGGTTCGTTTTGGTTTGACGGACGGTGAACGCAAGCTCGCTGTTTCTGGGTTGTTTGTGTTTCTATGAAGCTTCTTTAAAGGAATCTGGGTGTTTCTGACCAATCATCCGTGTCCTGACACGATGTACACATCAACACATTTGCAGCTAACGTGATCCATGATGCTAACTTATGAATAGCCCAGCTCCGGTTCTGGCACGACACCTGGTGACTTACAAAGTCACTCGTTTGTTTATCTGACCTCTGATGGAGGCTCTATGACTCCCGTACATGTGGCTCTGCCCCGGGGGCATGGATTACGGCATGTGTTGTGCTGCTCATTCAAATGACGGACACTAAAAACCTGCGAGTCCTGCTGGCTTTAAATTGGAGGTAGCGGCGGCTCGGCTTAATTAACTCCACGCCGACACTCTGCAGGGTTACATCCTCCGAGGACGCCGCTCGCCTGCATGCAGAGCTCGGACATTATGTCGAGAAGATTGGATCTATGCTGGGGATGAACATTTAGATTGAATGTTTGATTCTCGCTCTGAAGTGTGAAGCTGAATCAAACGGACACTTTGAGGGTTTACGGAGAGGAAATCCAAAGACAGTTTGTTTCCTGAGTGGTCTTTTCTTTCTTTTCTGGACTCTCCATCTTCCTGCTCTCTCGTCTTTTCCTCTCTGGGATGAATTATTTAACTGTTCTCCACCCCCTCCTCCTCCTCCTCCTCCTCCTCCTCTCCATCTTCCTCTGCATCTCTGTTGGGCTGGCCGTCCTGAGCTGAAGCCAAGGACGGATGCAGAGCTGTGATGGGAGAAAAAAAAGCCAGTAAATGATGAGCAGGCCTTCTCTGACAGACCTTTTTTTGGGGGGTCCACTGGTCTTCGGCGTCACCATGGGTAACTTGTTTCTGTGCTGGGAAGTGTTCGTTATTAACAGTCCAGTCCTTAAATGGTCAGCACAGTCCGGCAAAACATTCGAGACATTCGTGGATTTTGTCACGTTTTGTTGGTCTAACTTATATTTATTAGGATTCAGCACCTTTGCTTTCGGCTCCATTAGCCGTTAGCAGCTGCTGGATCACTGGACAACTTTGATGCTGAAGAAAACTTAAAAACCTGATGCCGGGTTCTGCAGTTAAGAAAGTCATCTTTCCTCTGTAAGTCACAGTGAATCTAAAAACAGACTCGGAGAAGAAGTCAGATTTTTGTCTCATTGTGTCCAATAATCACTGTGATCTGAGTGTCTTCGGCACTGCTGCAGCTCAAACTAAGGTTTGAGTTGGTTCAAGGTCGAGGAACATCACTCCTCAGACTCCCAGTCGGTCAGCCGTGGAAGTAGTTTGACTTGTTTTTGGTCTTCTTTGACAAAAGTACCACATGTAGGACTTAAACTATCTGAAGGTATCGCACAAAAACTAGAAACAACGCTGCGATTACTCAAAGACTGTGTTGACTGATGTGTGTGGACTAAACAAGCCAATAAAACTGTCCAATTTTTTACAATCAACCGCACGTCCAGTCACGAGTTCAGAAACACGACACGCTGCGATTTTACCACCAATTCAACCAAAAAGTTGGAAACCAAACACAATCGAGAAACTGCTCAGAAGAAGAAGAAACTTCCGTTATCGCACTCTGAACCAGCCAGAGAGACCGTCAGCTGTTGACGGCTGTAACTTAAATCCAAACACTGAAAAGTTCCCATAGAGAAACACTTTCACTTCGATGAAACGCTTCGAGCTCGTCCTCAGACGTCCTGCTCTGGCAGAGGGTTTGGTGTATTGGCTCCTGCCGTGATGGAGGTTTGAACAAGAGCTCCATGAACTTCCTCGCGACCTCGCAAACCGTCGACTAAACGACACAATCACCAAATACGTTGGATTAAACATTGTGTGTCTCCTCCCCACGATATTGAGTTTACTGAGGAGGCGGTTTGAGATCGGACTGCTGACAGCTGAAGCCGTGGTTTATAGAATTAATATGACTGAAGCTTCGACAGGTCTGACAAACCATTGATTCTGGAAATGGCCTGTCGCCTCAAGGGATTTGTGTGCTGAGAACTGTCCATCATCATTAACAAAAATGCGGTGCTGCCAACTCGGACCACCAAGAACCTGTTTGACGCTGGGCGACAGCAAACATGGCGGCAGTAAGCCACTGTAGATCCCTTTGGAGGATCAACCCCAACGTCACCGGGCAAAGGAGTTGATATTTAAGAAGTACTTTTGCTCAAGTCATCCATCCATCCATCTTCTTCCTCTTATCCGGGGTCAGGTCATGTTGGCAGCAGGTCTCCAGATGTTCAAGGTCCTCCTGGAGGATACCAAGGAGTTCCCAAGATAGACTAGTAACATAGTCCCTCCAGCAGGTTCTGGGTCCGCCCCGGGGTGTCCTACCAGTTGCCTGAACCACTTCAGCTGGAGGAGCTGCAGCTCTACTCGTTTCGGCCACTTGTATCCGCGATCTCGTTCTTTGGGTCACTACCCAACGCTCATGACGATAGGTGAGGGTTCTTGCTCAGCTCCATCTGAACCACAACAGTCCGGTACAACATCCACAGTACTGCCGATGCTGCACCAACCCTCCGGTCCATCTCACGCTTCACTTTTCCCTTCACTTGTGAACAAGACCCGAGATACTTGCACACCTTCGCTTAGGGCAGCAACGCGTTGCCAACCTGGAGGGAGCGTTCCACTGAGAACCACAGTAAGTAAATGTAGTAATATCAGTGTAGAAATACTGCGTTCAAAACATCAAAATACACTGTAGTATCCAAGGTAAAAGTACTTTTTATGGAAAAGAATACAGTAATAGAATAAAGTTTATTGTACTGTGGCTGCATTTGTACACACAATAAAAAGGCGGACAGTTAATGTGATGCACAAACCTCCACCACCAACTAAAAAACCACCTCCACCTCCGAACTCGTAGGCGCTGCAGGTCATGTGACATTTGAACCCGAAGCATTCGAGACTTCATCAAAACCGACGACCCTCTGGTCACAAACACTCGTATCAGACACGTCATGAAAGCTGATTGCTGAGCGACCTTTTCACTCCAGTACACCTCCACATCTGCATGAGATCAGGTTCATGAAAATCAATATTCAATGTTGCAGCTGAACACAGAAGTGCCTGCATTTGCACCTCACGTGAGGTGAAGGTAAAAAAAAAATCATCTTCAGCTTTTGGATATTGATTTGCTGTCAAAGATTTCTGGGATTTAATTTACGACCTTGACCGTCACATGGGAGCTGTATACATCCCCGGTTTCATCAGAGTAACCCTGGCAGGCCTCAGGGCTCCCCGATGGTCCAAACACTCTACCAGACGTTGCGGTACGTTGGTTACCTGCCTCCACTCTGAGAGGTCACATGGTGATTTATGCCGATAGGTGAGATTGATATGTTTATTTTAGCATTTATGCTGAATCGTGGTATCTGGTGAACTGTGAGTGTCAGTTCAGCGGCAGCTCGATCCTCCGGGAGCCGACAGCTGGAGTCATTTTTCATGGCTGCCGGAGACGCGAGCAGCTTGATTCATGGCGGCTTTAAGTCAGCGAGCGTCTCCAGAGGCCGAATCACAGCACGGCCTCACGTGTTCCTCTCAGGAAGGTTAACCAACACAATAACACCTCAGTCTTTATCCAACCGCA
This sequence comes from Miichthys miiuy, assembly GCA_036365135.1. Taxonomy (NCBI): domain Eukaryota; kingdom Metazoa; phylum Chordata; class Actinopteri; family Sciaenidae; genus Miichthys; species Miichthys miiuy. The sequence continues at coordinate 1,091,162 of CM071617.1, forward strand.
GTGACACGATTCAACGACGTAATCCACACATTTCAAAGTGAAGCTGAAAATGTCACGTCTTTTCTCGTCTTCTGGTTTTCGTGACTGGAAAATTTCAGTTTGATGTTTTATAGTTTGGCAGTCGAATGTTGGCGCTGACGCTCTGCTTGGTTGCAGTTTTGCGAAGAAGAAGAAGCTGTGAAATGTGATCGTTTTTCCGCAAGTTCACGATGGTCCTACTTGAATTGCTGCATAAAGAATGGACGTAGTCTCAGTGATGTCCCCGTCAAAGCTCACTGTGGACGCCTGGTCGTCTCCATCTTGGCGGTCCAAAAGATGTGGATCATCACCGGACCTGAGGCGGTCTGAATGACGCCCACCTGTCAATCATAGCAGAAAAACAGGAATTAAAGAAAGAGTTGAAGCAGGAACAGAATCTGGATTCAGATTTGATCAGCTTGACCCAGTTTGGTGAGTCCGGTGTGTTGAGCTGGACTGTTCTGGACGTGCCGGAGCTGATCAGCTGATCGCAGGTCTCATGTTCAGTATCATGTTTATTTGGATTCATCTCTTGGTGGGAAAGTGCTGAGCTCTGAAGGCCGAGGAGCCGTCATGTAACAGGAGCCACGGCGGTCTGAAGACGCTTTGGCTAAAACTAAGTGCTGATGTCAGGGTTTCTGTTTTCTGCTCGTCTTGCCGTTTTGTTGAAACCGGATCTCTTTTCGTCAACGTCTGAGAGCAGGAACAGGAAAATCTGTGAAGCTGTGCACGGTCCAGGTGATTACCTACCTGAGTAACGAACGAGTAAGTATACCGGATAATATCATCCATCATCCTTTGAGGGTAGAAACAGCTTTAATGCTCCGTCACAAACCCTCTAATTTATTGAGTTTTGTGATGTACAGAATCAGAAACGCTTCATGGATTCATTGAAAATTGTGATTTTCTTCATTACCGTCTGCCATGGAGTCGCTTCCCTTTGTGTCTTTCCACCTTGTTTTATGAAAGTTGGATGAAGCAGGTGAATAAAACATGCGTGCGCGCCGCTGAAGAGTCGGCCACGTCATGCAGCTATAACGCAACGCCGTCAATTATTCACCAACTGGAACTCCACAGGAAACCATCGCCCATCGGTCTGAATAAACAGGAAACACTCACATGTGACTTAAACAGTACAGATGTTCATGTGGTAACTATGTTCAGCTGTACTCAGTATTTGTTCTGATTACATTACTTCTGATCAAAAACTAGCGAGTCGACCCTTCGTCTTTCGTCCCTGTTAGAGCTCGTGATGATTGAGTGACTGTTGGCTAACTGTTAGCGAGCTAACCCATATGGTGTTTATTGGTTAATGAGTCTGCTTAGTAACCAGGCCAGAGTGCATTTTTATTGGCTGAGACCAATAAGTATTTGATGTTCATTACACAGGATGCTTCAGTGCTCTCTTCTCCTCTGCCATTATGTCCATAGAGGCTGCTGAGCCCAGTTACATTTCCCCCTTTCACCCAGCTCCGGGTCTGGCACGACACCGGCTCCGGCACGACACCGGCTCCGTCAGATCTGTAAACCTCCTCTTCTTCTTCTATTATCATATTGTGGTCTTAGCTCGCTAACGCAGACAAACTGCTAGCTAACATATCAAAATGCTGTCTTGGGTGGGTAACGTCAGCTAATTCATGCAGACTCCCAGTATGACTAGCAAACACTGTAAGTGGATAGGTTCTTTCTAGCTCTACCAAATTAGTTCAACAGCTAACGTGATCCATAACTTGTATATCACCCAGCTCCGGTTCTGGCATGACACTGGCTTGTAAACAACTTCTTCTTCTTCCCGGTGGTTCAAAATGCCTGTGGTACAAACACTAACACTCCCTCGTTGCTCTGAGCTCACAATCCGTGCAGCCCTGCTAACAAACTGAGCTAACATTAGCTAACAGCAGCTAACAAACTGAGCTAACATTAGCTAACAGCAGCTAACAAACTGAGCTAACATTAGCTAACAAACTGAGCTAACATTAGCTAACAGCAGCTAACAAACTGAGCTAACATTAGCTAACAAACTGAGCTAACATTAGCTAACAACAGCTAACAAACTGAGCTAACATTAGCTAACAAACTGAGCTAACATTAGCTAACAGCAGCTAACAAACTGAGCTAACATTAGCTAACAGCAGCTAACAAACTGAGCTAACAGCAGCTGATAAACGTATCATTTACAGAAACATGAAATGATTTTGAGATGTTTTATTTTGTAATTTGGATCTTTACTGTGTAAACGTCGTTCTGTGTCTCTGTAAAACTTCGCTCTGAGCTCAGCTGAAGCTAAACTACAGTTTTTGTACAAACACGCTGTGACTTCAGTGTTTGTGTGTGATGACGCAGCTCTGGCGGGAGCTGGCCTGACATCAGACGTGATTTATCGCCCGTGTGGAAAAGCTGCCGGTGTAAACGACGCCCGGCTCACGTGCAGCCTCCCGCGAGCGACGGGTCATTTATTTTCATAATCAGAATCGACAAAATGCGACGCTGGATGTGGAGCAAGCAGCAGAACCAGTGGAGGAGAGGGAGTGTTGTTTTTCTGGTGACCTTCAAGTTTCTGAGATTTAGACTCAGTAAAAACTGACAGAACTTCTTCATCAGGACGTTGTAGTAGACACTGTAATCAGGACACAGCTTCAGGTGCCTCAGGTGCTTCATCACCTCCCTCTGCACTGGATTAGAGCCCATCCTGATTTACATGAAGCGAGAAAGATCCTAAATCATAAACTCCGAGGCTCCAAGTGTGACTTATCCAGAGATTCAAACCTGCAGCCTCTCTGCGATGGTTAGGCAGCAGCAGATTGATAGAGCTCGGCTCGAGCACTTGAAAGCTCTCCGCGTGTCAATGTGTGGGTGTAAAGTGATTGGTGATGGACAAGGCTGCGATCGATGCTCGTGTCCATGAATGGAACTAAATTCATCATCCGTGTAATTTTACAGGCTGAGAGGAACACGCCGTCGCCCCAGCAGAGACCGTCCGCCCTGCAGGACGAAGCTGACGGGGACACGAGGCTGAGCTGACGTCGTCTGCAGGGGCGTCTTAACGACGACGCCCATGGCGGGAACGTCCTGCTGAAGGGTCCCGAGGCAAAAGAACCAAACCGAACCACCTCTCAATCTCCACTCAACAGCCCCTTACTCACCTGTTCTGGAGCTTTTGATCATTTATTCTGAGCACCTCTGGGATTTCAACAAACTTCACGTTGATGAAGTCTGTGTGTTAGGTTGAAAGCTGCATGTAATAACGAGTAAGTGCATCTTGAGTGAAGAAGAAGCTTGAAAGTTCAAGTTCCATCCACACTGCTGCAGAGAACAGTGTCATATCGGACGGATGGGCGTCGAACCGCCGACTGCAGACACTCAGATTTGGTCATTGGTCTTCAGTTCATGTGTTTCGCTGTTCCTGTGCCGCTTGAGGCCTTGAAGCAGAGCGGAGAGAGAGAGACGCCTCTGGTGGAATCACAAACTAAACTAAACAAAAACTGCAGTTCCTAAAACGTCCACCTGAGGCTGGCTCCAGAAGTGAGTCAGTCTCCATAAGTCCCCATGTTCAAATGTCCAACTTCACAGCAGAAATAAACATGTTTACAGCCTGGTACAAAAAACAGTTTTGGTCTCTGTAGCTAATTTCCCCGTTCATGACAACTGTACTGAGGGTGAATTTATATACATATATATTATATACTACTCGTGGACGCTTTGATTGACAGGTGGGTGTGGTTACAGGTGGCTTGTTTGAGCGACCTCATCGATCAGCGTCGTCGTCGCACCTTGCAGCTCTGATCTCGTTTTACTTTTTAAAGTTCGTCCACGTGAAGCGTGTCCGAGCTGCCGTGAAGCCGAGGACAGAGCAGCAGACAGCCGGAGTCAAATTATTGCTTTTTCAATTAAAGACTGGTTCTGCCGTTTTTCATCCAGATAATTAGTCAAATCCTCCGACCGCCAACGATTAAGCAGAAATACTAAAAGGCCACCGAGACATGCAATCAATCTATTTTAAGATCGCTCTGTTCTGTTCCTCAAATCCTGTTAGGCTGTGTGTGTGTGTGTGTGTGTGTGTGTCGTCAAATACAAGTTTTTATTTCATGGAAAGCTCGATTTAATTATTAACTGTGCACATGAATCGTGTCTGTCTGATATTTACGTCTGTTTACGAGGAAATAACTGAACACGATCAGCTGATGATAAACCAGCGTCAGTAATCAATACACGACCAATCAAACCAATGTGACGAGGCTAACTTGATGCTAACGCAACATTGAGGCTAACTTGATGCTAACGCAACATTGAGGCTAATGTGTTGCTAACACAACATTGAGGCTAACTTGATGCTAATACAACATTGAGGCTAATGTGTTGCTAACACAACATTGAGGCTAATGTGTTGCTAATACAACATTGAGGCTAATGTGTTGCTAACACAACATTGAGGCTAACTTGATGCTAATACAACATTGAGGCTAATGTGTTGCTAACACAACATTGAGGCTAACTTGATGCTAATACAACATTGAGGCTAATGTGTTGCTAACACAACATTGAGGCTAACTTGATGCTAATACAACATTGAGGCTAATGTGTTGCTAACACAACATTGAGGCTAACTTGATGCTAATACAACATTGAGGCTAATGTGATGCTAACACAACATTAAGGCTAATGTGATGCTAATCCTCTTCCATGGAGTCTGCTGTATCTCTGCCCTCTACACCTGCCCATCATCAGTAATCAGCACACCTGTCTGACATCCAATCATCAGCTGTACCTACAACAGGTGTGGACAGACTGTCAGTCCTCTGAGTCACAGCTCTGCTCACAGTTAAGCTAGCTTACATTTGCATGGAGTTAGTTTGTCTGTCTTTGTCCATCTATATACCTCACCTGTTCCCTGCCTCACCTGTTCCCTGCCTCACCTGTTTCCTGCCAGGTAATCCCTCTGCTGAGCCTCCACCTGGATTACTTCTGCCACATCTCTCCATTCCTGCTGGTATACCTCATAAAATAACTGTTTACCTGACCTTACCTACTACCTACTGTGTGTCGGGTTCAGTGACATCTGGTGGTGAAGTTCCAGATTGCAAACATCTGAAGACCACTCGCCTCACCCTCATGTTCCAAACATGAACACGTAAAACACGCAAATAAACACAGGAGAGAGTTGGTGTGTGATTTGTCCCTTCTGGGCTGCTGTAGAAACATCGCCCGCTCGCCCAGCTCCTGTTCTGACACGACACCGAGTTGGTGTAGCATTGGCATGAGGCGTGACGATATTTACACGTTACTGTGTGAATAATAACGTTAACCATGATTCCACTGAGGATACACTGATACTTTAACCTGACTTGTAATTGAGTGTTTTTACTCCATTACTCCTGTGTGTGTGTGTGTCTGTCTTACGCATAAGAAGCGCGTACACGTGTGCATGACTGTCCGTATTAAGTTCTCGTGCACGCGTCTGCATGTGTTCCTCCTGAATACATCAAGGTGTGCGCTGCCTCTCTGCGCGTGCACACTTGCATGTCGTGTGTGAGCGCGCGCACGTCGCGTCTGCGTTGCTCTCTCTCTCTCTCTCTCAGTTTGAGTATCGACCTCCTTCACGCAGCATCTCTTCTCTCCATCCTCCATCTCCACCCTCCACCTCCTCCTTCTCCTCCTCCGCCTCCGCCGCCGCCGCCTCAGCCTCTCCCTCCAGCCTCAGCGCCGCTCTTCCTCTGCGGGTGGATGGAGGCTGGAAGCCCCGGAGACACGCGCCATGCACGGACTCCGCTGCCGGTAGGACTCGGTGCGGCTGCTGGGAGTTGTTTTTGTCTCCAGCGTGTGTGTGTGTGTGTGTGCGGGGATGCAGTGTGATGCCAGGTCTTTGTCTCTCCGGTGTGTGTGTGCGTGTATGGAGGGGGGCAATTGTTGCTTGATACCCCCCTTCTGGTGTTTAATTGATTGATTGATTGACGTCGATGTGATATTGAATAATTCAGACAGAGTTTCTGTGAGTTTGTGTTGTCATGATGGAGGTGTGTGTGTGTGTGTGTGTGTGTGTGTGTGTGTGTGTGTGTGTGTGTGTTTGGAACAGATGCGGATGGTTTCCTAAAATAAAGGATGTAACGCTCCCTCTCCTCCCTCTCCTCCCTCTCCTCCATCCCTCCTCCTCCTCTCTGTTTTCCAGTCAGACCGCTGAGCACCTCCCTTCGCGCCGGGGATCACATCCTTAAATGACCCGCGGCTGAGGAGGGGGTGTCTCCGGATCCAGCGCCCGGATCATGGCATGCTGCCCACAGCGGGCATCCAGCACTGACCATGGGGCTCCGGTCCAGGACCGTCGCTAGCGGCTCGGAGGAGCAGAAGAAGACCTCCGGCGCTCCTCCTCCCGGGGACTTACTGGACCAAAGCACCGGGGGAGCGGATAAGGATGGCGCCCTGCTGCTGGTGTCTGCGGGCCGGGATAACTTCAAGCGGGGCTCTCAGGGCATCGGCATCGGGCTGCTGGCCAAGACCCCCCTGAACTACACCCGGCCGGCCAAGAGGAATAACATCCGCAAGAGGAGGATCCAGAACCTGCTGTACGACGCGCTGGAGAGGCCGAGAGGATGGGCGCTGCTCTACCACGCGTTCGTGTGAGTACGCGGAGAGTCTCTGCAACCAGACTCACTTTGTTGCAGCAATTTTCAGTCCATTAATGAAGGCTGATGTGGAACGCAGCCACGTGTAACCTAATAGCATTGTGGGGGGAATGAATAGTTTCCTCCTGCCGGTGTGTCACCTCACGGTCAGCCTCTGAGCTCCGGGCTGCGTGCCTCAGGTTTCAGCCTGGCTCTTCTTTCTCTGGAAACGGACCCACAAGTTGTCGTATGTGCTGTTACATAAGCAGAGCTGCAGCTGCTGTTTGCTGAGTGTGTTAGAGGACGTTCATAGAGCTCCATGACTGCAACATCATCCAACATCACAAATGTGACTGACCGCTTTAGTTCACTTCAGACTGCTGATATGTTTGTTGTGGAACGTTCTGTCAACGCTACAGAAACCGTAAAAGTATGATAAGGTTGTCTGAGTGTTAGTTATTGGTTTGATTAACAGGTTTATTATCAGCTGATCGTAGCAGCAGGACGCAGTAAACTGTTGCTCCTTGTGTGATATTGTAATACTGGAACAGTCTCCGTGCTGTTATTCTTTATATCAGCACCCAGAGAATGACTCTCGTCCAATCAGATCGCTCGGTCTGAGCTAACTGTTGTTTATTAAAGTATAACCGTCCATCAGTGTCAGGTTATCGTTAAATGTGTTTGTATGAGTCTGACGTCAGGATTCTAATCTGTTTTGTTGGTCAACAAACTGTGATTATTTCAAAGTTTCCACCAGAAGTGCGTATCACTGCTCGTCTGTTTGTTGTCGCTCTGATGTTGACGTTGTGTCACGAAGCATCCTGTATCTCGTCGTCACCGTGGTGGAGCTTTCGGGTAGATTTCAGCTCTCTCCTGTCCGGCAGCTGTCGTGATTTTTGCTGCCAAAGTGACAGACGATATTTTGTTTGTTTTCCTGCACGGCTCGAAATTCAGCTGTCGTCCCCAAACGGTGATTTTGTTTCTGCACGAGCTGCAAACTCAACATGAAGAGTCACGATGAACAAACGCTCAGCGGCTCAGATTCACGTCTGAAAATCCTTTCTGTGCTCACAAACTTTAAAAATCTGTAACGGATCAAAAAAGTTTCTTTACGTCCTGGTTTCTTGTCAGAAAATCAGCTGATTTATCAACACGTATTAACATCCGTACCTAAACTCTGTGTTGAAACATAATAGTGAACTTCTTCAGTCCCTCCGCGATCTTTGAGGTCAGTGAACGCATCATCCAGTTCAACATTTAACAGTGAAACACTGTAAAAATATCACAACCATGATTCTCTTTATTAATTTCATTTTGATTTATTTTTTATTGGTTTTATATTAATAATTATTAATATTAATTATTCGATTTGTTATTTTTTTTTAGGATATTTGTTTATTTTCCATGATAAAACTCAGATTTCACGTTACAGGAAGAGGAAACAGAAAGATTCAGGAAGTCTGAAAGAGGAGAAATCATAAATAAAATAAATTTGTATCCAGAGTTAGAATGTAAATATAAAACAAATGAGATTTACCTTTAAAATTACATTTTTATAATGAGCCCGACCGACGCGACAGATTATTTGTCTTCGAGAGACGAGATCAGGCCGACTCCTCCTTCAGGTCATCACGTGTCGCGTGTTTCTCTCCGTTTAGTTTGGTGTAACGTCTTACACAGGAAGTGATGAATCAAAACACACGTGTGATGTCATCAGGTGGAGAGGTGATGTCAGCTGCAGGGTAACATGAGGTGGATGTAAACTGATAGAATAGTGTGTGTGTGTGTGGATTATGTTACATTAATGCAAAGCAGGCTCATGAAGATGAAACACTGAATAACTGAATTATGAATTAAAGTGTCAGCTCACCTCAAAACAAAACATTTCCTCGGCTCACTCGAGTATCTGGAGGTAGTTTGAGTTTGACATGTTTTTCCTCTTCTTAGCTTCCTCCGTCAGCGTCCTCTTCGCTCTCTTCTCCTCTGCCATTATGTCCGTAGAGGCTGCTGAGCCCGGTTACATCGCCCGCTCGTCCAGCTCCGGTTCTGGACACCGACTCCGGTACAAACACTCCCCCTGGTGCTCTGAGCACACAGTCCAGGCAAGCCAACAGTGGCTACAGTTACAGCAGCGGCGTAGCATCAACATGATTTAACGTGTTAGTTTATGAGAGAAACGTTACGAAACACGTTGATTTAAATACACAGCATGTATATGTTGAACAGAGGGTGGAGGTGAAGTGTTGCAGCACGTTGTTGCACAAAGGTTTCCAGTGTGCAGTGCGTCAGCCGGCTGATGTTACAGGATGTCCAAAGTGAGAAGTGGAATTAGCTCTGAAAATATGAAAGGCGGCGAGCAGTCTGGGTGTTCGTGTCTCGTTCCTCTGCTTCATACTGACCATTAAGACATAACTTCCTTAAGTGCTTTCAGTGCCAGTGATCTGCAGTCTGTGCGCACCAGAGTTCATCTGGAGTTAACGAAGCTTCAGTCTGTCTTTGACCTGTTCGGTGGATTTATTCCAACCTAACAGCCTCAGTTTGTTTTCCACGAGCCTCAGAGCAGGAATAAAAACTAACTGGACCGACTGAAGCATCATCAGAGCTTCAGATAAACTCTGGACTGCGTGATCGTACCGAACGAGGGCCGAAGAGTTTGTTCCCGTCGCTGCGGGTCGCCTGCTCTTCGATTGTGGAGCTCCACTGTCTACCTGTAGGAGCCCACATTAAATTCACATCTCTAACTGGGGACTCACAGGGGACGTAAGCGCGCGAACGGCTGCTCCACGGTTTAGCTCCGTCCTCTGCCCGGCGTCAACTCACACCGCGTGCGTGACGGCAGCGTAGCGAGCCAGCCGTATTCACGCGAGACCCCGCGATAAACTGTGTATAACGGAAACAACAACAACAAACAGCTGACTTTGCTTCTCCGACGTGGAAGAGATTATAAAAAGGATCTGTTGTGTCATAAATTATTGTGTGTTGTTCCACTTCATCGTCCATGTTGAGACTCTTTGATCGACTGACTGCTGACCTGCTGCCACTGGTCATGACGTAACGTTGATGTGAAGTTGTGATAGGCTACATGAACTGCGTATTGTGTTTTATTTTGAAAGGGGGCGGAAGTGTATCACGTTGATTCTGTGTCGGATTTCCTGTCTGGTGCAATCTGCTGTGTTGAGACCAACAACTGGACATGACACATCTGTCACAGCACTTACTGCTGCACCTTTCTTATCACGCTGTACCTTCATTGTTTCCTTCTCTGTAAGTCACTTTGGATAAAAGCGTCAGCTGAATGACTAAATGTAAATGTGGTCCAGTATGAACCGGAGGGATGACTGCAGGAAGAACCAGCTGCTTCAGTGTCCGTCTGTTCGTCTAACACAGTCTGTGTTTGTCAGTGAAGACGTCTCTGCAGATACGAGAAGGTTAGATTAGTCAGACGGTTTCAGTCATTTTAGGACGTTCTTGTCACACTGATGTTTGTTCACGTGGATTCTTCTGATGCGTTCAAAGCAGGGTTCACTTCATGATTGACAGCTGAGGTCCGCCTGCTCCTCGGTGTAGGGGCGGGACTTCAATGCAGCGGCAGACTGTGGCAGACGCCATATACGAGATATTCTGGAGAGGAAGTGGAGACGTGTCGTCTATCTTTACATACTAACCCTCAACCAGAGTAACTGGATAAATAATCAGAAAGCACACTCTGCTCTGCAGGCTGACGTCGTGTTTTTGTAACTCTGTAACATGTAAAACATAGAAAATATAAATCATTTATGAAATATAAATATGCTGCAGCTTTAAACCGGCGTTTGGCTTCACTGGAGCTCTCTGGGCATGAAGTGTCTTGCTCAAGGGCACTTGAGCGGTTTGTGTTGACAGCGGGGGGCGTTACTCACGCTTCACCCACAGATCATGATGCACAGCAACACTTCAGTGTGACACATATAGGAAGGAGAGGCAAGTGGGACGAGGATTAAAGAGCAGAGACAGACGGGCGGAGCGAAGACAGCGCCTGATATCTGAAGAGGACGATCAGCTGACAGTTTGAATATCTGTGTCTGTCTCAGTCGGATGAACCCGTCACACTCGAGGAAAGATTTATTCATAAGTGAGAAACGAGTTTAACGAAGTTTTTAAAGCTTCAGTGACCTCAAAGTGTTTATTTCTGTATAAAATCACTTTAACGTTGAACATGTCGGCGTGATGTAACCATCCTGCCACAGGTGATTTATTTTTTACCTGGACTGATTCCAGTAAGAGCCCAGAGTGTGTGTGTGTGTGTGTGTGTGTGTGTGCACGCATGTGCGCCCCCTGCAGGTGACTCCGTGAGAGAATTTCCACATTTCAGACGAATCGAACTCGAGATGAAGTCTTGTAGTACCAAAATTTTTGTTGCCATAACGACGGTGAAGTCAGATCTGCGGCGGAGGCTGAGAGTCGGGTCGAGCGAGCATGTGTGAAAACAGAGAGAGAGAGAGAGAGAGACACGAGATGTTTCTGGAGTCAGATCAGCCGCGAACCTCGACCTCGTCCCGGCATCCAGGCGGGGCTGTTTCCCAGCATGCACGGCTGTATCCCTCGTCGATTCCTCGCTCGTCTGCAGGTGACGCTGAAACGACGATGTTGATCTGAAACGCCGCGGTGACGCGAGGTGAACGCTTTAGACCAGGAAGTTCTTCACGGACACGGAACACAAACTTTATTTCTTCTCAGGAAGAACTTTTGCAGGAGCGCACACAGTGTTTCCTCCTTTAATTCTAGTTTATTAAACTTTGTATCGAATCAAACGACGCCAGCGTTCGCTCGTTTTCGTACTCAGATCTAGAGAACTTTGACTATTTGTCAGTTTCCTGCAGCCGATAGCTGCGGCGCTTTGATTTTAAAGGTGCCGTTTGCACGATGATCGTCTTCTGTCGTCCTCGCTGAAGGTTCACTGTCTGTTCTCCCCTCGTAGAAAGCTGCCGTTCACGTAATAACCTCAAACCTGCAAACGAGCGTCTGAATCCAGGAGATTAAAGTCGCGCTTTAACGTCACGTCTGTCGTCCTCTGCAGATCTCCACAGGCAGAGCGGACACGTGGTTTCCTCTCCATCAGCTCTATAGGCTCTCTGCTGACGTGTCCTTGTTTTGTCCTTGGAGTAAAGTTTTGTTCCTGCACGAGGAAATAAATCATCAGACGAGCCTGAAACTTCCTCAGAGTGAAGAAATGTGCTGCAGCGTGCAGAACAGCCTCAATTATGAATTTGTCAAACGATGTTATGACAGCAGACTTCAGATCTGTTTCCTCTGTGATGCTGAACAAACCGTCCTGTTGTCTGAGTCTCTAAAGTTCAGGACTCATTAAAACGACTGCAGACAGTCAGAAAAGATCCGAGAGAACAGATGGAGCGACGAGCAAACGCCGCATTAACAGCTGCTCCAAGTGTTACGATCACGAGTCTGCACAGGATGTTTTATTTTGAAAATCTGACCAGATATGACACACTGTGGACCACCCTCAGACTGCAGCGCCTCGTTGTTATTGTAGGAGGTGAATCTGAGACTTCAGCTGACTTCTCTCTGCAGACGCTGGACGAATCAGACGTGTGCAGCTCATTAGAGGCTACGAGCACTCATTAGCAATTAGTCAGTCTAAATAGCAGTCTGCAGAGAGCGAGAAGTTGATGAGCTTACAAGGAAAAGATCACATGACGTCCACACAGACTGTCTAAAACCTGGACGTAGTCTCCGTGACGTCCACACAGACTGTCTAAAACCTGGACGTAGTCTCCGTGATGTCCACAGACTGTCTAAAACCTGGACGTAGTCTCCGTGGACGCCCCCGCAGACTGTCTAAAACCTGGACGTAGTCTCTGTGACGTCCCCACAGACTGTCTAAAACCTGGACGTAGTCTCCGTGACGTCCCCGCAGACTGTCTAAAACCTGGACGTAGTCTCCGTGACGTCCACAGACTGTCTAAAACCTGGACGTAGTCTCCGTGACGTCCACAGACTGTCTAAAACCTGGACGTAGTCTCTGTGACGTCCCCGCAGACTGTCTAAAACCTGGACGTAGTCTCCGTGGACGCCCCCGCAGACTGTCTAAAACCTGGACGTAGTCTCCGTGACGTCCCCGCAGACTGTCTAAAACCTGGACAGTTTGTCTCTGCATTGATTAAATCGAGTGTGAAGCAGCCTTCATGTTTCCTCAGAGTAGAGGTGGAGGAGGTGGAGGAGGTGGTGGAGGAGCACCATATTGCTTCATCACTCAATAACACACACATCACACACACTGACCAGTTGTCTTTGTCTCACGGCGGCGTGCTCGTCCTCGTTTCTCTCTCGACGTCTGTTTTGTTTTTGTTTTGGTCTGCTCAGATCCTCGTGTGACGCATCACTTCCTGTTTGGCAGGAAGCAACAATCAGCTGTTTACAAGCTTTTAATAGCAAATGGAGAAAATGTCCTGAACAATGGCCGCAGTGTTTCAGTGTCAGGATCTGAAAGCTGAACTTCAAACCTTTGAATCTGCGTGTTGGTCGTCGATCACGTGTGGAAGACGTCAGTCCGTGTTGGTGACGCTCCTCTGTGCTGGACTTTAACGGTCTGTTCCTGTTGACCCGGCTGGACTCGCTTCAGGCTCCTAATGGACTCTGTGGTTGTGGTAGTTTAGTGTAATGACATTTATCTTCTGCATGCAGCAGCAGATGAAACGGAACATCGAGGCTCCGTTAACCAGAAAGTTCATCCTGATGTTTGAAACGAATAAAACAAGCTGCATTAAAATGAGTTTGATGGTCAACAGTGGAATCAGCAGCAGGCGGTCGTGTTTGCAGTCGGTGGTCTGTAGATCGAGAGTTCAGAGGTCAGGTGGTCGTATGTTAACGTGACCGGCAGGTGAGCGGACAGCGGAGTGTCTCTAAGATGTTTCTGGCCTCGTTGCTGTGAATAAAAACAGTTTTTGTAACTTTATTTGCTGATCAATATTTTATGGAGATGTTTTTCAGTTTTTCCTCTTTACTGATGCACATCAGGAAACTTTTCTTTCCAAAGGCTCAGCTGTACTCTGAGATGGACGCTAACACACCAACAGCGAGCAGCTAAACTGTTGAACCTTTCCGTCTCACTGCTGTTGCCGTGGCAACTACAGGAACCATCACGAATGTGACATCTCTTCAGTAGATGTACAACCTCTCAGCGGTCCTGGATGTAGCTGACATGGCAGCCTAGTCAACAGCTGTCTGTTGGTGAAGCTCAGCCTGAACTCAGGTTCAGGTCCGGTTTATCTCCCGGCGTGCGTCGTCATCGCTGGTCGAGATATCGAGATCGCCGACGCTCTGATACTCTGAAGTTTCATCCACGAGTCGCTCTGAGCCGAGGTGACGAGGACGTTACCGTCTAGTTTCATGAAGCCGGTCCGCCGGGACTCGCCGGTGTGTGACCGGCTGTCAGAAAGCACTTACCTCTGCACGACAAACGGCCTCCACGATGGTGGATCAGGAGTTCACTGGTGACATAATGAAGGTGTTACTCCTGTTTGTACTGCACGTCTTCAAACACCATCTGAACTTTGAGCGGTCACGTCAAAGTTCAGATGGTGGAAAAGAACATTTGTCACCATTGGTATCTATGTTTGAAGCTGTTGTTCGATGTTGCTTGTCAAAGCTTTGTGGACTTTGCTTCAGTGTCCCGCCTCTTTTTGCTCTGTGCTCCAATCACAGTCGAGCAAGCCTCAGACCTTTAGGGTTGAAAGCCCAAGAACTAGTGAGTAAGTGGACCTTGAGTAGACTTTGGTTTCCAAGGTCAACATTAATGAGAAGTCCTAAAAGTGCTCAGAACGAACAAACCCAATCTATCGACGAAGACTGTGTGATATGAACGAAAGCTCCCGAACAAGACAGTAAGGGGACCTTGAGTTGAGCCCAGCTCAAACACTTCGAACTGTCTGTCTGGGATTTGAACCAGCAACCCTTCAGTAGGTCGCCCGTTGTTGTTCTCCAGACTGAATCAGAGTCTGTAGGAATGAGTAAACGCGTGATGCATCAGGGACAAACTGCTGATTGAAGGATCATGTTCGTCAGTGCCGCAGAGATGAGCGAATCAAACACACCTCCGCTCTCTGAGTGGACGTGGGGTCAGATTTCAGCAGCGGCGGGAACCGACTCGTGTTTCATGTTTGCGTCACGCCCGATAATCGCTCGTTTCATCGATGATTCAGAGCACGACCCGCTCTGATCCACATTAGTCCAGATGAGTCGGTGTTTTGACGATACCGCGGGGACGCGATCTGTTGTCCTCCTCCTGAAGCACAATTAGGCCAAACACCAGAACAAATTGAATTTGTGCTGCTGTTATCAGTATTTGTACATTTCCCCCCTCTGCTCTCTCCATCCTCTCCTCCATCCTTTGTTACTTCAGTCCTCTCTTTCCTCCCCCGGACCCAGACGGCTGTAATGTTCATGGCGCCCAGAGGCTCCAACCTCCGGCATCCCCTGAGGCCGTTTGCCTCGAGTCTCAGCCCGCTTAAGAGCGACGCCGTCGGGTTAAATTTACGTCAGGTTGTGCAATCTTCAGGTACGAGTCAGCGAGTTTCAGAAAATGTACAGTTTTAAAGCTTTGTGGAGTCAAACATGTCACACGTCTTTGTGCATTTATACTTTTCTTGGTTATTAAGTAACATCTTATAAATCAGTATTAGAAGGAGTCCGCTAATGTCAGCACCCACTACAACACAGAGTTCAAAGTCAAAGCTAACATCACTGCAAAGCACCTGAAACATATTATCATATTGTGGTTTTAGCTGGCTAACGTTAACTTGCTCGCTAACACAGACAAATTGCTAACTCGCTAACATATCAAAATCCTGTCTGGGTGGATAACGTCAGCTAATTCATGCAAACTCCCGGTGTGGCTAGGAAACACTGTAAGTGGATAGGTTTTGTCTAGCTCACCAAATTATTTCAACAGCTAACATGATCCATAACTTGTATATCACCCAGCTCCTGTTCTGGCATGACACTGGCTCTGACATGGGCCTGTAAACCTCCTCTTCTTCTTCTTCTTCTTCTTCTTCTTCTTCCCGGTGGTCCAAAACGCCTGTGGTACAAACACTAACACTCCCCCGGTGCTCTGAGCTCACAGTCCGGGCAGCCCGGCTAACAAACTGAGCGAACATTAGCTAACAGCAGCTAACAAACTAAGCTAGCATGAGCTAACAGTAGCTAACAAACTGAACTAACATGAGCTAACAGCAGCTAACAAACTGAGTGAACATTAGCTAACAGCAGCTAACAAACTAAGCTAGCATGAGCTAACAGCAGCTACAGTTGTCAGCAGTTTACTTCACTGTCCATCATAAACTCTGTAAATCACAGAGAGTTGAGGCGGAGCCCAAAGTTAGTTAGTTTTCCTCTTTAATTGCAGTCGTGATGTTGATTGCTTCACTAAGTTTGTTTAAAGGCCTCAGCTGATCCCAGAGCTGAGCGGATAAGTCGACATATTTCATGTTTATAACCGGCTGCAGTGATTTGGAGGAGCAGCACAGCTGCAGTTTAGCAGCTGCCTAACGATGATTTCTCTCGCTTGTCTCGGAGGCGGGCGAGTTTTACGGCTCAAATGATGGATGCTGGGAAACGGAGTAATAAGAGATTTCACCGAGACTCATCAGCAATGAAACATTACTCGTCTTTTTATTGTTATGATCCTCAGTGGGTTTGACTTCTGCTGAGAGTTTTAAGGCTTGGTAATTAACACACGGCCGAGGATGGATGATGTTGGTTGTGGGCTTCGACCCTCTGTTGGACCGACTCCAGCACAAACACAGCTCGACGAATCATCTCAGTGTTATCAGACAGCGAAGACATGACTGTGTGCAGATGGGCACACGGAGAAATGAATGAACAAGTCGACAACTTTGCTAACAGCCAAACATCTCTCAACTCTTCTCCTAGTGGCTGCTGAGCCTTTGCTAACGAACAGTGTGCAACACGAGCTAACGTTAGCTTAGAGTCTGTTAGCGTCAACAAACGACACGCTACAACACAGTGTAGTCCAAAGTCAAAGCTAACGTTACTGCAGATGTCAGATATTTTGTCATATTTTGGTTTCAGCTGGCATATTTTGATACGTTAGCTAACTAGGAATTCATCCAAACAAGCTAACGTAACCATTTGCAGGTTACTTTGTCAGCTGGTTAACGTTAGCTTGGTGTCTGCTAACGTTATCGCTATCAAAACACTTGAAGTGGATAGATTATTTGTAGCTTGCCAAATGACTTCAGCAGCTAACGTGATCCATGATACTAACATAATATATATAATACCTAGCTCCGGTTCTGGCACGACACCAGCTCCGGTCCAAATCTTTGCTAACCAACAGTGTGCAACATGAGCTAACGTTAGCTTAGAAGACAGAGTTTAAAGTCAAAGCTAACGTCACTGGAAAACACATGAAACATGTTGTCATATTGTGGTTTCAGCTTGCTAACGCAGACAAATTGCTAACGTATCTTGGGTGGCTAACGTCAGCCTTATATGATCCATGATACTAGCTTATATATCGCCGAGCTCCGGTTCTGGCACGACACTGACTGCTGTTGCTTTAAGAAACGTAATTGTTGTTTTAATGATCATCATTATTAGTGACAGCAGCAGCAGCAGTTGTTGTTGTTGTAGTACGATCTATCAGACGAACACATTTTCTTATTGCTGCTGGTTTAATGTTAAACACACACACACACACACGCACACAGCGTCTCTGATCACTGACTGGTTAATTTGATACCTGACACTCACACTCGTGCACACAGACAGCGATCGATGGAGCAGGTGGAGCACTCGGACCCTGAGGAGGATGATCTTACCGGGAGGAGAAACGAGAGCTGGGAAACCCCCCCTCTCCAATCCCACAATGCCTTTCTCTCCACCAAACCTCAGCCACGTCTCTGATCCTGTGTGTGTGTGTGTGTGTGTGTGTTGTTCGGGGTGAGGCGAGGTGGAGTTAACGGCCTCCAGCAGAGATCAGAGCTGAGGAGGGGGGAGTCATTACTGTCTGTAATTTCAGTCCCGCCTGAATCTGCCGTGTCAGTGATTTTCAGACTCCTCCACTTCCTGTAACATTCCTGTAAAATACCTTGCCGCCTCCAAACCGACGTTCCTCAAACGTTCTGTGAACGTTGCACGGTTGTTTGGGACAGCTAATAATGGGACTTGAAAGCAGCATTCTGGATGTAGCCACCGTGACGTCTCTGTGACTGAAGCCACTGGACGTTAACACACATGCAGAATCATCAAATATGGATGTTAATTCCTCGAGCTCAGTTACATTTACTCTGACTGACTGTCTGCAGAGGAGAAGAAGAAGAAGAAGAAGAAGAAGAAGAAGAAGAAGGGGGAGAAGGTGATTTTTCCTTCGACTCGGCTTCTGTTTCTGGATTTCTGCCACTTCCTGTTGAAGATCAGAGGCGTTCAAATGTTCCATCAGTCTGTCGTTCACCTGCACACTCGTCCTCCTGATGGACGGGTGCTCTTGTGTTTTCAGTCTTCTCTCTGTTTCTTCAGCACAAACATCGTCTCTGATGAAACTCAGTCGGAGCCTTCGAGCGTTTGCATCATGTATCCTGAGGCGGGCAGCACCCCGAGGCCGTCCTGACCCAATTCCTCCGGAAACACACCATTAGAGAGAGGCTGCAGGTTTGTGGCAGCGCCTCCTCCGTCCTCCTCCGTCCTCCTCCTCTCACACACACTCATCTATTAAATATGTCCAAGACATTTATTTATTTATTCCATCGCTCATTTATTCAGGAAATCCTGCTGAGATCCAGAAGCTGTTTGAAGTCTGCAGAGTTTGACGGGCTGGATTCTGACACATCACCTGTAGATACACAGAAAAACACTGCGGCCGTCACTGTGAACCGCTGAGTGTCTCTTTGGCAACACTTAACGTCAACGTTAGCTTACAATTGGAGTCCGCTAACGTCAACAAACGACCAGCACTGACTACAACACACAGTCCAAAGTCAAAGCTAACATGACTGCAGAGCACATGAAACATATAATCATATTGTGGTCTTAGCTGGCTAACGTTAACTCGCTAACGTATCAGATAGCTGTCTTGGGTGGATAACGTTAGCGAACGTCAGCTAATTCATGCAGACTCCCAGTGGATAGGTTCTTTCTAGCTCTACCAAATTACTTCAGCAGCTAACGTGCAGCTCCTGTTCTGGCATGACACTGGCCTGTAAACCCCTTCTTCTTCTTCT
Organism: Miichthys miiuy; assembly: GCA_036365135.1. NCBI lineage: Eukaryota > Metazoa > Chordata > Actinopteri > Sciaenidae > Miichthys > Miichthys miiuy. The sequence continues at coordinate 1,110,015 of CM071617.1, forward strand.
TCTTCTTCTTCTTCTTCTTCTTCTTCTTCCCGTGGTCCAAAGGGCCTGTGGTACAAACACTAACACTCCCCCGGTGCTCTGAGCTCACAGTCCGGGCAGCCCGGCTAACAAACTGAGCTAACAGCAGCTGCACTCGAGTGTTAAAGCTAACTTTGTTTGTTGGAGCTCAGAACTCGACGATGCCTTTTGTCAGTCTTGTTTTGATGTAGTCGGAGGACAGTTTGTCTCCTTACAGCTCCGTGATTTCCTTCCAAACTTGTCCTCCTTTTTGGCGACATCTTTATAGAAACGATGATGTGGGCTTGTTCGTCCGTTAGCATCACTTCCAGTTAGGTAGAGGGAGATTGTGACGGGCACGATCAGGCAGAATAACTCTGACCTGGTGGATCATCGAGTGTCAAACTCAGCTTCATGGTTCTGGTTTCTTTTGTTACCGTGACGATGACTGTCAGAGTGTTAACGTGCTGCACACAGATCTGTTCAATGACTCGACTCTGCAGGCTAAATCTGTCCACCAACCACACACAGAGCTGCAGATCTGCTGCTCTCCACGACTCTGCTCCAAATCCACAGAGCTCTGACTCATCGCTGTTACGACGAGGAGAGGATTTATAACTGTGCAGCTCGAACACGTTAACTCTGTTCCTGCTGCAGCAGGTGTGTCGCTTACCACACGAGAGACGAAACGAGCAACAGGTAACGAGTTACTGCGTCTGCCAACAGAAGCCAACAGCCAACAGAAGACACGTGGTCACAGAGACTACGTCCAGGTTTTAGACAGTCTGTGGGGACGTCACGGAGACTACGTCCAGGTTTTAGACAGTCTGTGGGGACGTCACAGAGACCACGTCCAGGTTTTAGACAGTCTGCGGACGCCACGGAGACTACGCCCAGGTTTTAGACAGTCTGCGGGACGCCACGGAGACTACGCCCAGGTTTTAGACAGTCTGCGGAGACGCCACAGAGACCACGCCCAGGTTTTAGACAGTCTGCGGGACGCCATGGAGACCACGTCCAGGTTTTAGACAGTCTGTGGGGACGTCACGGAGACTATGTCCAGGTTTTAGACAGTCTGCGGAGACGTCACAGAGACCACGTCCAGGTTTTAGACAGTCTGCGGACGCCATGGAGACCACGCCCAGGTTTTAGACAGTCTGGGGACGCACAGAGACTACGCCCAGGTTTTAGACAGTCTGTGGGGACGCACAGAAACTACGCCCAGGTTTTAGACAGTCTGTGGGGACGCCACGGAGACTACGCCCAGGTTTTAGACAGTCTGTAGGACGCACAGAGACTACGCCCAGGTTTTAGACAGTCTGTGGGGACGCCACGGAGACTACGCCCAGGTTTTAGACAGTCTGCGGACGCTCAGAGACTACGCCCAGGTTTTAGACAGTCTGCGGGACGCCTCAGAGACTACGCCCAGGTTTTAGACAGTCTGTGGGACGCCACGGAGACTACGCCCAGGTTTTAGACAGTCTGTGGGGACGCCACGGAGACTACGCCCAGGTTTTAGACAGTCTGTGGGGACGCCTCAGAGACTACGCCCAGGTTTTAGACAGTCTGCGGACGCCTCAGAGACTACGCCCAGGTTTTAGACAGTCTGGGGACGCCACGGAGACTACGCCCAGGTTTTAGACAGTCTGTGGGGACGCCACGGAGACTACGCCCAGGTTTTAGACAGTCTGTGGGGACGTCTCAGAGACTACGCCCAGGTTTTAGACAGTCTGCGGACGCCTCAGAGACTACGCCCAGGTTTTAGACAGTCTGTGGGACGCCACGGAGACTACGTCCAGGTTTTAGACAGTCTGTGGGGACGCTCAGAGACTACGCCCAGGTTTTAGACAGTCTGCGGACGCCTCAGAGACTACGCCCAGGTTTTAGACAGTCTGCGGGACGCCACGGAGACTACGCCCAGGTTTTAGACAGTCTGTGGGGACGCCACGGAGACTACGCCCAGGTTTTAGACAGTCTGTGGGACGCCACGGAGACTACGCCCAGGTTTTAGACAGTCTGTGGGGACGCCACGGAGACTACGCCCAGGTTTTAGACAGTCTGTGGGGACGCCTCAGAGACTACGCCCAGGTTTTAGACAGTCTGTGGGGACGCCACGGAGACTACGCCCAGGTTTTAGACAGTCTGTGGGGCCGCCTCAGAGACTACGCCCAGGTTTTAGACAGTCTGCGGGACGCCTCGGAGACTACGCCCAGGTTTTAGACAGTCTGCGGGACGCCTCAGAGACTACGCCCAGGTTTTAGACAGTCTGCGGGACGCCTCAGAGACTACGCCCAGGTTTTAGACAGTCTGTGGGGACGCCACGGAGACTACGCCCAGGTTTTAGACAGTCTGTGGGGACGCCACGGAGACTACGCCCAGGTTTTAGACAGTCTGTCTCAGAGACTACGCCCAGGTTTTAGACAGTCTGCGGGACGTCTCAGAGACTACGCCCAGGTTTTAGACAGTCTGTGGGACGCCACGGAGACTACGCCCAGGTTTTAGACAGTCTGTGGGGACGCCACGGAGACTACGCCCAGGTTTTAGACAGTCTGTGGGGACGCCTCAGAGACTACGCCCAGGTTTTAGACAGTCTGGGACGCCTCAGAGACTACGCCCAGGTTTTAGACAGTCTGTGGGGACGCCACGGAGACTACGCCCAGGTTTTAGACAGTCTGTGGGGACGCCTCAGAGACTACGCCCAGGTTTTAGACAGTCTGCGGGACGTCTCAGAGACTACGCCCAGGTTTTAGACAGTCTGCGGGACGCCACGGAGACTACGCCCAGGTTTTAGACAGTCTGTGGGGACGCCACGGAGACTACGTCCAGGTTTTAGACAGTCTGCGGGGACGTCACGGAGACTACGCCCAGGTTTTAGACAGTCTGTGGGGACGCCACGGAGACTACGCCCAGGTTTTAGACAGTCTGTGGGGACGCCTCAGAGACTACGCCCAGGTTTTAGACAGTCTGTGGGGACGCCACGGAGACTACGCCCAGGTTTTAGACAGTCTGTGGGGCCGCCTCAGAGACTACGCCCAGGTTTTAGACAGTCTGCGGGACGTCTCGGAGACTACGCCCAGGTTTTAGACAGTCTGCGGGGACGTCACGGAGACTACGTCCAGGCTACTCGTCCGGCTCCGTGGAGAGCTTCCTCTTCAGCGATTAGAGGGAGGTCTGTGTCGTTTAGAGAGGCTAACTGTGTTAGCATCTTCCTGCCTGACCAAATAAGATTGACTGAAGCCACGTGGAAGCTCACTGTGTGTGTGTGTGTGTGTGTGTGTGTGTGTGTGTGTGTGAGGAAGTTGTTTTGGAGGAAGGTCTCACACAGTGTGTGTTAACAATGAATTTGCAGTTAATTAGCCGGTGCAGCTGTTTGTTTTTCTCACAGTGTAATTTGCGTGTGTGTGTGTGTGAGTTTTGTAGTTTCATCCCGACACGTTGTGTGTGATCGGTTTGTCACGTCTGTGTGTCGATATCTAAATAATCTGGACATGTTGCTGTGCTGCTGACGCTCATCAGCTGTGACATATTTTTATCATTTTATTGATTTTCTGAGAATAAATCTCCAGATTATTTAATAAACTCTGAAATATTTAAATGAACGGTGACTGCAGAGTCCTGTAATTCAAGTCAGAGTGGTAATAACAGGACACACACACACACACATGAATCCATGCCTCCATTAGCTGCTAGCTTTGCACATAGGAGACATTAGCCACCATTACCACCTCATGATGCACACACACACACCTCCACCCGCACACTCACACACTTCAACACACTCGTCTCCACAGCAGCAGCAGCTTCCTGTCGGTGTGTGTGTGTGTGTGTGTGTGTGTGTGTGTCCCTCCCTGGGATCCATTTTGCAGAGTGACAGCCTGCGGTCTGAAGCAGGCGGTGTTTAAACAGGCTGCGGCTGCCGGGCTCGCTGTCAGAGCTTCCTCTGCCGCCGCTCTTCGTCCCGTGTGTTCGAGGTAGACGACGCTGATTGGAGGAAAACTCACCTGTTTGCTCAAAGTGTGTGTGAAACACAGAAGAAGATCAGATGACTGTCGGTCATTAATGTATCGAGTTCTCAGTTTAATTATGATTAAAAAGAAAGCTCGTTAAGTGTTCAGACCATCGTGTTTGTCACGGCTCCATTTTTTAGAAGATGCATCTTTGTCTAACGAGTGATCGTTAACGAACCAACCAACATGTTTAGTCTGCTCTTCCAGAATTAGCTCGTGGTGTTGTTGTGTGTTTAGCTGTACGAGTAGCCAGTCAAGCCCAAACGCAACCTCCACCTCTGAAGTAAGCCGACACAAACTGCAGTTCCTCTAACGTCCACTTGAGGCTGGCTCCAGAAGTGAGTCAGTCTCCATAAGTCCCCATGTTCAAATGTCCAACTTCACAGCAGAAATAAACATGTTTACAGCCTGGTACAAAAAACAGTTTTGGTCTCTGTAGCTAATTTCCCCGTTCATGACAACTGTACTGAGGGTGAATTTATATACAACTCACCTGTTCAGGTTATATTAAGGCTTAAAGTTATGCAGGATTAAGAGCGTGGACGCTTTGACTGACAGGTGGGTGTGGTTACAGGTGTCTTATTTGAGCAACCAGGCGTCATTCAGCCCGCCTCAGGTCTGCTGATGATCCACGTCTTACCTCTTCGCCGTCCATTCTTTGTGCTGTCAGTGGTCTCGCCTCGTCTTTGGGATCTCTGCTTTGTGACCCGACAAAGAGACACGTGGAGTTTATTCTGTGTGTACGACACAGTTACATCATCAGGTTTGCACACGCACACCTTTAAAACAGAGAGGACATGAGAAACCACCTGCATGCTCCGAAGGCCTGACTGCGGCGCTCTGCGGCGCGGCGAGGTGTGTTTGTTTCTGAGGTTTTTTCTTGTGTTTTTACATCAGGATCACGGAGAGCGTGTCGCTGCAGCATCAGATTGCAGAGCTGCTGCTCTCCTCCGTAACTCTCCCTGCAGCTGACGGAGCACTTAGCTGCAGCGTGAACTACGCGCTATCATTTATTCATGCTTTATTTTGCACCAGGAACCATTTGTTCTGCCCTTTTTGCCCCCCCGTTCACCTCTCTCTGCCCCCCGCGCTCTCTCAGGGCCGTAATGGAGTCATCGTTTTCTCCTTCCTGCTTCATGAACGCCGGAGGTTAAGCCTTGTGGGTGACGTGGCCTCGCCGCAGGGTTTGTTTGTCTCTTGGGGCTTTTGGGAGCTCTCCGTGTTTGTGGAGAGATTCGGATGTTTCTCTACGAGGCTTTGGACAGAGCTGAGAGGCAACAGACGGCTGGAAACAGGCTGAAGGTGTGAAATGAGCTCACCTGTAATTAAAATCCAGCTTTCTGATTGGTCTGCAGCTCTCTTTCCTGACGTCTTGGTTTCAGGCTGAATCAACAACACTGTAGCTGCTGCTTTGGTGTCATTTCTCGACGTGCACGTCTGCAGGAATGTTTCGACACCTGTCGCACAGCTTGCATCTGTGTTCGGGTTTATTTTAGTCGTGGATGCGATGTCATTTATTGTTGCTAACTTCACCTTCACCGAGTCTGATGCTACAGGGTGTCCACCAGCCAAGCTGCTGCACGTCACACCGGTTTAGACAAAATTGTAATTTTACAAACGATCTTTTCATTAAGGAGACATTAAACAAGCTCAAAGTGCCGACATGACCTCATTTTAATGGCTGACAATGCCACTAATTAGCATTCAGAACACAACTCAGCAAAGATTTGGTTAATCCATATCACGTGAAGCTGTCGGACTGTCGGGACGCAGACACACAGGAGGCGCCACGTTAACGCAGATCATCTCTGAATGAGCCGAGGCAGCGAGGTGGGACACCCGGTAATGTTCAACACACATAATGAAGCCAAATCTCCGGCAGAGATGCCGCCCACGGTGGCGTTTGAAGGGCGGGAGAGGACACGGCGGGAGGCCATGGCAGAGGGATTGTGGGGGACTGCTGACTGGACAAGTTTGATTTTTTTAAAAATCCAAACGTTTGCACAGGGCAGCAGCAGGACAAAGACTTTGTGCTGCGTCTGATTGGGTCGAGTTTGACCGACTTCAGTCTGCTGGAGTTGTGAAAGATGTCGCTGATCTTTGAGGACGAGCAAGCTGCCGACTGTGAGCCACGCTGTGACTGAAAACAAATAAAGACTCGTGGAAGCAGTTCATCAGAAAACACTGAATGACATCTGATCACGATTGTTTGCTGACAAAGAACTTTACTGCAGCCGTCTGAAAACAGCGCCGCGCCAAGTTCTCATAAATCAGCTGGTTCAGGTGACGACTAACACAAACGACACCAACAGAATTCATTAAGATGTTAAATCACGTGACCTCAAACCACGAGAAAGAGCTACAAATCATCACGACGCGCAAAAGAGAAGCATCTCACAGTCTTCATGAGGTCCAGTTTGTTTGGTAGAACGCTCTAGAACGACACGTTCGACACGTGCACGCCTGAAATGCAGAGATGGGCTGCAACATAACGACGCCCTGCAGCGGTCAGCGGTCTGTGCTGGACTTGAACCAGCCACCCTCCGGTTACCAAGCCAAGTCCCTACACTCTAAAAAAAAAGTTCTCTGAAGAACCTTTTTATGTTTAATAATCTTTTACGGTTTTTGTTACTACTACTGATTAGTACTGACTTATACTGATTCAGAGTCTCTTTGCAGTTTGAAGTGGTTCTTTGAAGAACCGATGGGTAAAATGTTCTTGCAAAACCTAAAGATGTTCTCCTTCATCACCATGAAGAACCACCTTAACTTCTGACTCAAACCTTTATTTTTAAGGGTGTACGGACTGAGCTGACAACCCGAAACCCAAAAATTACAAATGTTCTGTCACAAACACGTCGGGATCTTCTAGATGTTCTCTCGTCAGGTTTGTTCAGTAAAGCGTCGCAGCAGTGCTAAACAGCAGAAACGCTGACATCGCATGTTTTCCAACATATTTTTAATCTGCAGCACAAAGCGTGTGTGTGTGTGTGTGTGTCACGTGTTAAAACGGACATACATGTGACACAACACATTAAACAGAACATCCCTCAGCGTTGTTCCTTCACCTCCTCGCTGCGCTCCTCCTTCCTCCTCCTGAAGGCTCGTGGATGATGGATGAGGAGCTGGATGAGGATGAGCGAGGCTCCGTAGCCTTTAAGGGATAATTTAAGGCATAATTAGATCTGGAAAACATTTGGGCTGCGTGACGTGCACGTCTTCTTCTTCCTGCAGAACAGAAGAACAGATGGAGCATTAGGATGGAGGAGGACCACACCCCCCGGCTGAAGACCTCCACTCACATACTTCAACATGATCAAGTGATCATCCACCTGCTGCTGACCTCTGATTGGTTAATTAACCGTGATCTCAGACTGCATACCCACCCTGCAGTAATCTGATTACTCCAGACTTCAGGAGTAATCTGATTTCATGCTTCAGGTTCATCAGACCTTCAGCTGTCTGTCTGTCTGTCTGTCTCGGTGTGTCTGGGTTTGGTTAAATCTAATGAACGCATCGCGCTCATGATTAAAACAGTCCAGACTGACCATCGAGCACCGCGAGTAACGGGAGATTTCCCAGTCCTCCTTAATAGACCCTCCATAGAGTCATATTTGTATTTTTAAGGTGGATCTCTGAGGTTGTTTTTCATGCAAAGAGCTGCTGGACCGTCTACGTTCTTTTTATCAGCAAATGAGAAATGTGGACAGCAACATGCTAACAGCAACATGCTAACAGCAACATGCTATGTGAGCCTGTTTGGGAGCCGATACGACGATGAACAAAAGTCAGGAGGCAAAGAAAAGCAAAGCTCTTCTCTACGTTTACATTTAGTCAACATTAAAGTTGCTGAATTAGCTGTTAGCATTTCCTGCTGGGTTTCCGTCGCTCCTCATCAGCTCCTCACAGTGTTGTTTTGCATGACTGAGGGGAAAAATGCTGCTGTTGTTGTTGGTGCATACTGTTTGCTGTTCATACTTTTACAGTTTGTGTTGGTTTGAGTGACATACGTATCGCTGCAGAGCCGCAGAGCCGCACGCGTCTCGTCCACCTTCCTCCTGTTTTGTATCTACAATCTTCTGCATGCCTCGCTTTGTGTCTCTGCACATTCCTCAACATTTAACATCGCGGTGCGATTCCTCCTGAACTCAGAGGGAAGATGCTCCCATTTTTTCTCATTTGTGTGTGTGTGTGTGTGTGTTTGTGGTGGTGTGGTCTGAGCATGTGCAGAGCCTGCTGACATTTTCCAGCCTGCCCAGGCTTGTAAATAATTGATCACAGGCCTCACCTCTTTGAGTCGGCCTCAAACGCTCACTCAGCTGTCCGTCCGACTCCTCCTGCAGCCTGTCAGTCACTCTGTGGATGTTTTAAAGTATTTAACTGTCGTCTTCTCCGTGTGCTCCTTCAAACATTTACAATGACCAATTAAACTCTTCAGTGAACAACAGAACCTCCTAAAGAATCTCTACAACTTTCTCAGTTGCTACTAAAACCTCATACTAGACCCCTAGAACTCTTTTAATTATCAGTAGAAGTAGAACCTCCTTAAGAACCTCTATAACATTATCAGTAGCTACCAAAACCACACCCTGGACCCTTAGAACCTTTTCAATGACTAACAGAACCTCCTAAAAATCTCTAGAACATTATCAGTTGCTACTAAAATTTCATCCTGGACCCCTAGAACTTCCTAAAGAACCTCTCGATTAATATGAATGACTTCTAAAACCTGAAGGACTTCTATAAACTTCTCCACTGTCATCAAACCTCCTGGAGTAGGAGGCCGACTCTAGAACTTCGACAATAACCACTAAAGCAAACTAAATGAACCCTAGAACCAACACTAGACCTTCATCAGTAACCACTGGAACCTCCTAAAGAACCTTTAGACCTTCATCAGTGACCACTGGAACCTCCTAAAGAACCTTTACACCTTCATCAGTGACCACTGGAACCTCCTAAAGAACCTTTACACCTTCATCATTGACCACTGGAACCTCCTAAAGAACCTTTAGACCTTCATCAGTGACCACTAGAACCTCCTAAAGAACCTTTAGACCTTCATCAGTGACCACTAGAACCTCCTAAAGAACCTTTAGACCTTCATCAGTGACCACTGGAACCTCCTAAAGAACCTTTAGACCTTCATCAGTGACCACTGGAACCTCCTAAAGAACCTTTACACCTTCATCATTGACCACTAGAACCTCCTAAAGAACCTTTAGACCTTCATCAGTGACCACTAGAACCTCCTAAAGAACCTTTAGACCTTCATAAGTGACCACTAGAACCTCCTAAAGAACCTTTACACCTTCATCAGTGACCACTAGAACCTCCTAAAGAACCTTTAGACCTTCATCAGTGACCACTAGAACCTCCTAAAGAACCTTTACACCTTCATCAGTGACCACTGGAACCTCCTAAAGAACCTTTAGACCTTCATCAGTGACCACTAGAACCTCCTAAAGAACCTTTAGACCTTCATCAGTGACCACTGGAACCTCCTAAAGAACCTTTAGACCTTCATCAGTGACCACTAGAACCTCCTAAAGAACCTTTACACCTTCATCAGTGACCACTGGAACCTCCTAAAGAACCTTTACACCTTCATCAGTGACCACTAGAACCTCCTAAAGAACCTTTAGACCTTCATCAGTGACCACTAGAACCTCCTAAAGAACCTTTACACCTTCATCAGTGACCACTAGAACCTCCTAAAGAACCTTTAGACCTTCATCAGTGACCACTAGAACCTCCTAAAGAACCTTTAGACCTTCATCAGTGACCACTGGAACCTCCTAAAGAACCTTTACACCTTCATCAGTGACCACTAGAACCTCCTAAAGAACCTTTAGACCTTCATCAGTGACCACTGGAACCTCCTAAAGAACCTTTAGACCTTCATCAGTGACCACTAGAACCTCCTAAAGAACCTTTAGACCTTCATCAGTGACCACTGGAACCTCCTAAAGAACCTTTAGACCTTCATCAGTGACCACTGGAACCTTGAACTGCAGGTTTAAACCCATGAGATGAAATGAGATTTAAAGTAAGCTCAGCTGACTCAACAACAGTAAACATCTCGATTTTCTAGATGTTTCTCTAAATGATGTAATAAAATATAAAGTGTGTTTCAGATTAAGGATCAGCTGTTGAAGGAGGATGTTCGTTGTTGTTGTCGGGTCTTTGCTCTTTTATCAGCCTCCTCACCTCGCTCTCTCCTGCCACCCTGTCTCTCTCCTCTCCTCTCCCCTCCTCCTCCTCTCCTCTCTCCAGCCTCCTTTCATTCCTTCATCTCCTCCTCCTCCTCTGTTTGTTTTGCTGTTTCTTATTTCTCTGGTGGATTTTCCTTCATCTCCTCAAACCCCCACACTCCGTCACTCCGTCCACGTCTGTCTTCTCTTTGTCGTCTTATCATTTCCTGTCACAGATGAACTCCATCCACCTCTCTGCTCTGCACGTTGCCTCCTTCCTTCTCCGTCGTATTTCACCATTTTTCTTCAGCTGTGACTGTAAAGACGAGAAAAATGTGACCACACCCCGCTGAGCTGTTTTTATGCTGCAGAGATTCAGACAGAAACATTGGGACAAACACAAACCTGTCACTGGGCAGAGATGTATATAGGCCTCTATGTAATGTTACACCAACGCGGCTGCATGCATTAAGAACAGTATGAAAGAATAATGCTGATCGTCTGTCTTCACCAGAGTCAGGAAGGACGACGGACATCAGGTTCATGCCAGGATGTGTTTAGCTTAGCTTAGCCCAAAGACTGGAAGCAAAGGGAAACTGCTAGCCTAAACAAATACACCTAATCACATGTTGCACTGTGCTGGAGTCACACACTGCAACTTGTTGATGCGTACTGCACATATTCAGTGTGTGTGTGTGTGTGTGTGCACATGTTAATGCATGCGTGGAATCTCAGTGGCCTCATTTGCAGCGACAGCGATATTATCTTGTGTCAGTGAAACAACAACATTATACCAGCTCTCTGAGTGTGTTTCAGCTGACTCAGCACAGCCACACTGCCAATAAACAGCTGTTACATTAACACAGTGGCACAAGGCTTCAGCCCAGAGAGGAGACCCCGAGAAGCTTTTTACAGGAGCGGATGATGTGACACAACAAGAGGCGGCAGCGTGCTAATAAAAGAGATGCTGCAGAAAACTGTAAATTTCCTAATTTAATGGATCAGGAGGAGACGGAGGAGAAACGGAGCAGAGACAGAACATCAGTCACGCCGAGAGTCGAGCTGCAGGATCATTAATGTTGAGGAGGAGCAGGGACATAAAACGAACGCACACGTGGCCGAGAGGAGGTCGCAGCGACACAGGTGTCTAACAGCAAAGAGCAGCATCACGTGTAAAAAGAATATTACCGTTGATTTACATGAACGACAGGTTTCAGTTTACTTCTGCTGTGAAGTTGGACATTTGAACATGGGGACAGCTCCTCTTCAGCAGCCTGCACCTCCTCTTCAGCAGCCTGCACCTCCTCTTCAAGCTCCCCCACTGGCATCTGGACCAGTTGCACTGGTTACCATGGGTAACCATGTGACCACGTTGCCACGGTAACCCCACTGGATGGCCATGCGGGGTCTTTCCTGCTCTCTTTGGTGGTTTCGGGGTCTTTGTGTGTGTGTTTCTAGTCTTTCAGCTCGGCGTTGTCTCTGTTGACGTCGTGCTCGCCGGCGGTGCAGCAGAGCGCTTCGAGCCGTCACAGGATGTTTGTCCCGCATTGTTCGCGGCGAGCAGGAGAACCGGAGGAACCGCGAGGCGTTCATACATAAAACACGGAGCTGAAAGCCTCCACCCGAGACAACACGAGTATGCTGACTCCATCAATGACCGGCTATATTTAGCATGCTGGTGGGTGTGCTTGTTCACATTAGGAAGTGTGTGTGTGTGTGTGTGTGTTACAGCACGATGACACAGCCATGTACAACAAAGAGTCTCAGTTGCTAGGCAACCCCATCTAAAAACGCTCACTAACCAAAATATAGCATGTATGCAGGTTCTCAGCTGGAGGAGTCCAAGTGTTACTGAGTCCCCGCAGACTGTCTAAAACCTGGACGTAGTCTCCGTGACGTCCCGCAGACTGTCTAAAACCTGGACGTAGTCTCCGTGACGTCCCCGCAGACTGTCTAAAACCTGGACGTAGTCTCCGTGACGTCCCCGCAGACTGTCTAAAACCTGGACGTAGTCTCCGTGACGTCCCGCAGACTGTCTAAAACCTGGACGTAGTCTCTGTGACGTCCCCCCACTGTAACTGTCATATTTCTCCTTTAAATTGAACCTCGTTGTATATTTGTATTATTTCAGTGTCCTTCGGATCATCTGGGACCCCCAATTAACAGATTTGCCCTTTAAACAAACTCTCGGTGTCACATTGAACTTTCCAGAGATAAAAACTCGTCGTTTGATGACCTCCAGAGGTTGATGGCAGAAGTTCAAGTCCCCTGTAAAAAGTCTTCCAGGACCTCTGAGCGCTGCAGTTTGAGCCAAGTTGAGTAATTAGTCGGTGGATGATGACCTTGGTTAATTACATGACTGGGAGCAGAGCGGCACACAGAGTGTGTCCACAGCTTCGTTATGCTGATCCGGCCTCAGAAGAAGCAGTTTGAGTTTGAAAAATGTCTCCGGGCTGAATTTTGATGGCCGGTTTGACGACAGCACAGAGGTCGGATATCATCATCTGAATACTGACGAGTCAGCATTTTTTTTAGTTCAGAGCGTGGAAGCCTGGAGATGGACTGCAGCCATGATGTTTTTATAGAGACAAATCAGGACGAAGCAAGCCGATGTTTGAAGACAGAACATGGACCAATCAGAGAGGAGCTGAACGGTAGAAACATTTAAGATCTATAAGAACCGTCCGGACCCGTCCGGTTCCGTACCGAGCTCCCCTGACCGACCTACCTGTCAGATCACTTGAAGGATGAGCGCATGTACGACCTGCTCTCGGTCTGACAGGATGCTTTTGTTGGGTCGTGTCACCTGAAAGTCACAGCGGAGCGTTGTCGCCCTGAGCTGACCCTCACAGGTGGCATCAAACCCTCTGAACCGACTGAACTCTGGAGGCGAACTGAAGCTGCTTTAAAACCTGAACACGATGAAGATAACCAAGCAGCAACCTCTGAGGCTGGTAAATGAAGCCAGAAACTGCAGTTCCTCAAACGTCCACGTGAGGCTGGCTCCAGAAGTGAGAGAAATAAACATGTTTACAGCCTGGTACAAAAAACAGTTTTGGTCTCTGTAGCTAATTTCCCCGTTCATGACAACTGTACTGAGGGTGAATTTATATACAAGACGGAGACTGCGTCCATGTTTTAGACAGTCTAATCTAAATCTAAAACGGCAAGATTAAGCAGTGAAATGTTCCAAATATAACATATTAACTCGTTAGGTTTGTTTTTGGTGGTTAAGAATAAGTGATAAGCACGTCATCCAAGCACACTCCAAACATCCTGAACTTTTGTTACTCTGTGAAGGATCTGAGAGCTTCTCCCTCGTCTGGTCATTTGTGTTTTTATGAGTCAATATTTCAGGTGTTTTTTTTTTTTTACCTCTGGACAGTTAAACAGCCGCGGTGCAGTCGGGCGTTGACGTACCGTCTCTCCAAATAAAGCAGTTTAGATGCTGAACGCTCCCTGAATATAAATGAACACAATAAAGGCTGTGCTCTGTTTTTCATATGAGGCGGACCGAGTTTGCTTTATTACAAAAACTAAACCAGTTTCAGGAAAGTAAATGAGAGTTATTTCAGGTCAGCTGATCCTCGGTCTGTCCTGAACACAAACATCACGCGTCCCGTTCAGGCTCAAACAAACGGCCCAGAATTCCTTGCAGTTTCTATTTCTGTCCGGCTCTGACTGGTTTCAGTCTTCTGAGGGTTCAAACCCACGCAGGTGTCCACCTGTCTGAGCCGCCGTGATTCAGCGATACACTCCACTCTGCCTCTGTAATGAAGCACTGTACGTCAGCGCAGGTTTAATCAGTCTGATACTGAATGACTCAGCGTGTCTGCTTCCAGACCAGACTCCAAAGTGTTTGAGTCTGCGGACGCTGAAACTGGAATGACTTTATAATCCTGATGAAGACTGTTGAACTTTTAACGAAGAAGTGCGTTCATTCATCTTGTTAGCAAAAGGTACGTCTGATAGATCCTTTAGAGTCTGGTGACGTTGTGTAAAGTCCACATGGTGGACGAATGGATCGCAAACAGCACTTTCATACAATCAATAATATGTTGACTAACGATTCCTCGAGTACCTCGAGTAACTCGATTACAAAAAAAGATCGAGGAATTTCCTCTGCCTCGAAGCCCTTTGGTGGACAGTGTTGATGTTCAGACGCCGGGACAGAAAACAGCGAAAATGAGCAAACGCAGCAAAGCGAAAGTAATAAGAGTACCGTAATTTTCAGACTATAAGCCGCTACTTTTTTCACACGCTTTGAACCCTGCGGCCTATACAACGGTGCGGCTAATTTATAGATTATAGATCTAGCAGTAAACGCAAAAGTGAGACAGACGTGGGGAAAGATTAACGCGCGAAGAAGACACTAGTTTTGATTTTGATTTTGTCATTTTGCGCATCATGCACACACCCTCATCATGGAAAACACAAAGAAATGCATATGATGCCATCAAGTCCGCCAATTACAGTAATAATTTTATCCGATTAATCGATTAATCGATGGAATATTCGATAGAATACTCGATTACCAAAATATTCAATAGCTGCAGCCCTGATGTTGACTTTTTGTTTTAAACTTCTTCGTTAGGAAAATGTCGGGGGGGTAAAACAAAGTTGGATTTTGGTTTCAAACGAGACACGAACAGCAGACGAAAACAGCACAAGCACCAGTGTGAGACGAGTTTTATAAATCTAAAGCTATCTTATCGGTCGTAGCGCGGCAGTTGGCGAAGCTGATGAAGAGTCTCTGCTCCGTTTCCTGTTGGTTGATCGTGTTCAGGTGACGTTCAGGTGATGCTGTCATCTGTTTCCAAACACAAACCTGGAGTGAAGGCGAGTTCTTCCCGTCTACAGGAATGTAGATAGATGTACGGATACAATGAGAGCTGCCTGAGCTCTGAATAGTCTGTTTCATGCGTTCGTGAGTTGAGTCTGGACTTGGACGTGATCTTTGCTTGGAGTTTTAAACTTAAATCATGACTTGAACGTCGTCCTGAGTCGAGCTGCTCTGCGTCTGTAACTCACCTGCACTGCTGTTCTCTGTTCATCAGGTAGAAATGCTGCTCGGGCAGCTCAGGTTGTTTCAGACCGACTTCAGATTTGCTGAATCGTGCAGCCGCTCGTCTTCCTCCTTATTAAGTTTCACTCGCTGTGGTATTTTAAAACCTCTCGTCTCGGCTAACGTGTCCGTTTTCCTGCTCAGTCAGTCGGACTCGGCTGATAGTGGAGCAGATTAACTCGCCGTGTTGAGAGCTGAGGAAACGCCGACGATCGCCTTGACGGGAGGAAAAAAAGAACGAGTGTTGAGCTGCTAACGGCGTCACGCTGACTCTGCACATGACAACAAACGGCCAGATCATGAGTCATGAAATGACAGATATATGTGTGTATTACACGTACAGTGTCTGTATATTTCATGATGAACCACGTGTGGCTGAGTGAGCTGAAGCTTCTTCTTCTTCTTCTTCTTCTTCTTCTTCTTCTTCTCCTTCTTCTTCTGGAGCTGCTCGTGTGTTCGTGTATTCTGCTGTGACTTTGCCCGAAGCCAGAGAGAATTCTGGGACATATGGAGCCTCTGTAGAGCTGCTGCTGTATACACTGGAGGTTAACAAGTGTGTGTGTGTGTGTGTGTTTTAAAGGAGTCATATTATACTTTTTTCCACCAGCTCACACAGTTCCCAGGTGTCTGTCTGTGAAATTCTTTGGTCAAAATTCATCACGGATCAAGCACAGCAGTCCTCTCTGTACTCCATCTGTAGCATTAGCTCATGGTAATCGTGGTAATCTTTTATAACCCGTAGGGTGGTTCTGGTTCTGGAATATGTCCATGAGCCCGTTAGTGATGTCACTAGGGGCTCGAAATCTGAACAGCGTGTTTTAAAGATAAGAAACAAGGGACAGTGTAGCTGCAGCAGCTCACAGCTAACCCTGAATTAAAAAATATGAATTAGAAGAGCTGAAAAAGTGTTTTTTTTTCATAATATGTCCCCTTTAACTTAACTTAACAAAATAAATGATAATGTGAATGAAGTATAACAGGAATAAACGGACAGTAACTATGTTGATGTCCTTGTTTTTAAACGGACCCATGATGGTGTGTTCACAGCGAACACCAGGCGAGTCTTTGCCTGACCTTCTACAGCGCCAAAATAAACATGTCGACGTGTTTTGATCAGAATAAACGGATCATAAAGATGAACAGAAATAACTGTAAGACTGAACACAGTTTACAGTGCTAACGTGGTTCATAGTTAAGTCTGACTTATCGCTGGAGGCTCATTTTCAGTCTGTCATGGAGCTCTGGGTGGAGGTCAGGTCACAGGTGGATGAAGCAGAGTGAAGATAAATCCACATTCGAAGTTTAAAGAATAAACTCTGAGCTCTTGATTCATTATATTAAGTATCATTTAAAATTTTAAAGAGTTTCCTGTCTCCGTCCGTCCTCCATCCTCTGTCCTCCATCCTCTGTCCTCTGTCCTCCGTCCTCTGTCCTCCGTCTTCTCTCCGTATGAAGCCGCAGATGTGCAGCATCAGTGTGAACACAGCTGCAGCTGATTAAAAATAATGAGCAGGTTTTGTCGCTGCTCCGTATTATTATGATTATCGATGCTGTTTATTGGAACACCTACATCAACCTTCCCTGTAATTAAGCTAACGAGCGGCGGCGGCAGCTGTGTTTGAACCTGCTGTGACTCCCACTGTGGTAAATATGTTGAGTTGTACTCGAGTATTTCTTCTGATTACATTACTTCTGATCCAAAAGCAGCGAGTCGACACAAAGTGAACCGTCCTGACTCTGAGCATCTTGAATATCTTCATGAGCTCCAGCTGCTGACCGCGTTGGTGAGCGGCCAAGTCAGAGCTCCTGCCTTCAGGCCTGTCGCTGCACGTCCTCCTCACAGTTTGGTGAACTTGGAAAATCCCGAGCACTCGAATGCACCATAAGGTTTGTTCAGAGTTAATCCTTTACAGACGCTCTAACTTGGCGAGGACGTCCAGGTTCAGCTTGCTAGCTCTTAAGCTTCACCGCTGTAAGTCAGACAGGTCGGAGGGTCAAAGTTATTTTGAGAGTTTGTTCACCAAAAGAGAAAGAGCTTCAAGATAACTCATAAATCTTTAATTCATCCAGTTAGATGTGGAAATATGATTTTTGTGGACAGACTGTCGCAGTAATTTCTGTCATTGACAGGCTGTTTTTGTGTCTGACGACATTATGAACCTTCTTGTCTCACCAGACTCCACTGACAAACGGAAACAAAATAAAACTGCCTTGATTGATTCAGATCAAATCCAGCGATGAAAACTTAAAGTTATGCCATTCACCTGAGCAGGTATGCTGCTTGTTGGCTGCAGCGGTGCAGGTCCACATGCTAAATTTAAACTTTTGGACGAGCCTGAAACGTCTCTGAAACTGAAACTATCTACCTGAGTCTGACTCGTTGCTCGTTACTTGAGTCTGTGCTGCAAAATAGAGACACGAAGAAGTTTAATTTGGTTTGAGAGAGAGAGAGAGCAGTGGTCGAGTGACATAGACAGTGAATGAGAGAGAGGAGCGCTTTGCTAATAAACACACGGCTGCAACAACCAACAACAACCCTGCAGTGATTTCCACTGTCCCATCAGTCTGCAGCTCTGGTTTGGTCAAAATAAATCTTTAATTCAGTGACGGACTCGTTGACGGTTGCAACTTTGTGATGGATGGACTCCAAACCTGAAGAGAGTGTCTCTCAGGACGCTGCATGACTGATTGACTGATCAGCTGATCGCCTGGATGATGCATTTTTCATCTCTGCTGTTGTTGTTGTTTCAAATAAAAGCAGCAGTCGGTCAGAGAGAGAGTCACAGAGCACAGAGGCTGCAGAGATCCACGCTGCCCGGTGAAAACACCAAACCCCAAAACACAGCGGCTCCATCGTCTGCACCGCCTTTTCATATATCTGCACTGTCGCCTCTCTGTCAGGATGAGTGAGCCAGCAGCTTTTCATCATCTCGCTGCAGGACGTTTTGTCAGTCGTCTGTTCGAGGGGGATCGAACCTTTGATCCTCGAACCAGACGTCGTCCTCAGCGTCCCCGCGTCACTTTGAACTCATTTACTGAGAATTAAAATGCAGCGTGTCGACGAACACTCGCCCTCGTCCTGCAGGTTTCTGTGAAATCGTTGAGCTTTGTTCAACGTTCGAGTTCTTCTCTGAGGTTCGTTCTCTGAATCTGACCAGGTTCTCATATTAACATCATATTTGTACGTCTGCAGACTGTCCTCTTCCTCATAGATAAAGTTTATACCATGATACCGACCTGCTGGTATATGTTCCTGCTGCAGCTGCACGGTGTAACCTATTTATTTCCACCTCGATGAACGAGTTTCTGATCTACTTTGCAGCCACGATTATTTCTACCTGCTAGTGATTACGGGAAGTTTCTATTCTAAGTTTCTAATCTATCATTTTACCCTGATTCCAAGAAAGTTGGGACGATTTGTGAAGTGTAAATTTATCCCAGAGGACTCGATGTCCATGATCTTAAACGTGGACTCGTAGATGAGATGTTAGCATCTGTGGTCAGACAAAGAGTAGACGGTTGACCTCGAACAACACTCACCAGATTGGACCCGGGCTGATTCATCATTCAGGATCTATACGTTCAGGCTGCCTGATGAATCGATTCGCTTCAGCTGATCCAGCTTGTGGACAACTTTGCTGTTAGACAGTCACTGTTTGAACATGTAAGACGACGTTTGCTCTCTTCTGGCAATCTTTCCTGAACCGGAAATAGTTTTAGAAGATTAAATTTAAAAGTTAGGGTTAGACATGGAGCCTGAGTGGTTAGGATTAGGGATAGGATCGAAGGTCCAAAGGCAGACATGTGGAAGAGACGTTGGAGTCCAGATTAGAGACTCTGAAGTTAGGGTTAATGTTTGCAGAAATGCATGACCGAAGGTCTGAGTATGATTGGAAACAAGTAGTTTGCAGCTCTTCTGACACCAGAAGCTGAGGTGAAAAGTGAGACAGTGCACAATTTCATTGAGTTGACATTGTACGCGTGAAAAGTGACAGAAATAGTCGTGTGAAAAATAAAAATCAATCAGGTTTGTGGACAATTGAGTTTCCAGACGAGAGATTTTTATTTAATCTTAACTTTTATATTTAATCTTCTAAAACTATTTTAGGAAAGATTGCCAGAAGAGAGCAAACTTCGTCTTACATGTTCAAACAAATGTCCAACGTTTTTAACCGGCCGCGACAGATCTGACTCGAGGTCTAACAAGTCTACAAAATACTGTGAGCCGTTCATCTCCCACCTGAAGTTTAAACAAACTGGATCAGCTGAAGCGAATCGATTCATCAGACAGCCTGAACGTATAGATCCTGAATGATGAATCAGCTCGGGTCCAATCTGGCGAGCGCTGTTCGAAGCGACGTGACAGGAAGTCGATAGAACAAGCTCGTCCTGAGCTCTGCAGCTACAGTCAGTTACACTTCTGTGATGATCCTCCTGTAGTTTATCCAAATGAAACAAGACTTTCAGCGTTACTTCATATTCATATTTCTCAGAGCGGTGTAGAGTCGATGTAACCAAACTGCTGACAGCAGCACTGTGGCTGCAACAAGTGCGCTTATACCACGAAATACAGCCTGCAGCTGAGGATGTATGGAATAACGACGCTCTAAATAAAAGAAGTGACTCAGTCTCTGACAGGTTTAAAAGCCTGCCGCCGTCACGACGAGTCCCAGACTCCCTCTGCAATGAGTGTGCAGACTGACCTGGGAGCGGAAACACGGCGGCGCCGAGAGCTTTAACGCTCCTGCAGGTTCATGTGGAGTCAGCCAACGACCTTGAGAGACGCAGCGATTTCTTTTTTTATGTTGTTTCTCTGTAAATCAAGTGAAGCGTCGCGGGTCGGAGTCATCCTCAGACAAGCTGCAGAGTCACGAAGACGGAAGAAGAGTTTGAAGGAGCTCCTCTGTCTAGTTTCCAATATTTAAAATAAAGTGACATAAAACTGTTATTTCTTAAGAACGTGAATGACGTGATTTGGCACGATGAAACTGTAGTTTCCTGTTTTTTTAAAATTGTAAAAGATCTGTGAATTAACAACAAACTGTTTCTTTAAGTTTAATGCCACTGAAATCAGTTAGAAACTATATTACTCCTATATTATTTATACAGTATTTTTCTGCTGTCTTAAATTACATACAAATGTGTGTAAAATGACAATAATTATCCGTAGTTAAACATGTGGCTCAAATCTTATGTTTTAACGTCTTTTTTAATCTTAGTTTTTAGTTTCACCTGAATGTTTAACTTTACATTCAAACTCTAAATGAATACGGTTGTTTTCTGTTTGTTATAGTCCATTAAAATTAAAACACATTAAATATGTTGTGAAATAGTTGAACTGAAAACACGTGAAAAGATTTCAAACAGTTTTTCACCAGTTTTCAGTCCAGGTCAGTCCATTTTTGTGGGCGGTCCTTAAAGGGCGGCTCGATGACACGCTGAGGCCTCCCTGAGTATAAAAAAAAGGCTGGGCTCAGCCTTAGAGGTTGAGGAGGAGTTGAAAGGAGCCAGCTGAGGTGGGTCGGTCCAACTGGGTGGAGACCCAGGGGCAGACCCAGACCCGCCGGAGGGACTACGTAGCCTGTCCAGCCTGGGAGTTTTTAAGATTTGGTGTTTTGGTGACACTCTTGTGTCAGCGTCGACGTTTGAGGTTCAGATTGTGCTGCAGTCCCTCCCCTGAAGTCGAACCACACAGCTGTCTTCTTGTTGTGGACGACGTTGATGCAGCTCTGCAGCTCATCACGCTCTTTTTTTCTGCTTTCATCTGTGCGTGCATCATCAGCCGCGCCTTCAGCCTGCAGGGTCTGGAGGCAGAAACAGCCAATGAGGCTCTTTCATGGAGGCACATGAATAAAACAAGGGAGCATTGTGATCTTTAAAAGACATCCAATCAGACGTGATTCCACAAATAAAGATGCAGACACATTTGAACAGTGTTTGCGTCAGATAATCTGAATGTTGAGCAGCCTGTCTGCTTCCAGTCGAATAAAAGCACTAATTACCATATTTACTCCCCGTGTGGTGAGGAGGCCTGCACGGCGGCGAGGGAGGGAGGATGATGGGCAAAATGTTTCAGTCACCATGGAAACTAAAATGCCAAACGCAGCGGCGCTTTGGTTTCCAGAGAATGGCAAACATCAGGGGCGAGGAGAGAGACGAAATATAAAAACAGTGTCGACACAATGACTCTGCAGAAAAACGCTGCTCAGCTTCAACTTGTGATTCACACACTGTATGACGGACAGACAGCTTCAGCCTGAAGTAGGAAAGCAGTGTGAGGGTCGTGGTTTTGGCTTGCAGTTCACCGTCCCCTAAAGAATGAGACACAGTCGACCTGGTGTCATCTCAGCAGGTTATCTGCTCTTTAGATTCAGCCCAGCGTCGTCGTCTTATTTATTATTTTACTGAGCAGGCGGGGAGGTGACTGATACTTTCATTTCCGTCGGCGCAGGACGAATCGTGATGATTCAGCATTTTACGTCTGTCAGTGCATCAGAAGCTCCCTGCAGCGCTCGCATGACGGAGGCTTTGTTGTGCTGAAGTGACAAAACTTTAGATCACCTGAGGTCTTCAGGTGAGGATGAACTCCAGCTGAACTCTGCTGTGAGGCGTCCGTCTTCGCTCACAGACTCGTTTGATTTTCATGGATTGAGCTCTGAGACTCTGAGCTGAGGTGATGATGACGGCAGCAGATGTCTGGTAAAACAGTGAATCACCCCCGCAGGTGATTAATAACGAGTTATTAATAAACTGAGATTAACACGTAATCATTTAACCCTTTAAACTCTTCTGCTCGTTATTTATTTTCAGGATAACTCAGATCTGGATTCTGTTTGTCCATCACTCCTTTAACAGTCATTTTTATTATCGATTAATCTGCCGATTTACATTTTTATTTGATTGTTTGCTCCATAAACTGTCAGAAAGCAGAATATTCGCTTCATTGTCAAGTAGACGACAAAAAGAAGCATAATAAAAATAACTCTCTGTCAGGCGATGAATCTACGAATCACTGCAGCTTTAAATTGTATAAACATTTATCATATTTATCACAGATGAGCATTTAAGACAACAAATCTGAGAAAGATCATGTGATGGAAGCTAAACTAACCTGCTCAGTTTTGGCACTACAGTTCCCATCATGCTTCAGGCGTCACAGGACTCACTGAACAAAGGAAGTAGTGTTGCCATGGCGACAGCCAGTCAGCTGCAGGTCCTGTTTTTCTCTTCAGATTTGGTTCAGTCTGTGTCTGCAGCACTGTTTGCACTGTAACCATGGAAACAAATGAGAGGAGAGGAATATGTTTGTACAGGTACAGGCGTAAACATGTTGAAATATGTTTTACCGTGCGCCTTACAGACCAACCTGAGGGGAAAACACCCATCACGATCAGTACTTCTGTCTTCTATTTGTTGTTATTAAACAGAAAATCAAAATCAAACCGAGCGAAAAAGAAAAACAACTATTTCATTTTTAAGTTTCGGCCTTATTGGTTTGGTCCATGTTTTTACAGCTTGAGTTCAGAGGGACCAATGACAGCGCAGCGATCGGCAGGTTCGGCCCATGTTTGGTTGGTTCTGTCAGCTCCATCCCTCGTCAGGAGATAAAGGTCTGCTGCCGTCACACTCGACACACGACTAACAGACGAAGTGTTTTAAGAAGCTCTTAACATTCATCTCGTACTTCTCAAACAGAGTTCAGTGATTTATGTTGGAACCAAACAGGGAAAAAAAAAAACTTCATTTCACGTCAGTTTTTCGATCTTGGGTCTTAAATTCGAGCCAGAGTGTGACTTTGGACTGTTCTGGTTCTGATCCTCAGCGGGAGTAAAGAACGACCCTCAGTGGGTTTAAAGCGTTCCTGATGAAATGCAGCAGCATGAAGCCGATTCAGAGGCCGTATGGAATTAAACAGAAGGTCACAGGGTAACTCTGTGTATTAATATATGATGCATACATCACATTTCCATAAGCGAGGTCGTCGCAGCGTGCAGGCATGGTGACATACAGTGAAGGTTAAAGGTCCAGATCAGTGGTTCTGCATGTTTCAGCTCATTTACTGCAGATTTCCTTCATGCTTTAAACATTTACATGTATTTAGTCTAAAGTTTCCATTTTCTTTTTTTCCATTTATTATCAGACTCCTGAAACTTGAGTTATATAATTATTATAATAATATCCAGTTATGATTTTATGTACACAGGACGAACCAACGACCTAAAACCAAAAAGTCTTCAGCGTACAAATACAGCGAAGTAAAGCAGGAAAATAAATAGAATTTCTGACATTTTTGTTTAACAAATGTCTTAATGATTAATTTTCTGTTGATCAATAAATAATTGATTGTTGCAGCTCTAGATGTTTGATACTAACCGGCTAGTAGATTTTCATATCGTACATAAATGAATGGAAACCAGCGGCTGCCTGGAACTGTATAAAAATGCATTAATTAAGTCTTAATCAATTAGCAAGATCTACAGAGTCGAACTATGATGTAGTCATCAGCAGGAAGTGGTTGATAAGTCGTAAATTAGTGCAAAATAAACAGAACTTATTAAAGCTATAGACCAAATTTATTTCTTGTTGTTATCAGTTTTGGTCTTTTGAGGTTGAAGAAGTCATGAAGACTGAACAATGTTGGCCGTGTTGTCTTGTTCTTCAGGTCTTCTTACGTGTAAACTTATTGTTCTGTCATTTCATTTGAAAAGAGATCTAAAAAAACAGTAATATTACCCTGTAAACTTCACCGTGCTCAGCTCTGTGTATGAATTTTGGTTCGTAGCTTCATTTCCCATCAGCAGCGTTTCAGAAGTGCCAGCATTCAGCTCTGTCGGCCGCGGTGCAGTCGAAAGGTGTCGTAGCCGTGTTAGTCGAAATTTAGAACTATGAGGGGCCAAACTACATCTTTCATACCACTCGGTCACATCCTTCATCCTGTCATGGCTGTAGATTAGAGAAACTTGAAATGACCTTCTGGTGGCGAACATGTGGACGCTCCTCTCCTGTCAGACGTGTCGGGTGTAGACAGGAGAAAAGATACAGGAGGCGTCTTCAAGCTGGATCAGCTTCTCTTTAAGGTGAAGTCCTTTTTGCCTTCATGGCTGACAGATTTATCGAGTCACGAGGGATCAGAGCTTTGACCTGGATTCACCTCCAGAGTTTTAGAGATCAGCTGATACTTCAAAGGTGGTTCTGTTATCCGGACTTTACAGCTCTCCCTCTGGATCCTCTGTCCAGATTCTGCTTCTGATTTGTGGAGCTTCTGTGTTTTATGGCTCTGCTATGACGATTGTAAGCCTCGCTCGCCACATTCACCCTGATCTTTGAAACATCCAGATAGTGTTCCTCTCTTCACCCCGGGGACACACACACTCTCAACAACAAAATCTATCTTCTCCCTCTGAGGCGGCGGTGATGAATTGGCTCGGCGGGCTGTGCCAAAACAACTCGACTCTGCACAGAGATTCCCACTAATTCATAACCTGCACGGAGTCCCTGATACGGGGGGCATAAATCATAAAGTGTGTACTCTACATAAAGAAACTATAAATAAAGACGAGACTCCTGAGGTGAACTTTGTGTCTCGCACACTTTGGTGAACAAACTTATAAATAAGTATTTAGCGGCTTTATAATCGCAGTGACCTCACAGCATTAAGAAACAAGTTTAACTGTCGGGTCTCGTCCCTGAAAAGTCACAAAGGTGTAAATGATGAGCCGACCTTGAGAACTCAAAGTGTGTAATATAATGCAGCTATATAAATGTACATGAGTATGAAGGTGCGTCTATATGTTTATTGATTGGTTAACGATGTGTGTTCTTGCTGCTGAGTTTGATTCTTCTTGTTTGTTTTGGACCGTTCATAAAATAGTTTGATGGAAGGTTCTCTAGATGTTTGTTGCCCATGAAGAGGAGCAGATAAATGTTATCAAAGGTTTTGGCGAGTTAAGGCACCAAGATTTTGCATTGGAGGCGTTCATGTAGAATTGACCAGTCACATTTGAGCGGGCTTTGGTTGTAACACTGTGCTATCATCTGACGAGGATTTAGCTGAAATGTAACGAACAGACAGTCGACTATCGTCTGACCACGATTTACCTTTTGTATCTGATTATGGAGTATGGGTCCAGATATCCATGATCTGTTTTCCAGATAGCTCTTCTCTACACCGAAACATTTGCTGCTGCCCCTAGCTGATGGGTGCGGATATTGCAGGTAGTCTGGATCAAAGTGTCTGTGGACTGAGGCTGTGCTGGAGGTGGAGTCGGGGGCTGTAAAGGTTAATGTCGTGGCCTTAAGTCTCTGGATGGTGTGATGTGTTTAGTTTTCCCTAAAACGGCATGAGTCTGCTCCGTACTGATAAGCTTGGTGGTAACTTCAAGAACCCTCCATTCGTTGGGCTTTTTACTTGTAATGCAATATTTTCCACTTTGGTAGATCTATTTTTACCAAAGAAAACGACTGGAGCACTTCCAGCATTAAACAGCTGATGGAGATGGATAGTCCAGTAGAGTTGATGCTGTGTGGAGGTGGGAATAAAAACCAGAGGCCATGATGAAATGTCACACTTGTCAAACATGTTTTGTCACCGTATTTGCTGTGACCTACTTGGGAAATTATTTGCTTTCCTTTAATTAACAGCATGAAAATCTCAGAGCCCCCAAATGTACCGCACGTGCCAAGAGGTGCCGGTCGATGTGCAACAACCTCAAACTCAGATGAGTCATCACAACGTCACAGAAAACAGATTGTTCAGAGTTTGATGAAGATCTGTCGAGTTTAGTTAAACCGGATGTCTGAGCCTTTGTTTTCACGTGGACCAGTCCGCCATCGTCATGATGCAGCTCCCTCCCCGCCCTGATTGGTCGGCCTCGGTCTTATACTGTACTACGAGTGTCTGCTCAGTCACCGCTGAAGCTCTCTGTGGACGACAAGATTTGTGCATTAAGACGTGATGTTCAGTCAGACGTGTCTGATCTGAGGCAGCAGCTCGGGGAGCTGGTTAATGGACCGCATGTCTAATCTTTAAAGAAATGTTCTCTGCCCCACATTTACAGTCATTAACAAAAAAACATCATGCAGCTCAGATGAAAAGTGAAAGAAAAGCTTGTTTGGGCTTTGCAATGCAACACTGTCGCTGTCGGGGTCAGTTTGGGTGAAATGTTCAAAAAGGAGTGAATGAATAAAACAGGAAACAGAACTTTTATTACTTCTCTTGGTTGGAAACACACAGTTAAACTTCGTCCAGGTTTTCAGCCACCGAGTGGAGACTCGCCAGAAAACTGCAAATCTGTTTATTTTGGGTTCATAACGATGTTTAGGTTTTAGACAGTCTGGAGACTACGTCCAGGTTTTAGACAGTCTGTGGGGACGCCACGGAGACTACGCCCAGGTTTAAGACAGGCCACGGAGATCACAGGTTTTAGACAGTCGGAGACTACGCCCAGGTTTTAGACAGTCTGTGGACATCACAGGACTATGTCCAGGTTTTAGACAGTCTCCGGGACGCCACGGAGACTACGCCCAGGTTTTAGACAGTCTGCGCGACGCCACGGAGACTACGCCCAGGTTTTAGACAGTCTGTGGACGCCACGGAGACTACGCAGGTTTTAGACAGTCTGTGTGACATCCTACGCCCAGGTTTTAGACAGGAGACTACGCCCAGGTTTTAGACAGTCTTTCTTTGCTCACCTTGTATCTGCTGCAGTCACTCCTCATTCAGTCATAAAAACATTGTAGTTTGGAGTGTGTGGTTGCTTTTTCAGCATTAACACAGTAATCTGATTACTCACCTTCAGCGGTGACCTGATTTCACATCCATGTAAACGACGTTTGAACAGAAGACGGAGAGTCGACAGCAGCTCGTTGGTGTCTTTGTTGCACATTTAGAGGATTTTAACGTGTTTCTTTGCACGTGTAAAGATTTGTCTAGCTCTCCTCTCTCGTATTGATTTTCCTCCTCAGTCTTGATGTTTTAACATTCTGATGTTTGCAGATGTGGCAGGATTTAAAGCTGCATCTCATTAGCCCAGTTTCAGCTCCACCAACGCACGAGCTGTTTTTTGTGTGAGATGTTGAAGTCGGTTCAAAGCAGGTCAGAGATTTTAAGAAACACGAAAACAAACGAGCTCGATGCTTCGATGTGTGTGATCTGTTTTCAGGTCTGACCAGCAGCTCCTCGTCTCTTCACATGTGCCGTTCACTGCCTGTCAGTTCACTGTTTTCTCCATAATGGCTTCCTGCTTCCACATTGATTCATTTCAGAAACCTTTCACAGGAGACTGAACACACCCTCAGGACACACATGAGGTCTAAATGGTGGAAACACAGCATGACATGGAGATTACACCGACTGTTTCAGTCAAAGGTAACATCAGAGAGGACCAACCAGGAGGAAGAGGAGCAACAACAGGAGTTACCTGTGAGCTCTGATAAACCTGTAAGGAGTTCTGTCTTTGTGTCACACCTGAGCCTGAGTCTTGTTGGATTGTTCTGGTACTTTAAAATGGAGCTCAGCTCTGTTTTAGCTCGATGACACTTGAAGAGTTTTCTTCTGTTACGTCTTTAACTGACTCAAAGTTTTTTTTAAGTCTTCAGTATTAGTACCGGTTTAGTTGCTGATTGCAACCCCCTCACGTCACCCTTCCTAGTGGCCACGAAATATCCAGGTCATGTTGAACCATCCAACCACTTTCTAATGCTTATTGGTGTCGAGTCGCGGTGGCAGAGCGTTCATCAGGGTATTCCAGTCGTCCTTAGTGACACGTTTCAGCTCCTCTGTTGGATCCCGAAGTGTTCCCGGGCCAGACAGGCTATGTAATCCCTCCAGTGAGTCCTGGGTCTGTCTTGGGGTCTCACGACAGTTGGATGTGCCCAGAAAACCTCCAAACCACCTCAGCTGGCTCCTCCGGATGTCCGAGCTGTTCACCCTCCAGACTCCCTAAAGAGGAAACTTATTTGGAGTGCTTGTATTTGCAGTCTTGTTCTTCTTCACTCCTGGAAGGTCGTGGTGATGGTTGGAGCGTAGATCGACTGGTAATCTGAAAGCTTTGCCTTCCGGCTCAGCTCCCTCTGTGGTATTTCAGCTTTTACATACAGTAAGGAAGGAAAACTCTTTCAGCACTGCATGAATCAGACGTACCGACAGCGACTCTGAGCTCAGCGCTGAATTTAGAAACATTTTAAACAATGTGTTCTGGTTTCCTCCAGGGAAGGATTTAGTGAAATGAGGAACAGGATGTTCTTCACAGGTTACACTAAAGAAGAAGATGACGAAGGTCTTCTCGGGTAAAACTCAGATTAAATGGGGACAAAGATGAAAGCAGGTTTTCATCTGATTTAAATGATTGTACCAATGATGTTTGAAGTCCTCAGTCCTGTCGTCCGTCTGTCACAGGACAGATTTCAGACATCATAGATCCGTACGTTTCTGAGATAAACACTGTGTGTTTGCAGTATTGTGCTGGTGTTTCCGTTCTCTGCAGATTTATCTGAATGTCTTTCCTGTCTTTCAGCCTTTTATTTCACCAAGCTCTCACCAACCACTAAAAGTCAGTCCCAGATTTACTCTTGTCCGCAGCTTCTTGCTCGCTCACTCTCTTTTCTCTCTTAGCTTCCTCCGTCAACGTCCTCTTCACTCTCTTCTCCTCTGCCATTATGTCCATAGAGGCTGCTGATCCTGGTTACATTGCTAACGCGCCCAGCTCCGGTTCTGGCACGACATTGGCTCTGCTCCTGTCAGCATTCCGTAAGGACACCTGTGGGTCGTTATGGTCACCTGTGGGTCGTTAAGGACACCTGTGGGTCGTTAAGGACACCTGTGGGTCGTTAAGGACACCTGTGGGTCGCAGGACACCTGTGGGTCGATAGTTGGTGGTGTGTGACTTAGTGCCGTAAAGCGTTACGTACTTCTCCCGACCCGGAGCCCAAAGTTACATAGTGTGAGAACAGACGTACGAATGACAGAGACACCGTTCACCTGATCACAGGTCAGTGTGGATCAACAGGACAGAGCCAAGATGACGTAGGAGGAATGAGGGTTGTCTTCATCAACGTGGTGACGTCTGTCAATTAAATTTTTCTCAGTTCGTCTCAGTTGAGTTTCAAACCAAATGTCTCCTGAATCAATGGTTCACATTGAACGGAGGATTTATTGACACATCGACCATCAGTGCGTCAGACAGGACATATTGGCATTTTGCTGACGTTCATAAAAACCATTTGGTCAGTCAGAGGTTTAAAAATCGCTCACAGGATGTTTACAGCGCTGCTGTTCTCTGAAGGTTGAAGGGTTTTGTTTGTCGTTTAAAAATCGACAGTTTCAGACGTTTAAATTGGCTGTTTGCTCAGTTAACCAACAATGATTCACGGTGAAGGACGGCAAAGACGTTTCAAGGGTGAGACAGAAAAAGAAGCTCAACTTTTACCTGACGCTGTTCTAATACACAGAAAGGTCATTTTCACTGCAAACATGACATATGTGATGTATAGTCCACTGTTCATGGTATGTCCTCTTACACTGAAGTCATGCTGTCCTTGTGTCACATGTATGTTGGTTTCAGTATCTCTTTACTGCACGTTAGCGCCTTCATCTGGGTTATTCTTAACTGCACCCAGTCCTCAAAGACTCTGTTAAAGTCAGTAAATTGTCAGCTTAAACCAAGCAGCAACCTCCTCCACTTGAGGCTGGCTCCAGGAGTGAGTCAGTTTCCATAAGTCCCCATGTTAAAATGTCCAACTTCACAGCAGAAATAAACATGTTTATTTGCTTTCATGATGTGAGTTAGATGAGAGGATTGACTCCACTCTCATGTCAATGCATTTAATATGAAGCTACAGCCAGCAGTTGATTAGCTTAGCTTAGCATAAAGATTGAAAACAGGAGGAAACAGCTAGCATGGCTCTGTCCAAATGTGATAAAATTAGCCTAGCAGCACGTCTAAAGCTCGCTAATTCACGTTTTATCCAAGCAGCAACCTCCATGGCTGTGAAGTGAAGCCAAAACTGCAGTTCCTCTTGTCGTCCACTTGAGACTGGCTCCAGAAGTGAGTCAGACTCACCTGTTCAAATTATATTAAGGCTTAAAGTTATGCAGAATTAAGATCGTGGACGCTTTGATTGACAGGTGGGTGTTGTTACAGATGGCTTGTTTGAGCTCCCAGGCGTCATTCAGCCCGCCTCAGCTCCACCGATGATCCACAACTTTGTTGATTTTTAGATTATCCATAATTATGTGTCGGCTGCAAACTTGCGATTGTTCTGTCGCTGCATCGATCTTCTCTTGGACTCGAGACATCTGCACACCTCCAATAATAAACCTCAGAAGTTCGTTAGCAACTCAAAGTTTCAAGTCTTCCGTAAGTGACGGTGTGTTGATGTTGTCTGCTCTTACCGCCTTCGTCTCCATGCCGAGCTGAATGAAGTGATCCTGATTCAGTCAGTCCTGCAGAAACACAGCAGCGGCTGAGCGATCGCCAACACTTATCGATGACTGATGGATTCTGAGCAGCTCGGCTGCTCCATCAAGAACAAAACAGAAACCTGGAAATGATTTAGAGAAATCGTTGTTGAAGGCTGTTAGGAAACACAGCTGCACTCTCGTGATGGTGCTATTGATATCGATGCTTTCATTATTGCAATGGGATGTCCATCGATTGGGCTGTGAAAGAGAAACTCACGAGGTCAACTGGTAATGCTTCCGACTTTGAACCAGGGCTTTCCAATCTGAGGTGCAGGGGCTCTGTAGGGTCGTGTTTTTCTCTTTGTTGGCAGCAGATCTACAAAAGTTTTAGTTTGTTTTGGGGCTGCATTCATAGATTTCTTAAAAATGTATTATTCGGTCTTTAAAATGTCAGAATATTAAGGAAGAATTGTTCATTTTGTCTCAATCGAAGGTTCAGAAAGTTAAAAGCTGCAAATCTTCAAATGTAAGAAGCAAATGTGATCATCTACAGAATGGTGTTGCTGCCTCAGCAGAAGAATAAAATAAAAATTCATCAGTATCACATCGTAAAGTGAAGCATTTGATGTTATGGCAACATAAATTATCACGTTTTAACGTGACATGTCTCACGTTATAATAAATTAGCACTTTACAACGCGACACATTTCACGTCGTAACGTGATACTGAGTGAGTTTTGTCTGCCGTGGCAGCAAGACGCATCGATGAATGGATTAGTTGACGAATCAGTTGTTTAATTTAATGTGACAGACGGTGAATTAACAGTGTTTAACTTCATGTCTACGCTGGTCTAACAGTTCATGGTTGTGTATTGATTACTGATGGTGGCTGATCAGGTTTATTATCAGCTGTATGCAGTAAATGGTTGGTGACTGTCAGCTGGTATTCATTATATGAACATACACACAGATATATTCCTGCTATCAGCAGCAGAGGAGCTCCTCTCTGTCTCAGACTCATCACCATGCAAACAGACGCAGACGCGAAGCCCCTCGCGGCTCGCTCGGTGTGATATACGCGTCTGGTTATCATCGCGGGAAATAAACTGTTAAAAGCGGCAGAAACAGCTTTTTCACAGACGGGATGTGGAGTCATAAATCTGAGCGAGACGGCGAAGGCGAAGGCGTCTCTGGGTCGTCAGCTGAGGTCTCAGCACGGCATGAACAGTCGGCTTTTTTTCTCTATGTGTGATTACACCCAGAATCCATCTGGCCAGGACCAGACTGAGTGTCACTGAGGCCGTGACACGTGATCCGTCATTGTCTAGTTAAAGCTGTCGTCAGTAACCAGAACCAGAAATATACATCATTACGTTGATATCTATGGTTTTATTTTGGCGGGTTTCCATCCGGTTTCCTTCTTCTGGAAGCTGTCAGATTGTGATGGAGATCCCGACCCACCGTGCAGAGTGAACATCACGTAACACCATCAGTAAACAGAGGGACTGACCCGGCTCTCACTGCCCAGACAGAGGCTGTTTTCTGGGGGAGAGTTCACAGAACAGTCTCATATTAGTTACCAAAGACTGGACCCACCACGTCACTGTTCATCATCAGTACATCGTTCATTTGCAAAGTTTTGCTCCGTCATCTCGATGGTTTGGTGTGAGGTGGTCGTAAAACATGTTTAATATCTTCAGTGGTTTTTGGACTCAGCTCGTGCAAATAGTGACATTCGATCATGTGAACAGTGTCAACGACCAATAGGAGCGCTCTGTAGGTTACACAGCAGTAAACATGGAGGGGACTCTGTTGGACTGTAGTGAAGGTCAAAGGTGGAGCTGTGGAGCGAGCTCT
Organism: Miichthys miiuy; assembly: GCA_036365135.1. Lineage (NCBI taxonomy): Eukaryota > Metazoa > Chordata > Actinopteri > Sciaenidae > Miichthys > Miichthys miiuy. The sequence goes on from CM071617.1 coordinate 1,142,535, forward strand.
GTGACGCGTCCTCACGTTTGTACCACCATCGAGCTTCTTTGGTTTCTCTCCATCGTTCAGCAGTTTGTCTTCTTGTACATTTCCATGTATGGATGCATGATGGGAAATAATCTCAAAATGAACCCGCGAGATCCTCCGTCTGTTTTCTAGTTCATGTTCGGCATAAGACAGATACACATGAAATTACAGTGAAATAACGTTGATCTAACATTAAAATAACGCTGGTCTAACATTAAAATAACGTTGGTCTAACATTAAAATAACGCTGGTCTAACATTAAAATAACGCTGGTCTCACTAAAATAATGTTGGTCTAACATTATGTGACGTACAGTGTGTTTCATCAGCGGCTCATGTCACACACATTCATCACTGCACACGCGTGTTTAATGGAGGATGTCGGAGGTCACGGTGTTCTGTCAGGGTTTACCTGTCACCTTCCTGTTTGTGTTGGATGTTTCCTGCACGGCTGCTTCGTTATGTTTTGTCTTTTGTCCCGGATGACCTGAGGGCTGCGCCACGAGCAAACGGGCCTCAGATGTTGCAAGACGACGTGCTGGTTGGAGCGTCACGCCTCCAGGATTCAAAATGTGTGTCTTTAATATACCCTAATATACCCAGCAGAGAGCTGCTGCTGTGATAAATTCGGCATTTTGAATTTTTAAAATGAGAACACAAACAGCTCGCGTGGCATTTTGTTCCTTCACAGCCGAGCGAGCCGCTCGTGTCCCGGGATGACCTCAGGCTGCGGCTTCACCAGCAGAGCGACTCCGTCGATGCAGGAAGACAGATTCTGCCGGTCGCGTCGTCTCGGCTTCAGGATGCAAACTGTGGACAAATGTAAAGATATCTAAAGATATATAATTCCACCTTCGTTTCTTCACATTGGCTGATCCAGACTTCATCATCATCACTGACAGCTGAAGGCGGCACCCCGAGCAGAGGCTCAGCACCTCTCACCTCATTTTCCCAGAGTTCAATTCATTAACCGACCAAAGAAGACAGACTGCTCCTGACAGAGCTGCACCGCTGAACTCTATACGTCTCTGTGAGGACTCACCTCAGACAATAAGACATTTAAACACAGCAGCATGGCGGACGTTGACTCTTGGAGGACGCTCTGAGAAAAGTGAAGTTAAAGTTAAACACTGAAAGAAGTTTGAAATCGCCTCCCGCAAAAGCTCGATTTGGTACACGGCCGAGAGGGCGAATCTTTATTTAATAACCAAAACACGGAGAAACAGCAGCCCTGAACCAGAAACAAAAGGTTCTCTGCAGGTGTGCAATCAGCAGATCAGTTAACCCTGATCCAGTCCACAGGTGAACACTCGAACACCTGGACTGTAGCCACAGAGCTTCACCCACAAACTCCACCGTGAAGCTGAATGTGACACGTACACGTTCTCGTCAATGTTTCATACCCTGCCTGAACCGCCACAGTCCGTCCCAGAAGCGCCTCTCTGCTCGAGAATACGTGGCTGTTTTATTTTGGACGGACGCCGCGAGCGGCCCGCCTCAGTCTGCACGGAGCGGCTCGAACTGAAACACCCCTGGTTGGGTCAGGGGTCACTCTCTGATCAACAGCCTCGTCGTGCTTTAGGGAGCTCAAAGAAACAGGAAGTTTGTATGACTGTTAGAAATAAATAACAATACAAAATACAGACAGAAAAATCTCACTGTTTGTTTATCAGCTGTTAAAATATGTCAGTTTACTGAGAATTATAATCCATGACGGGAAACATGTTGGGATTCTCTGTATTAGCACATATTAATCACATATATGTGAAATACTCTCATATGAGACGCTGCCTCTGACTCCTCCGACATACATCACACTGTCTGTTCACGCCGATGCCGACGGTCTCTGTTTACTCCGTGAACCTCAGAGGAAACGCTCCGACTGCCAGCCAAAAACCGACCAATCACGTCGCACCACCGCACCACAGTATGTTGAACCTGTTCACCCCGCGGCGCGGCTGCCGTTGAGCATCGCCATGGAAACAGCAGAGAGAGAGAGACGAGGTTTGACTGGCGATCCCTGACAGGACTGACAGGAGGGAGGGAAGCGAGCGGGTGTCTCCATGGTGATTGGGAGACAGAAGGATACTCCGGCGAGAGTGGAATGAGCAGCTGTTGCCATGGAGACGCACAATGCATGTCATCCAAGTCTTTAGTGGAGTGACGGAGGGAGGGAGCGTGGTGCAATGATACAGCACGCTGCGTTTGACGACTCTGCAAAATGTGTCCGTGCTAACGAGTCCGTGAGTTTGATGTCGATCATCCAATCACTGATGGACTGTTGTTCTTTGACAGGCTGAAGTGATTTCACACGCTGCGTCTCTGCTAGTTTCAATACTTCCTTCAGATGTGTCACGTCGAACACGAAGCCTCAGGCGTGAGTTTGGTGCTATAACAGCCTCGATTTACACTTTCAGTCGCGAGACGTGAAGATGCTTTCAGACGGCGAGCGTCTGCCGCCCGGCGCCAGCGATGCTCCGATCCATCACAGTCCAAACTGCTGCCAACCATCATCACAGAGCTCCATGAAGCCAGAGTGTAATCCCACTGTGGTAAATATGTTCAGCTGTACTTGAGTATTTGTTCTGATTACATTACTTATGATCAAAAAGTAGCGAGTCGACAGCTTTGCTAACAGCCAAACATCAACCAGGTCACCAACAGCAGACACAGCAGCAGCTAATATTACTGACTAGTCCAACAGCAGTCAGCCCAGCTCGGCGTCTGTCTTTCAGCCTTTTATTTCACCAAGCTCTCACCAACCACTAAAAGTCAGTCCCAGATTTACTCTTGTCTGGCGGCTTCTTGCTCGCTCACTCTCTCCTTTTGTCCATAAAAGCCCAAACTTCGAGTCTGCTGAGCCCAGCTCCAGTTCTGGCACGACACCAGCTCTGCTCCCTGTCAGCATTCTGTAAGGAGACCTGTGGGTCGTTATGGACACCTGTGGGTCGTTAAGGACACCTGTGAGTCGTTAAGGACACCTGTGAGTCGTTAAGGACACCTGTGGGTCGTTAAGGTCACCTGTGGATGGTTGTTGAGGCGGAGCAGCCGGAGGACATCAGAGGGAAAACCAGAAAACATTTTCTCCATAAAATATGATCCAGTTTCACCAAAATCAGTGAAATAGTTGGTGGTGTGTGACTTAGTGCCGTAAAGCGTTACATTTCCGTGCATCAGTTCTCTTCACAAACTTTAAACGTGCATCATGACTTCAGTGTTTATGTGTCGAGTGACCTCTGCAGCCGAGCTCACGGGAACAGTAGTAAAGATGTCGAGGTGTGTTCATAAAGTATTTGCTGAGTCAGCCGTGTTTTTCTCTGTGTTCAAATCTAAAAGCCGAATAGTTAATGAGGGTTTTGATGATCATGCCGTGAACTCCTTCATCCTCTCATCACTCCTGCTGTCTTCTGTCCATCTGTGTCATCCCCCTTTACTGTACTCCTCCACCGGGACAGTACATGTACATCCACTCTGTTCCAGGATTAATGAACATGCCTCCCAGCGTTACCACGCTGACCGGCCAAGGTCAGAGCGCAGTGATCTCCAGAGCTGTCAGGTGGACTCGAGGCTTCTTTCCTCCGTAATGAGGCTCTGCTTTTTCCAAAGAAAACAGTGTGAGTGACAGCGACCACCACTGGCAGAGGTTCAGAGTGTAGTGAACTGATAATGAACCACTCTGTGACTGCAGAGCTCGCTAACACTAAATTAACTCATCTAGCACTAAATTAACGCTCATCTAGCTCTAAATTAACGCTTGTCTAGCACTAAATTAACGCTTAACACTAAATTAACGCCGTCTAGCACTAAATTAACACTAAATTAACGCCATCTAACAGTAAAATAATGCTGGTAGAGTTGTTGAATCCAAAACAAAGTTTGAACAGAATATACATTATATATTAATTAAATATTAATAATATACACAGACATGCAAGAAGTAAATAGACACCTTCATTCAAATTCAAATTAAAGGTGTCTATATACTTCTTGCATGTCTGTGTATTGATGCTGAAGACTGTTGACATGTGACGGGAGCTAACAGGAGCTAGCTAACGGAAGCTGGCTAACGGGAGCTAATAGAAGCTAACATGAGCTAATGTTACTGTTAACATAAAGAGAAACAGCAGATCCCGTGTTCAGTGTTCAAGGCTAAAGGCTAACAGAAGCTAACGGTACCTAACAGGAACTAACGAGAGTCAAAGCTAACATGAGCTAGCTAACAGGAGCTAACGTTACTGTTAACATAAAGAGAAGCGGCAGATTCCGTGTTCAGTGTTCAAGGCTAAAGGCTAACAGGAGCTAAAGGAGGCTAGCTAGCAGAGCTAATGATGCCTAACAGGAGCTAGCTAACAGAGCTAATGTTGAATCTTTAATTTAAAGACGTTTTAAGTTTAGTTTGTTTTCATTTTTCTACTTTTAAACACTAAATATTGGTAAAAATCATTTTTGAGGATCACAATTCCTCCAAAATATGAAACATTTTCTTTTACCTTTTTTGTGATGTAAACAAACCCAAACTCTTTTCATCTGACCTCTATAACCTGATTTAAACTGGAGTACTCTGATGTATTTTCACAGAGATGACGTGTAATGAACCTTTAAATAAAGCAGGCATGTCTGAGAGGTTAGAATTAAATTCACATGAACGTTAAAATAGAAACCAGCAAAGTCAAAGACGACCAAAGTCCTGATTTATCTTCGTAGGCCAAAGAAATCAATATTAGGTGGGAAACAAAGATCTTCATCAGCTCTGCTGCAGCTGATCTGAGTTCCTGGAAATGAAAGCAGCCTGACTCATTCTCCAGATCTCCACATCTCCACATCTCTACATCTCTCCGTCAGGGTGGAAACGTTTTTCCTCAGACCTCCATCTTTGCTTGTTTTGATTCAATACAACTCATATAATACACTTAACCACACATGGCATTTATACTCGGCCCACAGAAATCAAATAAACACCCACCAGCTTAGTTTTCATTTGTCTCTCATACTCACAAGACGAATGATGCAGCCCACAGTGTGTTCATGTTTTCAGCATGAGACCCAGCAGGAGGTCCCGAACCAGCAGCTTCTACATGATACAGATACAGTCAGTGTGTTACCGACTGTAGACTCAGTTTGTAGGAGCAGCATGAAGCTAAACAATGTGCTGTCAATATCAGTTTAAGTGTACGCTCTCTCCAAAGCCACCAGACTCCCTTGACAAAAACATTTTACCTCGCAGTCGAACGGCGATTGTTCCATCTCGATCTGCAGCAACTAACGTCACTTTGTGACGTGTTAAAACACTGAAATCACACAATAACAACGATTCTGACAGAATCATTGGAGCTGATTTCAGCGTCTCATTTTCTGGTTCTGGTTCTGCTTATTGTGAGTGTGTATAGGCATTTATCATCACGACAGACAGACAGATATCCGAGTTAGCGGGCTGAGGTGTATCGGGGCAAACGAACAGCGCTGTCGTCCGGCTGACACTGATTGCTTACACCTCCTCCTGCCAAGCCGGTAATGGCTTCCCCGGCCTCAAGGGCACTCAGGTGACAAATTACAGCCCTTGGCAGTCGAAACCCTCGGAGACCCAGTCAGTCAGTCAGTCGGTCGGTGAAAAGGTTCTGGCTCATCGGAGGCCCGGCTGAATTACACAGCTGTACAGCTCGTACAATACACTTAACGTCATCCCAATATCTGACAAAGAAAGACGCTAAATGCTGAATTGTGTGGTCCCGAGCAGAATTTGATTTGACAGCGCCGAGGTGGATGTCAAAGACTGGGAGCCAAAGTCCAAACCACAGTCTGCTGGCCCGGTCCCTCTGTAAACATCCCTAAAACGTCCCTATCCTGACATATGACTGATCGCAGTATGTACTGGGACATCCTCTCACTTAAAAACAACCTTTATTTGACAGCATTCAATAACTACAGCTCCCATGAGGCTTTGACAGGCCGCCTCGTGGGACGTGGCGTTGAGAATCACTGCTAAAGGACGGGATCTTTCTGTTTATGTTGATGAATGGTTTTGTGAAGCCTGAGTTTGAATTAAAATATATAAACGAGCATCACTGATTAAACAATGTTCCTCAGGTGAACCACAATTTTAAAGAGATGAAGAGAAGATCTCCTCATGACCACACTTCTGTCTCCATTGACGATATACAAAACACTATAAAACACTAAGACGAAAGCCCGTCTTTAAGATCCGAGCTCCTCACTCTCCTGTTCTGTGTCGCGTTCACTGTCCTCCATGTTTGTTTGTGTTGCCTTCATGATACTTTTCTGTTGCATCGATGTCGTGTCAGAAACACAAAGCATCATCCAAGTAACAACAAAAAAAAACGGTCAAATGACCATTTTCAGCCAAGATTTTACAGATTTTATTTTAATTATTACGATCAAACATAACACAAATAATAACAGATCATTATTCATTTTACACAACACTATAAATAATATAGCAGACAGTTTGGTTCTTAACTTACAGATAATTTCTGTGTTTTTACAGGTTTGTACTCAATTAAAAAAAAAAAAACGGTAAACTGCTGTAAAAATGTATTCAATTATTTTCAATAAATATACATTTTTTTTATTTTTATATAAACTGACACTCTACATGTGCGCTGAGCTTCTTTAAAGGTGCAGAAATGAATGGATATCAATAACATGAAGGCGCTAACGAAGCCTCCCCGTTAGCGCCGATCATAAAACATCATCTTTCCTCACATCCAGCTGGTCGTAGTGACGCTCGCTCCCGGTGGACGGTGGCGATAATTCATGGCTTTGGAATTGGGTCAATACGTCTGCTTTCATGACTCCGGTAAACAAACACAAATGGCTGCTCATTAAAAAGCTGCAGGAGTGAGCGCGAGCCGCTCTGGTTCCCTCCGGGACGTTTAATAGTGCGATTTTTCATCATCACTCCGCTTCATAACTTCAAAACAGGCCTGAGAGCTGACTGATGAATGATACCGTGTCCGTATTGATTGACGAGTGACTGATGGCCTTCAGCAACAATGGATCAAAAACATACAGTACTCCTGAAGGAGGAAGTAACTGAGTATTTTTACTACAGTAAAACCCTAGTAGTAGTAGTAGTAGTAGTAGTACTTCGTCCTTCCTTCTTCCCTTCCACACTTCCTTTCCTATGCTCTTGAAGCTCCTGTCACTCTTCCTTTTCTTTGTCACTTCCTTTGTTCGTTTGTTCCTTCCTTCCTTCCTTTCCTTTCTCACTTACTAGGTGCCACTCTGCAGAGTCTTTGTGTCCTCGCTCTGCGTCTGTTTAGAAACATTGTGACTTCAGTATGACTGCGGCGGCCATATTTGTCTTCCATCATCTTTCCGTGCATTACTGAAGGGGCAGAGAGGCGTTACTGAAGCTCATTTCCTTTGGAATGACCCTAATTATGTGGTCAGGAAATCTAAGATAATTAGCACTTAGGACTTCAGATTTGGTCCTTAACTCTCCAAAGATGAGGTCAATCAAGTGCATCAGTTTCCCCTGCAGAGAGAAATTCAGATTTAAGAGAGAGAGCTGAATCACTTCATCTGCTCAAAGAATCTCAAGTTTACGACGTCGAGTTGTCTGAGCGATAAAGAGGGTCAAATATTCTCAGCTGTAGGCCTCAAATATCTACTACATTTCCCAGAATACCTCACTGTAACTCGCTGGATAAAATGTAGCTCTGCTGCTCACAACACAAACTGTCTAAAACCTGGACGTAGTCTCCGTGACGTCCCCGCAGACTGTCTAAAACCTGGACGTAGTCTCCGTGACGTCCTCACAGACTGTCTAAAACCTGGACGCAGTCTCCGAGACGTCCCCGCAGACTGTCTAAAACCTGGACGCAGTCTCCGAGACGTCCCCGCAGACAAACTATAAAGATTATATCCTGTAGATTTGACACACTGGACTGGATTTGCGAAGATAAAAATGAGATTTTGTTGATGATGTAATGACCCCGTGTGACCTCACAGATCAGCTGATCTAAACTAAGAACCTGAATCTGCTGTAAACGGTTGAATGACGTCCTCGTTCATCACAGAGTGAACTCTCATAAATCTTCATGAAGCAGACGCAGGAGGAGAGATTAAAACGGATCTTCATTGATCTCCTCCAACTGTTGAGTTTGCTCCCATGAGGCCGCGGGGCAGCAGACGACTTCAAGGTGGGACTGCAAGAGTCATTTTGATTGGCTCGTTGTGAGGTGAAGTCTTTCTGAAGCTCGTTGACGTCTCCGATGTGAAGTTACTGTCGTGGCATTTTGTGTTGTGACGCCTAAATTAACAAGCGCTCCTTAATTGGCTCTAATGAATCCGATTAGTTTGACTAATTAGCTGGTTTGTACTGTTCAAACATCAGTCAAGGAGTGAGCAAACACACAAAGTCAAACTGAGCCTGCGTTTACTGTCAGGAGACTTCCATTTGTTTTTACATGAACACGTCGTACGGAAAATGTCTTCACGGACGATCAACAGTTAACAAGCACAGAGGCAGTTTTACAATGAAATAACTTTATTTAAATCAACAATCTGTCAGATATTTACTGTATGAAATCGTAAAATCATGCTGTGTCACTACGAACTGCACTCACTTTGTTTCTGTTTGTCCTGTGATCGTATTCATTGCCGATATCGGCGCTTTAAGTTGTCGTCAATAATCAGAAATCTACATCAAGCTTCAAGCTGATGGAAAAAGCGCTACTGTAGTCGTTCATGTTCATAAAATCATAAAACATGAGGAGATGTCAGGATGCTGCAGGACTCCACATGAAGCTGTCAGCTGTCACCGTGTCGATGCCTCCACCACCACCTCCACCACACACCATCACATCCAGGGGTCAGGATATTCCCGGTCAAACACCAGGCAGGTTCTGCATCATCAGCAAACCCCAAATCACAGCCTGAATATCCTTTTCTCCTCGCCCCCCGCTGAGCCGGCCCACAGCTCAGGGGGGAGGTGCAGGAGGAGAAATCCATCACTCCCAACACGGCTTCCTCTGACCTCTCGTCGAGGCTGAGAGGCGGTGTTAGTGTCGCCTGAGCGTCCCGTGAGACGGAGCTCACTCCTGACAGGCCGCACTCCGTCCAAATTAATAAATAAGTAAATAACTGTCAGGTCGTCAATAAAGGTAAAGGCCAGTGTGAGGGCGTGCGGAGTCAACGGGAGGACGGGAAGAAGAAATCTTTGACAGTTCAGACTGAGCTGAAGCCGTATGATCGTATGTGGAAGCTGCTTATTGTGACGTCCTCACAGACTGTCTAAAACCTGGACGTAGTCTCCGTGACGTCCCCGCAGACTGTCTAAAACCTGGACGTAGTCTCCGTGACGTCCCCGCAGACTGTCTAAAACCTGGACGTAGTCTCCGTATTGTATTGATCTATTCAGTCGTGTAGGTGTGATGTAACTCATGCTGATGACACATGAATCAGATTTTTCTTTGCTGAAGTCGCAGACGCTGCATTCACTCCTCGTCTGCATTCATAAAACTCTCTGTAACATTTGAGTGAATCAGGAAACTGCAGCTGTCAAAGCGCACACGCAGGCCCGCTCAGCTTATTCCAGCCTGTCAGCAGGTCAGGATGGTTTCAGAGCGGGCCGGCTGTCGTTGTGGTGTGAAGCTGCTTCCAAACTTCCTCTCAGAGATCCTCGGCTGAATAAAGATCGCCGTCTCTCATCTCGTCCTTGTGACTGCAGTCGTTAACGGCGTGCCGCTGCTGTCCTTTCCCACCAGTGTTTGCATATCGCCGAGCAAATTAACTGTCAGAATTGCATCGTCTGCACTCTCTTTATTGAATCTCTTGCTTGTTAGGAATCCTCAGGGGTGGTATCAGCACCGGGGGAGCCCAGCAGGGCCGAGCCTCCGCTGGGCTCGTGGATATAAAGTGGATTAATGAAGATAGAGAGACTGTACAGGTGGGCTGCTCTCATCATCTCTGCCACATGACCTTTAATAACAAATAAAAACATCCATCCAGAGCTCCACTTAGGTTCATATTAACTAATTAACTCGGGAATAGTTTTGGTTCTTAACGATGGAGCAGAAACAAACTTGTCCTTGTGCTTGTGTGCACTTCAAGGTCTGCAGGGACTTTTTACCTTCTCTACTCGATCGTGGTTCAGATGTGAGGACGCCTCCTTTTCTACACTTTAACCCGAGTCCCTCCATGTTTACTGTAACCAGTCACTTTACTGTAACTGTAACGTCACTAGCCTTGACTAAAAGGATGATATAAAACATGTTTGACTTGAAGCTAAAACCCCACCAGGCACGGTGCAGCCGTGATGTCGTCTTGCTGCGTTCTCCTCGACTTCATCATCAGAAGCGTTTTTGCCTTCCAGACTTTGTTAACTTGCTTAGATTTGATCATTTTTCTGGTTTATGTGCTTCTAAATATGTAAATATGCTACATAGTTCGTTTGTTTTCTTTTCTGTGCAGTTTGCGTGTCGTGTTTTATTTTGAAAACTGGATTCTCTATGCTGTTTCTGTGTCTGACTTCCTTCTGAACCGGTGTGGTTTCAAACATTGACTGGAATGGCCACGATTAGCTCTGGCAGCCGTGGTGCACACAGAACACGTCGCACCGTGCCCGGACCTTCACCAAGCGACTGAGATGACAGAGCGTGCCGCGACTCGAGCAGAACGTTCAGGATTTTATACCGAGATTGGAAATCTGTCTTGATATGACCAAATTATTTTTCAAATTGACTTAACTTTCCTTTAAGATACAAGTGAAGAGTTTAATTAATCATATTTGTTGTATCCTTGAATAACCTCGATGTTTCAGGTTTCCCCGTCACAGTCCTTCCCATGTGTGCTGCTTTGTACAGGTGTAGATCCAGTTTAAGGTCTGTAGGTGTGTTGATGCATGTTGATGGTGTGTGTAGACGATTTGTGGGTTGCTTTGCAGACGTCAGGTTCTTCTATTTGTCCTTTTTAGATTCAAACCTTCTTGTTTAAACTATAATTCCTCCATTTTCTCTCCACTTTGGTAAAAAGCTCCATTAGTTACCAATCACAGCTGAGACATCAGGTCCAGTCCACAAACTGAACCCTCAGCATCTTCAGCCGGACGGAGATTTTCTGTGTGGCGTCTCCGCTGGTCTCTTAGAAACTCCTGATTGCCAATCATAGCGCAGATTGGATTCCATGCTTCATTCATTTGGCCAACAGCCGGTAATAGAGTGTTAGAGTGTGACATCTAACAGAAGATGTGTTCATGGACATCACTTCCTCTTCTGTAATTTACTGACTTATTTGGATTTTTAATGTAAGATAATTAAAAAGTTTGTTTTTTACAACGTGAGTGTGAAACTTTTTTAAATTAGCTGCTGCTGATGCTCAGACGGTGAAAAGATGGAGCTGCTTAAAATAGTCTCCAACAAATGAACTGTCCTCTCTGTTTGTGCAATGTTTGATTAAAAACTACAGTGAGCAGATGTTTAAAAAATGAAACTATCTGTGAGCCGCTTTTAAAGCTAAAATGCTAAAATGCTGTCTACTGACCAGTAGTAGCTCACAGACTGTCTAAAACCTGGACGTAGTCTCCGTGACGTCCCCGCAGACTGTCTAAAACCTGGACGTAGTCTCCGTGACGTCCCCGCAGACTGTCTAAAACCTGGACGTAGTCTCCGTGACGTCCCCGCAGACTGTCTAAAACCTGGACGTAGTCTCCGTGACGTCCCCGCAGACTGTCTAACACCTCTGCCTTGACTTCATGGAAGCTTCATGTTGACCTCACGTCTCTGGTTTATTGATGCATACGTTCATTTATTCATAATTTCCTGTTTAAAACTAAAGACATGAAGTTCACAGTCGTGCTGAATGTCACCTGAACTCATCGATCAGTTTATTTTACAGTTTTTTTACTGATACCGTTCCAGCGTTTGATTTCCGCCCCGCTCCTCCCGATGTGTCCGGCTAATGGGCATCGACGTCGCTCTGTGTGCCTTATTGAACAAACTAAATAGGAAGCCGACTGTGTTGCAGATCAGTATCAGTTGGATCATATCGAGTTAACATCGACCTCCTTGCTCGCTCCAGGATTATCTCTGTCCTCTGGATAACTTTGAGGAGAAACACTCCCATTTAATTTACAGGACAGGAAGTGTGGGTCAAAAACGTATGACGGGACGACAATCAGGAGGCGTCTGCTCTCAACTATCATTTCCTTCTGGTGAATTATGTAAAACTCTGCAGGCTGTTTGGCTGTAAAATATTCATGTTGTTGTGGTTGTGCAGCACTTCAGAAACTTCTCAGAGATGTCAACACCGCCTAATGGCAACACAACGGGCCATGAATGATTCAGGACGTAGAAACAGGTTCAGAGAAGGAGGCTAAAGGGCGGCGCCATCAGCGGGTCGCTGTTTTATTGTTTTATTGTGTTCTGGTCGGATAAATTAAAGAAAGCCTCCGATCACAGTGCCGCCCGTGAATGTATTGAATGTTTCAGTGAGTTGTTTTAGACCAAAATATCTGATCTGACAACACACAATCTGCTCATAGTAACTGCAGCATGTTCTGTTTAGGCACTGGTTCCTGTTGGTTCTGGTTCTAGAAAGACCCAAACAGACGTGTGCACCGCTAGAATGTAACTTCAAGTCAGAGATCATTATTAGAAATGTACTAACTGGTAAACAAACCAAATCATCTCTCTGTGAATCAGTTTATTTTTATTATGAATTAGATAAACGGTCACCGGGCCACCTGGCACCCAATCACAGGCCAGATTTAGCCTGCGGGCCTTATGTTGAGCATCAGTGATTTCATTCAATAAGTCATTTCATGCATTTCATTGAAGCAGGTGTCATAATCTGTCAAGCATCTTTTCTCGACATTTCAATTAGACTTTTTTTTGTAAATCTGTCCTGAGCTGATGAATTGCTCTCAGGTGAGTGTTGACTTTCATGACTGAACGGGAACAGGAGGTGTAGAAAGACTCACAGCAGTTAGTTCAGCGGTTGTATTTCCTTCCTTTACAGTGCTGCTCTTTTCTTTAGCGCAGTGACGTGGTCTGCCAACAAATTGCAAACAGTCGAGGTGTAAACGTGGATCCTGTCCAATCTTTTGCAATCAATCTCTCACATAATGTGTAACTTTGTACTGTTGTAAATTGATACATGCCCAACAGAGGAAGTGCAGCCTTTGCATTGTTATGGTGACAACATGGTGAAACATTTTGATTTCCCTCTTTGTAAACAATGAAACAAGGACTCGACGTGTTCATCCACATGAATTTGAGCAGGTTGTAATCCATCGTGTGCTGCTGTTGGTACGAAAAGGTTCAGGGTTCGTCAGGGCACCTACTGTTTTGTAAATGTTACAATCTCCTAAAGCCCACCTAGAAACCTCCAGAAAAATTACAAGGACCTCTTCAGGGATCCATAGAACCTCAAGTGGCTACCAGAGCGTCCTAAAGAACCACTTAAACCTCAAGAAGACCCTTAGAGCCTCCTTGATAACCACTAGAACATTATCATTTGCTATTAGAACCTCCTAAACTACCCTTACCCTTCCCAACAAAACTCCTAGAGTAGCCTAGAACTTCATCAGTAAACAACCCCTAGAACCTCCTAGAGAACCTTTAGAACGTTCTCAGGGACCACTACAACCTCCCAAATGGTCCGCTTACCTTTACGAGTTACAAAAAGGACACATAGAACCTCCTAATGGAACTCTAGGACTTGACACTGACCACTAGAATCTCCCAAACAACCTAACCTACTGAATGAATTTACCCGTAATGTGTTCCTCACTGTTACCTCTGGTTTCCCAGTGTGCACCGCTCTGCTCTCCTGGATGAGTCGTGCCTCTGACAGGCTGAAAAGCCACATCAGGCCTAAGAGCATGTGGTGCCGTCAAACGAGCTGAAAAAGAACAAAATAACCTTTTCTGCAGACGCGATGGTGGAGGATATTGGACACGGGACGCTGGCTAAATGTTAATTGGCAGCATTGCTGTGCAGTTCTGCAGCTGGTTGAGTTTATTTAGTGCTGTTCCACGTCATATATCATAGCAGGGTGGTTAACTCCAGACTATCTGGAATATAGCCAGGGTGTGCTCCGGTGCTCCGGTGTACAGCAGAATTTAAATATCTATTTGTATGTGTGTATCCAATTAATCTCAGCTCTGAAAGGGCTAAATATAGATGTAATAGCATGAAAAGGGACTCGAGTGGATGGTTCAGCTTTTTATTTAAATTGAGGATTAAGCTGTGTGAAACTGAATGTTTAGGTTGTTGGAGCATAGATAAAGAAAATTAATGCAAAATAATCAATTTTACATGTTCTTATATACAGATACAGTGTGTTAGGAAGGTTTTGTTTCACCACAAGCTTCCAGAACAGCTTCAGTGCTCATCCCACCCAAAAGATCCCTTTACCTTTGTGCGTTACGAAAAGGACCCCTAAAACCTCCTAAACGACCCATAAAACCAAAAGACCACTTGAACCTCTTCAGTGACCACTAGAACATTATTAATAACTAATAAAACCTCCTGAAGGACCCCTAGAACCTCCTCAACGGCCATCAAAACTGCAAGAGTACCCTAGAACCTCATCAATGGCCACTAAAACCTCCTTAATGATACATAGAACCTCCTAAACCTTCAGAACATTCAGAGTGACCACTACAACCTCCCAAAAGATCCTGAATTACAAAAATGATCCATCCATCTTTAGATTGTCGGAATAAAGTGTGTCTGTGATGGTGATTTAACAAGCTAAGACTTTTTGACTCATTGAGGGGTCTAGGTGGGTTTAGTGCCTTGCTAAAGGGCACGACACACCACTCACTCACCTGTCACAGTGTAGGGAAGGAGGCATTCCCTCGGATAACAGTTTGTCAATGTCAATACGAAGGCCAGAAGTTTGTGGACCCCAGCGGTACATTTTATTCTTGTTTTCCTGAGACGATATACCAACAGATAATTGGCTCCAGTGAGGTGCCTGCCTGTTCGTTTGTTTGTGTGCTGCTCTGTCTTGTTGGTTGTTGTGTTCGACTCGTCTTAATGAGGCTGCTGGCTAGTTTGCTATAGTTTAAAAGGGAAGGAAGGGATATTTCTGTCCTGTGTGCTCACTGAATTCACATTTTGGTTCAAGCCTGTTCTGGTGGGAGAGAGATTTATTCTTTGTTTGAGTTCAACCAGTTCTCCAAAACTCAAACATGGTTTCTGGAGGCTTAATGATGCAACAACAACAAGAAGCCTGCAGAAACATGACTAATACTGAACCTTCATTATATTCCCCATCTCACCATTAACAGCAGAGTGAACAGTCACTGAATCTGTGAAGATGTCAACATTATCTGGTTCAAATTAAATCGAGTTTGTGCTGTAAAGAAACTGTTAAAATCAGAGATGATACAAACTTCAGCATTTTACCCACAGGCACTTCATGTCTGCTGTGTTTTAAAAAAGTTTTCAGCTTCATTAAAATGACATTTTACCACAAGCAAAACTCAGATCTGTATGTCTTATAGAGATAAACTCACAGTATATCCATCCTGTGTCAGCAGCCACAGGCCCGGATAACCGTCCAGTGAAATCTGATAAATGTGTTATTGCTCTTTTTAAATTTGATCCTCTGATATCGATCGTCCAGGAGACCAAACATGGCTCATAAAAAAATAAATGACATTTAATATAAAGTTATATAAATGATAAATAATTCCCTCGGCTGCCGATTTTTTAACACTGGATTAAAAAAAAGCTTCTCGTTGAGTTTCAAGGATCCGAATATATATTTTTAAAAACAGCTGAGACGTAGTGGTGGGTCATAAATGTGTGATTAATTCAGCCAAAGTGTGCTTTTAATCTAATTTATGCAAACTAAAGGAGATAATGCAGGAGTCTTCTTCAGTACCTGTTGTTGTTCTGCAGCTGATGTTTAAAGTGAACAGTAGAGATGTAGCTCCCTCTAGTGCTCACATTAAGACACTGACTCGTGTTGGAGCATGAGAAGACAAATAAAGTGAACACTTTAATGCATTCACTGCCTCGTTGTGTCATTTCCTGTCCGCAGATTCCTTCATGTCGCTGCTAAAGTCTGAACAGTGGTGAAACTGTTTGTCGTTTTGTGTCTCTGCAGGTTTTTAATCGTTCTGGGATGTTTGATTCTGGCCATACTGACGACATTCAGGGAACACGAGAAGGTGTCTGCACACTGGCTGGTTATACTGGTAAGATGATTTCACTGGTTTAGAGTTGAACCTCGTACAGGACCAGTTTTATTTTCCTTTAAGTAACTTTAAGGTTGTAAAAATCATGTTATTCCACAACTGTCAGACCAAAGCTGTAAAATATGATTATTCAAATGAATGTCAAAAACTGTCTAAAACTTCCTGTGTAATCTAACACTCTACATAATGTAACTCATCCTTTCATCCTCACGTCGCAGGAAACCTTCGCCATCTTCATCTTCGGAGCAGAGTTTGCGTTGAGGATTTGGGCGGCAGGATGCTGCTGTCGCTACAAAGGATGGAGGGGGAGGCTGAAGTTCGCCCGCAAACCGCTGTGTATTTTAGGTATGAACCACCAAACCAACGAAAAAATAAAGAGATGAAGTGTCATCCTTCGACTCTGAATAAAATCCTCCATCTCTCCTGTCTCAGACATCTTTGTGCTGATCGCCTCGGTGCCGGTGGTGGCGGTCCGTAACCAGGGTAATGTTTTGGCCACATCCCTGCGAAGTCTGCGATTCCTGCAGATTCTGCGGATGCTGCGAATGGACCGGAGGGGAGGAACCTGGAAACTGCTGGGGTCCGCCATCTACGCACACAGTAAGGTAGGAATGGACCCTTCAGGAGCGAGTTCAGTTCAGTTCAGTGTCTTTATCCAGGGATCGAACCGCCGGTCCTCTGATTAGTGGATGATCCACTGTAACTCCTGAGCCACAGGTTCATGTTTTAGCTCTTGACAGTGACACTTTCCACACACAAAAAAAGATTCTTACTAAGCTGTTTGTCGATAAAAATGATTATTCTGTGCATGCATCTCTCAAACTGTTGGTTTGTTGGTTTGTTTACGACACAGAGCTGAGCGTGAACATGCATGAGTCTGTCAGGAACTTTAGTAAAAACCTCAAATGAGACTCTTATTCTGGTCAAAAACTCAAATATTATCAGCATATCCCAAAAGTCATGATTGCAAAATGCTCCATTCTGACTAACAGGAGCTGATCTGAACCGTCACTAATGAAAACACTGTGGGAACACCTCAAAGGTCTTGCAGCCTTCACATGGACGTTGTTTTAGCGGAGGATGAATTGATTTCTATCAGCGTGGTATTGATCTGCATGCTAATCTCTGCAGGATGTGTGTGTTCAGCTTTACACCGTGAGGCGTCTTAATGTTGTGGAGTTTCACTTCAGAAAGTGTATCCTGATTTTACCTGACCTTATTGATTCCTACAGCACACACTTTTGGACAAAGACAGATCTTGACCTCCAAATAAAGACTTATCATGGAACCTGCAACATCTGTGAAGATAGTTCACGGATTAAATAACTGTGTGTGCGTGTTTGTAGGAGCTCATCACGGCCTGGTACATCGGCTTCCTGTCTCTGATCCTTGCCTCCTTCCTGGTCTACCTGGTGGAGAAGGACGACGTCTCCGTGTCCAACAATGAAGACCCCACCGCTCAGCCGCAACCGCAGGACTTCGACACCTACGCCGACGCCCTGTGGTGGGGATTGGTACGTACATTATGTTATGAATATAATAAATTACTTTAAAGATACTTTGCTTGAAGTCCTAATCAGCAGCATTCCTTAAAATTGTAACTTCTTGACATGTCCCACTGAACCCAGACCAGTCCTGACTTGTGCTGAGACTTCCTGGATGCAAACCTGGGAGAAAGTTGTGCAAAGACATCTTAAAGGATATTTTCAGTATTCTGGGACAACAATCACTATTGAGAGAGCGCTGCAGATGGCAGCCACGACACTGACTGCAACGTAATGCTTTTGGGAAATTGCACACTGTCATTGTCGGATGCAATAAAGCAGTAGGAGATGAGGTGCAGTCTCTTAGTTTGCAAAGGTCTGACAGGCTTGGATTGTTATTCTAAGTGTCTGCCATTATGCAAAGGATCGCTGTGGAACACTGGATAATGGAAAGCAAGGTTTTGGTGAGTTTTTGTCAAGTTTGAATGTTACGATGCTTCATGGTAAAATTTGTGGTTTTGTCAATGGAGCCTGGAGGCTTTGAACACAGCGATATATATCTGCAGTATATCTCTGTATGAATCCGTTTCATAATGTTGTCAGACATGTATAATAACAATCAGAGCCTTTGACAGAAACAAACATTTTTAGCAGATGTACATTGACTGTGGCTGCCACGGTCTCGAAAACCTATTCCCCGTTGTCCCCACTTTTACCTGTTGTTGTCCTGAAATCCAATTTTTTTGAATGCAAATGACAAAATCTGCCAGTTCCTTTATCTTGATACCCTTAACATTGTTCAGTCTTAAATGTTAAAACACCCCAAATTTCCCTGAAAAACGTTAAATTGTTTCATCACTCTGGCAGAATCTTCTTAAACGTCCTAAACATTGAATGTAAGACTAGACCTCCCGTTAAATGGATGTTTTTTTGGGTTGTATTTCCGTCAGTTTGAAAATCAGACGTCTTCAAACTTCGGTGTAGATTTGGCTCAAGCTTGGCGGACGGATTACACTTCATTAAATGATCGACCGATAACATGTTGGCTGCGATTCAAATGTGGGACTTGAGCCAAACAACAATTATCAGTTTTCAGCCTGTGATTTTCTGCTGCATTCGTGCCTCGCTGGGAAGCTCCAACATTCACAACTCACAAACTCAGATGCTAAACATGATGTTTTGTTGGAAGATCCAAAAATAAAGAGCCGGAAGCTTGTTGTACAATCGTCCAAGTCTTGGCAGAGCTTCATGCCTTCTGGTCCAGCAGCATGGCCTCGTTAAAGAGGCCGTCCTTCAACCCGGAGGCCAGAGTTCAAGTTCTGTGACAGCAAGCATCTGCCTCACTGAAGTGTCCTTGACCAACACGCTCAATCGTCACCAGCTGCATTTGTAGATGATGTTGTGACCTTTTGAAATGCTGAACTGCCCTTCAGTGGATCAATACAGAGGTCACAGAGCACAGCACAGCCGGGTTTCTCAACAGAACTACTGTATATTTCTGTAGAAAGAAGGACACTGAGTGCCATTACTGGATGATACAAACATCTCTGTCTCACTTTATAGCTAACAGTCGATGAATCCCTCCAACATTCCCTGTCAACGCAGACATCTGACATTACTGTAGCACTGTAAAAAGAAAAGTGTCATCTCTGTTTGCCTCTCTTGCAGATCACACTGACCACCATTGGTTACGGGGACAAAACCCCAAAGACCTGGGCTGGACGACTGTTAGCCGGCACTTTTGCTCTGATCGGAGTGTCCTTCTTCGCTTTGCCTGCAGTGAGTACTCCTGTATCAAGTTAATGTCAGCAGGTCGTAGGTTAATCTGCTAACGAAGTGCGATTAATGAAGATATTTGCTAAGTATCACTGCTAACACTAAACCTGATGAACACAGTACTCTTTATACTGTCTCGAATTTTATGGAAACTTTCGTTAATCAAGCTGAAAATGTACCAAAAAGAATGAAACATGAATTTACAGATCAGTGAGCAAAGTTTAGAATTAAGGGTTGAGATGCTCTGATGTATGATTGTAACATATCTGACTATCTTCTTTCATGGTGTATGATGAGAGTAATCTGATGTTTGTGTAGAGCCATACCTCCAACATTGTATCCAGATCTGTATCTCCAGTTTTCTATGTATTATTTCCTCTTTTTGACACGTTGATGCACCAGAAAACCACATTTGCTCCTCACATCAGCTCTTCCTTGCGATTGTACCTTGACTACTTCGTCTGTCTGTACTGAACCACAGCCAGTTCGAGCTTTGAGCATCAAATAACGTTACGTTAAATCACAGCTAATGTTTTTTGCCCTTTACAGTGAGAACTGACACCTTGATCGGACCGTAAGAAGTTTAATTTAAGACGATTGCGTTAAGCCTTTTTCGACTGAGCTGTGTAGGGTAACCTGCCCTCGTGGTGTTGAAGCTCCAGCAGTGTTACTGACTGACTGTGTTTTCGTGGCTGCAGGGGATCCTGGGATCAGGCTTGGCTCTGAAGGTCCAGGAGCAGCACAGACAGAAGCACTTTGAGAAGCGCAGACATCCAGCCGCCGGGCTCATTCAGGTGAGACGCTACCTGACGTCAGGAACAAGGTCCAGCTGTGGTTTTTATGTGGATCTAAATGAATAAAATACTCATCATCTGTTCACCTGTCACTGTTTATTTCAAGTCTGCCTGGCGATATTATTCCACCAATCCAATCAGGGAAGACCTTATTGCCACGTGGAGATTTTATGAAACCATCATCTCCCTTCCTTGTTTCAGGTAAGTAACACGGGATGTAAAAAAATATACCTGAACATGAATTATGTTTTTGTGTTCCAGTATTCATTTATTTTGTTCCACCAGTCATGATTTGTGTTCAAACTTTTCATTTTCATTTTAGTTTGCATGCTCATCATTAACCTGAAGTTTCCACGGAAAGCTGGATGCTGAACAGTACGTAACACTCAGTCAATGTTCAGACGACCCTATCATACTTTAACAGTTACAGAGTGTTTCTGTAGCGTTGACAGAACGTTCCAAAATAAACATATTATCAGTTTGAAGTAAACTAAATCTCCCTGCGCTGTCCCTTTAAGAAATATGACATTACGTGTCCGGAAAAACACGAGATAAAGGACGTCACATGTCGACAGTCTGACTGTCAGTTCAACATCAATATAATCCACAAAGATAAACTACAACTCTACCAACGTTATTGTAATGTTAGACCTTATATTAGCTATTTTAGCTGCTTGGTGGAAAAGATACTCACCAAATTAAAAATAGACTCTAAACACTGTCAATTCGCCTTCTGTCATATGTTTTTTTTTAGGAGTTACAAAGTAACTATCCGGTTTCCTGCACGCCTACCTTCTGATAATATTCAACATGTTTGATTTTATCAGAACATCGAGGCGAGAAACAGACTGATGTTTCCACCAAAGCGACTGTCAACAGACTCTTATTTCACTGGTTCATACGTGATACAAAGCAGCTGGCCTGTGTTAACATGTAGCCCTATACAAAGTATAGTGTTCAGGAAGTGTTTATGTGTTGCTTGGCATCAGTGCAGCCAAGTTAAATAATGATAATATGTTAAATAATAGATGGTGCTTGTAGAACTGTAGAATAAAAGAACTCCAGGTGGTGCTGTTATACTGCATATCAGAACACTGTGATTATCTACGACCGATCAGCCGTGCTGATATTCAGTATAACAGCACAACCTCACCTTGAATGTTAATAAATGTTTTAGTGTTTAATAGATGTTAAAGGTTGAAGTTGGACGCTGTGAATGTGTTAACTTTGTACTTTTTCCTCTCTCCATCCAAAGGAAGGATCACTTGGACGCCATGGCGAGGTAGGTCACAGTTATTTGATCTCCAGCAGAGAAACCGTACATCACACAGAGCTGTGCCCACAGTCTTTCTGATGCTTTAATTAGCAAAGACTAATGAAGGTTTCCTAGAATATCCCCCCATCTGCTTTTTAAATAGCTTCCTATATTAATTCACAAGTCGAATAAATCTCTGGACTAATGGCCGTGGTAAATACGTGAATCGTGATATAAAGCTCCCACTCGTCCCGTTTCCTTCCACATCAGCTACTTTCATGACATTTATGGCGAGATTTTTTTTTTTTTAGAAACCTATTAGTGAGTCCATTAGTTATGTTTCATGTTTTATGAATGACAGTTTAGAAAGAGTAATTAATGCCCGTGATGGGGTCTTTAGGTTTGATGACTTTCTCCATCATGTGGAGGGATATTAACGAGTCTCTACATCAGGACTGAAATCCTCACTGACGATGTTTGATTTGTTAAAGAGAAAAAGCTGCTGAAATTATGTCATAAGTCTACTGCAGTAATCAATACACTAACACACCAACCTCTGCACTGCACATCTGAATACATCAGTTAGACAGTTAGCTGATGGTCGCTGTCCTTTGGGGATTATATATATTTAAACATAGAAATATATATATATATGGATATGGATATGTTCTAAAGTCATGAAAACCCATGCTTATGCTTTGTTTTACCTCTTGCATGTCAACTTTTTGTAGACTTAGTTTGTCTAGTATATCTGGAGTCAGTGTTTGATTTGTCCGTTTTGGGCTTCTATAGAAACATGGTGGACTCCGTGGAAGAGGACTGGTGGTATTTGTAGATATAAAAGGCTCATTTCAATCCTCTAGATCAGGGAGTGAATCAAAACATGGAAAATAAAGTCCTGAGTGTGGGGAGAGTACGCCGAAGTCGGCAGGGAGGACTGACTTTTACGCATCCTTTCTCACATAAGTGGCCAAAGAAACTCTAACTACCTCATTACTGTTTGTTAGAACAATGTGAGTTGCTCAAAATTTCATCACATCATCACTAATCAGCAAACAGAGGGACTTTCCTGGCTCTCACAGCCCAGACGGAGGCTGTTTTCTGGGGGAGAGTTCACCGAAGAGTCGGTCAGGATGACTGACCGGGTCATGGTGACTTTTCCAAATATAATATGGCTGATTTTGCTTCATGTAGCTGAACTGTTGTTATTTGTTTTGAATTGTTGAATCAAACTCGGTTTAAAAAGCTACAAATGTCACATATTTGGTATCAAATTAAAGGAAGTCGTATTTTTTGAACATTTTCAAACATTTTGTGATTGTCAGTTTCTTTTACTGAGGAGAACATGAGGAAAAGATGCAGTTCAATGCTTTAATCCAAAACTCTGCATGGATTTTAAACACATAACAAATGATTGGAAATGGAGGCGATCAACATAAAACCAACCCTCCTCCTCCTCGGGCTGTTGGACTCTAATGGTCGTAACACAGCCTCATTACATTGCAGCGTTGTGCCCCGACGCCTCCTGGCCTCCGCTGAGCCGCCATGTTCAACATGCTGGATTAAGTTACTGCCACTAAAAGCTACCGAGCAGCAACAACAGGAGCCCTGATACACCGGCTGATAGAGAGGAGGGCAGTTCACTGAGGCTCTGAGGAGATAGTGTTTGTTTTATAGGCTGAACTTAAAGGGTCAGCTCACACAAATAACATAGTTTGGTTTTTGTATGTTCAGGTTTGAATTATCTGAGATAATTTATGTCGACATACAAAGACAAAGTACAAGAGGACAATGCTCAAAAGATAAAAAAAAGACAGACAAAAACTGACGGATGGAGAGAGCGAGTTTGAAGTCTGTTGTAGGATCAGCAGCTGGGAAATTATCAGTCTGACATTATCTTGTTGCTCTGAGCGAAGACGTGGACGACGGCCAGAAACTACAAGAGTGCTGCCATGTCCAACGAGAGGACGATAAGCCACTTAGTGTGTGTGTGTGTGTGTTTTATCTGAGTTATTGTGGAGTCTATTCAACACAACGCCGAGAGAAAATTATACTCCATCTGAGAGTCCGTGTTGTTCTTCTTATCATTCAGAAAACATGTTTCAGATCTTCGGAGCGAGGTCAGTTCAGGCTGTCCGTCCTCACAGAGTTCGTTCAGTGTCGTCTTTATTGACTGTAATGAAACTGTGATGATCTCTATGAAGCTGATAGTGTTCAGTTTTTGTTCATATGTTGATCAGGAGACGTGAAGAGAGATACTAGAAGGCCACTGATTTCGGGATGGACCCTAAGAGACTTTCTGTACGAGTCTTTGTTGATTATTTGACCTTATGGTCAAATGTGATTAATAAAGAAGTTGGAAAGTTTTAAGAAGCTAGAATCACTATGAATATATAAGAAATGAGGCTGGTTTTACTCTATGATAAATCGAAAATGTTCGTCCGCCTCTTAGCTCCAAGCCCATTGGTTCTTGAAGAAGGATCTGAAGAATAAATTTATAAATGTATATAATATAGTTCCACTTTCAGAAAAGGCTTGGTAATTTCTCAAACAGGAGGAAATAGTGCATCAGTTTGGCACTATTTTCAGCGGTGGATTAATCCACATTCGGTGTTGCAGTGAGTATATCCAGGAGCAGGACGGTATGTGTGGGATGGAGTCGTAATAAACTACAGTAGTTATGTTTCCATCAGTGTATTTTGATTCATTTTGAAGCATCATGTTAGAAAAATTTGATGGAAACGGCAAAATTTAAATATTAAAAGTTGTTTCCTCATGGCTCTCATGGCTCCACACAGATCTGATGTAAACAAACACAAACATCTGATTTACTTCCTGTTTCCTGTTTCCTTTTCGCACCTTGAGCTTCCTCTGGCGCTCTTGTAATGACGTCATCTTGTCGCGCCCTCTTCTTCTTCGTTTTCTGACTGGAGAATCGGCGCCACCTACTGCTTATTTCATTGAAACGACACCTAATATTTGGATAATGGCAGTGGATGAATTTGCATTTTCTTTTGCAGGTTTACTTGAAATTTGGTTAAAATTTGCGACACATTTGGATGGAAACACGACTAATCGGTGTGTGTTCATGGTAATAAGTCACCCGGTGTGGATGTGTTGTTAATAGTTTGGGGAGCTTTATGGCACAGAGGATGAAGATATATCAGGGTTTGCTTTTGCAGGACTTTTATTTCCTCTTATTTCTGTAGTTTTCACAATTTCTCTAAGATCTCTCTGTGGTCTGGGAACATAAACATCGTCACTAAAAAGGAGTCTGACGGGTCAAGAAACACGAGAAGTCAGACAATCAGACCGATTGGAAACAAACCAACAGGTTGTTCAAACTTTTTTAGGAGGGAAAACAGAAGTTAACAGTAAAACTACAACCCAAGCTGAACTGTGAGTTTGACCTCAAAAGGAGGTTTAGAGAACGTTTGTTTCTAATATGTCTGATTATCCGATAGTCTTGTGTTTCCCTAACAATGCCAGATCTCACAGTATTTAACCAACAGCTTGAAACAATGGAAAAAACTACAGGAATAAGCCTGAATATTGGATACTGGATATGTTTCTTTGAAAAGCAGAGCTGTGGGAGATAAGGAGCATCATTTTTTCCTGTTGTGTCACCTCCTTTACAGATAATCACGTGTAATTTTCCGTTCTTTATCCTATCGAAAAGCAGTCAGAAAGAGATTCTCTCTTCCTTTAAAGCTTCCTATTCTGCAGCCTCTCAGCGCCGTAATCTGCCGTCCCTATTCTGCCCTGAGGCCACATAGAGCCTCATATTGTGTGTCTGCTGTGGGAGCAAAGTCGCTGAGAATGCTCCACGTTTCAGAGGGCTGTTGTCGGCTCCGGTTACCCCGCCTCTCTGCCTCTTCCAAGGCACACAGGAGTCTTATTTTACCCAGGGAGCTCTCGTCTTTGTGCTGCCAAATATTGTCAGCCATTGGACAATAAAAGGAGACCAATCTCCCCACAGCTCTTTGAGGCTTCCTCCTGCCAGGAGTGCAGCATTGTTACGTTGACGCAGCAGACCATGAAGACTTTAACTCCTCTGTGAGAGGGAAGATAGACTCGAGAAAAAATGTTGCTGAGACTAGTGAGATTCCTTAGGATGACGCTGGTGTCAGAATGTGAGAACACAAAAATATCCCGACGAGTTGTTTAGAAAGATGCACAACCCAGAGAGAACTTGTAGGTCAAAAGGTTTCGGTGGTAAAAGTTGTTTTAAAAGTTAAGATATTGTTCCAGCAGGAGTTCAATGACATTTCAAGACCTAACTATCAAACATCTTGAAACAGAGTCCTTGAAAAGCTATAAAAAGCACTCTTGATTCTCCTTGTTATCATCACGCCAGAAACTTTACCTCTGTAGAGATATCTCAATGCCTGGACTTATTCTTTGCAACCATCTTTGTCAAAATCTATATTTGGTAATGACTTCACCAAAGTTCGAGCACACAATAAAGTCTATTAGGTGCAGGAATCCCTCAAACTGTTGGTGACAAGAAACGCACCAAAATGTCTACACTAAATAAAGTATGAGTGAAGTCTAAATTTGGGAGCCTGGATAACCAGCATCAGCCCAGCAAACATGTCTCCAAAGCTAAGCTTCTTTAACCCTTAATATCTTAGTGACATTAACCATACTGTATTCTCCTTTTTCTATTTCAGCCAAAAACTGAGTATACTCGAACGTGTTCGCCTTCCCAATGCACGGCCATCGATTGGGACAGCCAAGAAGCTCACAGGTAACGCCGACTCCGTAGAGGAAAGTCCTTCGAAGGAGCCGAAACCTGCCGGCTTCAGTAACCGGGAGCGCTCCGCACCGCCTTCCGCATGAAGGCCTACACTCTCCGCCAGAGCTCTGAAGGTATGAAGATAAAGCCCATGGTTATCCAAATAAAAGATTCAGTTATGGGCACTAGACCAGGACCGTATGGTTATCATCATATTGACTGTCCGTGTTTCCTTCTTCGTCAGATGCCGGAGCCCTGGCAGACCCAGCCTTAGAGGAGCGGGGCTTCCCCCCAGACATCCTCATGGAGGAGATGATCCCGACACTGAAACTGGTCATCAGGGCAGTCAGGTCAGGAAAATATGACAAAGATGCAGCGTTTAGAACTTTTTTCATCCATGAATCTTGATTGTAGAAAGTGTAATATGATGTTCATGGTAGTGAAGTGCAAAGAAAAGTAGTTATGTGTTAACAAAGACAGGAAAGAAGAAGACTGCATGGAAATAAAAGGTAGTTATCACTGCCAACCTGACAAATATGGCAGCTTTGTCGGCGGCCCTGCGCTCAAAATTATGATGCTGTAGGTACCCCGTCATTTCTGGACATGTCTGTCTAGTGTAATGGCGTGATGTGCCGTTGAAATGAGGTGACGCAGTATAAGGCTAAAAGTCAGCATTGACTTCTTGTTAACGTTACATAAGCTTTTCCTTAACTGTTTAAACTCATAAAATGTCCAATGTTTCTCAGCAAGTATAATGGGATGTAGCATATTTATTATTACTAACTTGACCGAGGCACATCCAGAAAAGGCGCTAGAGGGGTACTCACAGCGTCATAGTGGTTGGGAGTGAGAACATGTTGGATATGAACAATGTTAGCCAACTTTCAGTACTTAAAATACTACAGAAACAACAAGATTGGTACTCAAAAATTATGGAGGTTGGATGTAGTCTCGGGGTTGAGCAGTGGAAAACTGAGTGTTGGCAGTCCTCACTCATGCTTACAGTGTGCAGGTAAATCTATAGGCCACACAGCTGACATAATGCAGGAATTCAATCTAGCATGAGGGCCTGTGAGATGAGTGATTAACCCTGTGAAAGTGCTGCTTCCTTCCACACCATTATTTCGGGGCTGAATGGGTTTCTGAATGGGATGCTCAGACCTGGACGGTTTTAGTTTCAGGACTCAAGACTTTCTGCCAAACATTAAAACTCGTGCGCCCCCAGAGTCGGGTTCAGGTCAGCTCAGAGTGGGACAAAAGAAAGAACTCAGTGGGTGGCCGGGTGGATTCAAAGTAGAAGATGACTTTCAAAGAACTAAAAGGTGTTTGGTTTGATCCCAGGTACAACTAGCAAGAGTCGTCTGGTGAATGCACACCAAAGACAAGGTGCTGGTCATTGATCTGAGGTACAAACAGTGGTGCTGGTCTAACAAAGATAGATTTTAGCGCACACTGTGATAAAGTGGTTGAGATGAGGTCAGCTGCTTCAAATCTGAGGCCAGGCTACTCTATCAAAAGGGTGATGGGCTGCTCATTCAGGGTTGGAAGTGAGTTTCTGTCCCAAATGAAGAGGTTTATGTATCTTTGGGTCGCACAAGATTGACATGCACGCATTTGTGCCAGGTCACCAGTAATGCTAGCACTGTACCTGAAGGTAAAGCTATGGTCCAACGCTCAGCTTTGCTCATGAGCTTTGGGTAATACCAGATTGTCAAAATGAGTTTCCTTCAGACGTTGTCTGGGCTGACCGATAGAGGTCCAGTGATTTAGTTGTTCCCTGGTTACGTCTGGAGGTTTTCTGGACATGTCCAACTAACCCAGAACATGCTAGAGGGATTACATAGGATCCACCAGGAGGAGCTGATGGACATGGAAAGAAGGAAGGCGAGAAAGCTACCTAACTGAGCCTTCTGCCATGGTGACCTGGATAAGCAGTCATAGATGGATGGATGAAGATTCAGACTTTGGCTTAAAGATAAAACAAAAAGACAATGCTATCGTCTAAGCAAGTTAAATGTTTAGATCTTGCAGAATAATTATAGAAGTCCAACAAGGCAGAAACAAGAGTCGTCACATGATTAGACAAGTTGTAAACATTTGAAGAGGAAACTAAAGGTTGGCATGCCTGAAAAGATGGCTATCATTGTCCGTACAGTAGGTCAAGGCTGAACCAGGAACATCATGAGAAATTGTCATTGTTTTCCAATATGTTTTGAAGTTTAAAATGGATTCTGTTGCTTTAATGTCCAAACTGTTGAATTTGAACTCTGTCTCGTAGGATCATGCAGTTCCTCTTGAACAAGAAGCGGTTTAAGGAAACTCTGAGGCCTTACGATGTCAAAGACGTGATTGAGCAGTATTCTGCCGGACACCTGGACATGCTCTGTAGAATTAAATACCTCCAGACAAGGTCAGCAACTACAATAAAGATGAGTGAGTCTGTCTGAATAAAGCAAATATTTCCTCTTCATCAAGCTCATCTTGTTTCTTTTTCTTTCAAGGATCGACATGATTCTTGCCCCTGGACCCCCCCTCACCCCCAAACAAAAGAAAACTCAGAAAACGCCCTTTGCCTACCCGCCCAATCAGTCACCCAGGTACTGTCTGTGTTTGTTAGAGAGAACGTAATGAATACACAAGATTATAAGATTAAAAAACAATATAAGACTCTCTGAAAAGGAATTTTCTCTTGGTTGCATCTTGTTGTTCTTCTTATCACCATCTTAACATTAGTAGTGTGTAAACAGTTCCAATGTTAAGTAACATTCTTTATTTCTAAAGTAGTTACTCTGTGCAGGTGAAACTTTCCCCATAACAAATGTCTGTGCAGTCCACATCTACTCACTGTCCCTGTGTTCTAGGCATGAGTCCTACCTAGCCAAAGCCGCCTCCATGCCAGATGCCGAAGACCAAAGCATGATGGGTAGATTCGGCAGGGTGGAGAGACAGGTGAGGATCAGACGCTTTCCAACATTTCAGATAAACTAACATGAAATATTTGTACCTGAATCAAAACTTTGGGTACTATACTGTATACTTGCAATGAGTAAAACTACAACTAAAAACTACTTAAAAAATTACAAGGCGTGACTTTTCTTGTTGAACTTAAGGAACCACCACCGAAACAGTGTCCAAGGCAGCAACATGGAGAACAAATATTTGTATAGCAATAGCAATTACAACAACCAATGGATTCGATCAAAGGGTCAAGTAGTTTGTAAGGTACTTACTTGTGTAACGTGCAAACTGATGACCTTTGATGGAACAGAGAGCTGGAGAGGCCAAAATGGAGGAAGGTATAGTATTAGTTGTGCTTCAGAGCCTGCAAGCAGTCACTACATCAACAAGCTTCCGTTAACCTATCAAATAACCGTTGAGGGATCAGAAGATGTTTGCCTTACCAGCAGTTCTTACCTACCTTAACCCTTGTAGCAAAATACTTAATTGGTGGTGTAATGTGTCTGTCTCAGGTGGAGGACATGGAGAAGAAGTTGGACTTCCTGGTGGACATGCACATCCAGCACACTGAGCACCTGCAGGTGGACTCTGCCGGCGCTGCCCACATGACCCTGGAGACCTGCGATCCCACGGGGAACGGTGAGATCCGTCAGGTTTTCTTCAACTACGCCGAGGCGTTCCCGCACATGTCGTACCAGGTGCCTGTCAGCAAGGTGAATCCGTATTATGGCAGAGGAAGAGGGGGTGCAGAGGGGACGGGGTTGGCTGCTGGAAGCCGTGCACCTTCAGACCATCAACCCCCACCATCACAGCTCCACCAGCGCCACCCTCCAGCCGCCATCCCCACCTACACCGAACGTCCCACAGTGTTGCCCATCAGCTCCCTGCAAGACTTGTCAGTGGGGCTGGGCAGGACCACAGGGGGGCGGGGGGGTGACTCACCGCTCTCCATGCTATCTGTGAACCACGAGGAGCTGGAGCGTTCGCCCAGCGGATTCAGCATCTCCGGGGAGCGGGAGGAACAGGAGGACTTATCAATGGGGGCCGGGGTGGCGACCGGGGACGCCAGCTGGACAAGACCCAGACCAAGCTACCTGGCGGAGGGGGAGACGGACACGGACACGGACCCCTTTACACCCAGTGGGGGGCCCCTGCCGCTCTCCTCCACAGGGGAGGGCTTCGGTGACGCTGTGTGGAACACGCCGCCCTGAGAGGTGTCCGTGTGACCACACAGCAATCCACAACTCTGAGTAAAGACCTTAAATCCAACCCATGCCTCTAAACCCAAATCAGTTTGGGTCAAAGCCACACCTCCGGACCAAACCATTTGGAGGAAAGGTGGGTCTAATCCGCCTTGATGCTGCAAGGTCGTGAGCGAGGTCATCGACCTTCAGAGGCCAACGCTGATCTCATCAACTGACCGTCCAGACAGAGAGCCATGGCATCGAGACTGCCCAGAAAAAAAAGGGAAAGCAGACAGTTTGTAAAGTAAAACTCTGTACAGCGCACTCTTCGCAAAAATTTAGCTAAAATAAAAAAAGAACATTAATATACATACTATATACACCCAAAAGCTTTATCGCTGCAAAGCCAACCGCACTGCATGTAACGCATGCGATTTTTAGTGTAGACACTGCAAAGTTCAGGATATCAGGAAACGGAAAAAGCGATTGAATGGATACATATACTTGCTATGCCATTTTGTAACACTTATTTTTTTATATGAATACATTTTCATTGTTTTTGCATGGTTTGCATGATAATGCACCATCGTAGGAGTGACTGATGGAGGGTGATACTGGAACCAAAAGTCTCCTGTCTCTGTTTTGTATGTTGTTTGTGTGTGTGTGTGTGTGTGTGTGTGTGTGTGTGTGTGTGAATGAAAGACAAAGAGGGAACTTGGGTAACAAAACACTGGTTAGTTGCTGGCAGTCGTGTTTCACCATTTCTGCTTTTCTCTCACGTCGTGCTGTAAATCCTTTGAGGATCAGTTCTGTCCTGATCCGCCGTCACTTTGTGTTCACACCACACTGTGCTCTTGAGTTGTATGTCACCACGTTATGCATACCAACATTCCAGTTAAGAAAAAAATCAACAGAATTTGAAACACTAAATCTGCTGCTTTGCTGGCACATGAATTCAGGGATATAAACCACCTGTGCGTCTTTAATTTATAAAGGTTGCTGAGCATCTCGACTGCCAAGTTCAGTTTATCTCCGCTTAAAAAAGACCTGATGATCCAACAGTATCTAAACTTCTTTAACCCTGACTATACACAAAAGAAAACTTTGATATGACTCATTATGTTACGTTCACACGTTACAGTGTTGTTTGTGCCAATACAACGTTACTGCATTTGAAATGTATGATCCAAAACTGACAGTTGAAGTTGAAGACGACACTTGAAGTCATGCAAGCCACGATCTCATCGAAAAGTAGTTGTTCATTGAACTTTTTAGGGATTTTCTACTGCAAAGATGCAACAAATACAGCACAGTACCTGAAGAAGTAAACATGCATACACTAAAGCAGCTTAAAGTCTCATTATTTTTTCTATGATCTCCTTAAATCTTCACCATTTTGAAGCTCTATTTGCACTAAACGATGATTACATTTAGAGTTTTAATGCTCGTAGAGGCCATCTGTGTTTTTAATCCCCCACGCCAGGTCTGAAATCTGTAACATATAAAATGTCATTACAGTTTCCACAAACACAGAGTGCAATTAAAACTGAGGAATTATGTTTTGGGTAAAAATTCAGGAGGTTTCCTCTGAATTAAAGATGGACTACCTTAATTATGGTTATTATTAATCATTAGAGTTATCCTGACGAACAGAATTAAAACGTTTTCCACGAGTCACTAAATGTGGCCATGAACCAATATCAGCATCAGACATGTAAAAATCAGTTATGAACATTCAATTATGAATCAAATGTTTGTGAACTGGCAGAAGACGTTTTCCCAGCTGTCCACAAACTCGTCTTTAAAACTTCATTGTGCTGTTTTATCTAAATTTCTTCACAGATGACTGAACAGTTCACTGCTGCACAACTATAATGTCCAGTTACGAACACAAACTCACACACTGTAAGCAACAACACCACATACGGGAAAAGTCAGGAGCTGAAGTTCGTGATGTCAGTTCAAAGGTTCAGACGAGCTTTACAGGAGATCACACGAAGGCCTAAACAGCATTTACTACTTTAGATTTAGGACGACACAAATACTGAATGTAATATCCGACAACCAACTATATCTACGCACAGTAATAGCATGTTAAAGCACCTTCAGAGTCAGGTGAGTTTCATAGAGGGGCTTCCACGCCGGGCTTCAACAGGATGTGTTGTAACCTGCTTAGAGTGATCACGCACAACTGTTTTAGTTTACGCAGCACAAAAGTGGAGTTTGAACACAATTTTGTCATTTGTACAGAAGTAAAGTAGTAAAACAAACACAAAAGTACCAAAAATTGCCAGAAGTGAGTCAGTCTCCATAAGTCCCCATGTTCAAATGTCCAACTTCACAGCAGAAATAAACATGTTTACAGCCTGGTACAAAAAACAGTTTTGGTCTCTGTAGCTAATTTCCCCGTTCATGACAACTGTACTGAGGGTGAATTTATATACAACTCTACTAATGCTTTTTTTTTTACCATGATGACTTATTAAGGAGAAACATATAAGCTGCGTCCGGAGCATCCAGTTTGTTCATAGTCAGTTTAAGCATCATTTGGTCACAGCTACTTGCAGTTTAACACATCTTGGGGACTAATCTCAAACAGTAGTTCAGATCCTGTATAATAATAAAACACCTCAATTTAATAACAGCTGATTTCATCCACCCACTCAGTGCTCCAAGCAGGTTAAAACAAACGCTCCACCTTTGTTTTGCAGCTCAGATTGAAGCCTGGTGTGGAGGCAGCAACCGTCTCTAAAATGAACGAGGTGAACCAAACACTTAATTATTATCTATTTATCTTATTGTATTACAGTTACTATTATCTTCTGCTACTGAAAACCCATTAATTCAGTTATATAATCTAAAAATAAAGATCTTGCGATGCAGACACAGATTGTCACCACATATAGATATGAAGATATATCCCTGTAGACGTCCATTCATTGTGCCTCTGAAGCAAGAAACATCGTGGAGAATGGCTCCTCATCGTCATTCTGTATTTAGTGTTTCAGTGCCACGTCATCTCACCAAACACACTACACAGGATTTATGAATGTGAACTCTGTTTCCTTCTGTAGTGATCTGTCTTTATTTCTTTGAAACTAGCACACAGTGCAAGTTTTGCTTTTGTAAAATGCAGTTTTGTAGCTTCGTGATGCTTTTGAGTTCAAACATGATTTTCAGCTGCACAGAAATGTAAAGGTTGTAATGTTTCACTTCTCGATTGTTTCTTTCGATATCGGCTTAAAAGCTTGAAACAGTTCTGTTTGTTCACCGTGGAGTTCCTCAGTCTGGTTTTGTTATTTAACGTCTTGACGTCCGAAAGAACTCCAAATTCATCCGACACCAGTGTTTTTGTTGCCTTGCACATCAACAGTTACATTGCTTCCATTCGAAATTTTAAACTCTTATTGCTTCCTTTCTAAATTTACAGACACGTATCCATATAAGAATATCACTGGAAATAATAATAACAAACGGCATTGGTACATTTATATTTACATGGCAAATTACTGTTAAAATTTCATATTTTGTAACTTTAAACAGAATAAATTGTCTTCCAAGACACTGAGAGAAAAAGTGATGCTAGCAAAGACAGTTGACCGATGTCATCATAAACCTGAAATTATTCTTCTCATGAATAAAAAAACAGTTGACGTTCGTTCATTTTACTCCATTTTAACGAGTCATGTTGTGGTCAAACTGTTAAATCCGACAGCTATATAAGATTATTTCACCTGTTTCCAATACAAATCAACGTGTTTCATCAAGTGCAGTAACCTGCCAAATTATTTAAAGATACGTATGCTTGATGCCTTTTAATTTCCCAAATAAAATTTCTGACAAATTGAATCACCTCATTGGTGCTTAATTTCTTCTTGTTTTCAGACAAAGCTTTTCGTGTAAACTGAATACGAGACTCGCTGACTTGTTAAGATGAGTGTTGGATGAGCGCACACGTCGTTCCCTCAATATTTCAAATGAAGCGCTAGCATTACTTTTTACTAATTTAATCTCCTGTCCACGTGGGCTTTTGTAAATGAACAGTTTGTGTTATAATAATACTTTATTATTTTCTTGTGAAGCTTCCTTCAGCGACATCTTTATATCAAACCTCTCCACCGCAAGCAGAACTGGTAAAGTGACAGAAATTTACTTATTTCAAACAAACAAGTGAATCTTTTGCAACTTTAGCTTGTATTTAAATCAAATGGAAAAAAACATGAAATTAGATCATTCTGAAATGCAAAATGAAAGCAATACTTTCCAGGTCTGTTGGGGAGGTTTTAACCAGCCAGTGACGTCCCTG
Organism: Miichthys miiuy; assembly: GCA_036365135.1. Taxonomy (NCBI): domain Eukaryota; kingdom Metazoa; phylum Chordata; class Actinopteri; family Sciaenidae; genus Miichthys; species Miichthys miiuy. The sequence continues at coordinate 1,177,221 of CM071617.1, forward strand.
AAGGAACGTTTACCATCATGCTTCAGTAATTTCTGTTCTGATAGCTTTGTCTTCTTGTTTTCATATTTTCTAATAAGTTTTGTTGTGAGTGTGAGTATACAACTTACTAAACAGGATAAATAGCAACTCAAACATCTCCAATAAGAAATATCCACGCGACAACTTCAGTTAACGTGAAAAAAACATTATCTAGCTACTGTAGCTAGTCTACAGTTTCATTTGGCAGAAACAAGCATTAATTTTAAACATGAAAAAAAGCTTCTATAAGAACCTTTTAAAATCAGATTAACATGTTTCCACACATATACACACTTATTTACGGTAATTTGACACCTAAATCCTGATGTCAACTTTGGCTAGCCGCACCGGAGAGTTATGGAAGCTAACGTAACAACTAGCTTTTGTACCACAATGACTTTGAGTTTCTGTTATCGTCTTAAAACGAGGAATGCATTCCTCAGGTTATTTCCATATTCTAAAATAAATGAGTTTCTAGTTTAGGACTTGTTATGAATTAACCCTTTGTCAGTTTAAATTCAACAGATTATAATCCATGTGATAACTTCAATAACACCTAATCAAACCAGCACTGAGTTGGCCGTTTACAGGTGATGGCTGCTCATTATTTCAGAAACAGAAAACAGACACCACAGAGAATAAAGTACAGTAAAGTTCACCGTCATCTCTTCAGACATCAGAAGAATTTAATAAATTAAGAATTTAGATGTTAATTTGACAATCAGCCTGTTTTTTGTCTTTCTTTGTCTTTGACCTGCTAATTCAACATTTTCCAAAAGTCAGAATCTGCTCTCCATCCATGTAACGTTCAACATCTCAATATGTCATTTTATCATTTCAATGTTATTTGGTTTGAACTATATGAGGTGCTATTGTCCCAGCAGTGTTTTCTGTCTCTCCTTTTTGTGTAATATTCTGTAATAATTGTTGGTCTTGTCATGGTTACGGTACTAAACCTTTTCTTTATCTGTTATTGTATGGTACTGTTTTTAAAAGTACACTCCTTGATTTTGTTGAAGTGCCCAAAAGAGCCTAATAACCTGCATTTTGTCTCTGTTTATTGGTGTTTGCAACAAGACTATAAACTACACTGATCTTAAATCGTACCTAAAGCCTGAAAACCATGAAAACATATATGGATATTTACTAGTTTTCTTGATTCAAGCCCAAATCTTGCCCTCCAAAGTATTTAATTTATACATATTGTGTTGTAAATATGCATAGCAAATTTGGGGGTTTAATTACACTTTGAATTAAATTTTGGTGTTCTGGCATGATGTTTGGACACTACATTAAAATCAGGGAGTTTATCTTTAACCTGTGGTACTGGTTCTTACTGATTTGTCAGGACAGTTTAAATGAAATTCATCCATCTTCCCTGTTCTTGCAGCGGTGACTCGCTCCTGGTGATTGAACTCAGAGGAAACACTGGTTCAAAGTTGTAGCAGCCATTCACACTTTTTACCCTTCAGCGGTCTTGCAGGCAATTCTCTTCTGAATGTAGAAACAACACTAGAGAAGCTCGAGCAGTTGTTGAGTAAGCCTGCAGGTAAAACAGAACATTTATTTCACTTCTACACACAGTATCACACGCCGGTACCGTTAGCTTAATTCAACCCCCCTCCCGTCTTTCAAAGCCATAATCTGGTCCTTCTATGAAGCATGTTTGTACTTAAAACAAGCATTTCAACACATTTCTGCCCTCTTTACGTGTGTACTTAGATGTGTGTCATTTCTTTTCTTCAACTCTCAGTGAACTCGTCTGTATGTGCAAGGAGCACTTTACGGCATCCGTGTAGTCAAAGAGGGCAATACTGCTTGCTGTGATTATTCTGTTACGTATGGTTGTACTCACTGTAACAAGCAATGCACTGATCGACACATTCTACATAACTTGTAATTTTATGAATTTTTAATTGCTACGAATTATTTGTGCCTTGGCCTTTTACAGTACAGTTCTTTTCAATGTATTTTTTTAATTTGGTCAATCATGCTTTTCTCGCTTTGGCTGTTAAAAGCTGTTGGTAATATCTATGTGGAAGGCTGCATTCACACATACGCACAAAATAATAAACATCTGCTATGTTTACATTTTATCAAACGTGATATTTAGACAGATTAACACAGATTCTAGAAAAGCTTCTTTACTGTGTTTTTAATGTGTTTTCTACACACATGTACACACTCAACATACAGTAATTAGACACTCCTTTAGAAAGAGATGAAGTCCTGATGTCAACTTCAGCTGCTCCAGAGTTACGGAAGCTAACGGAAAAACTAGCTAACAACTAGCTTTTGAGGCTCAGTGACTTTGAGCTTCTGTTATTGTCTTAAAAAGTGGAATGCATTCCTCAAATTTATTTCCATATTTTAAGATAACTGATAATTAAATTATCAAAATAGAAAAAAGAACGTGTTTCAGCCCCGTCTTGACAAATTACCCTAACCCCTGTGACATGCTGTCAAGTAAGGTTACGTTGTGGGATTTTTAGTCAGTGAATGAGGTTTTCCTGTTGTCGGCAGCATCACGCTACACTACAATACCACAAATCCTATTGTGTCCGCAAGGGCACTAGTTGAACAAAACCTAAATGTTCCAGTTTCACTTCAGCTCTCTGTACCAGAGGAAGTTAAGTGAAAAAATGTGCCATAAAACTGTAAACCGAAGACAGCGTGTAACCATAACTTAAACTGTCCAGATACTACAATAGCTAGGTGAAACAAAAAAACCCGCACAACATTTAACATAGCACAAAATCTGGTGTACAGTAATCTATAAATGTCTGTCGACGTTACAGAAGATACAGTCGGACCGTAAAATACATAAAATGTGAGATATTACCGACAGCTTTCTGAGTTAACTGACAGCAGCTTTTATTTTTTGGGTCAGAAACAGTTTTGATGTTTTTAGATTTAATTTAAGGGAAGTTTGGATAACTTTACACTAGTGGCCTTCAGAGCTGTGCATCATTTTTCTCATTCCAGTTTTAAAAAAACAAAAACAACTTACCATTTCTATTCTGTATTAGACCACTTTGAATATTTTGTTTTGATGATATAATATGCAAATGTATTCTTACTTGATTTTTTTTATTTTTTGTCTTTTCAATTGCACCAGTTATTAATAAAGTATTGAATCGAAAATGGTATGAGTGGCTTCTGTTTAAAGGTGATATGAATATGAGATGAACTGTAGACACCATGACTCATCTATATGTGATGGGTACTGTAGTTTACCCTGAAATTTGAACCCAAAGAGACGAACCCTTCACCCCGTCACATCAAGCAAACCAGAGGACAAACTTTACATTTTTAGTTTCACTACAGGTAAATACTGTGTTTTGTGGTATTAATATTTTATGAGTAATAAACACTACAGCCTCAAAAGGATGCTTGACTGGTTAGTTTTTAGTCGTGGTCACAGTAAACGGTTTCCTTGAAGAGCATTTAAACTTTGGTATTTCTAACCTTCTTAACTCGTATCACTTCATTTTAACTCAACATAAACAAAATAAAACTCAAAACACTTCTCTGATGACCGACCATGTGAATTAAGAATGTACTTTGACCAAACCATGAAGTTTCTGTTGAGCTTGAACGAGGTGTTACAATGTTACAAGGTGAAATTACCGATTTTGTCATTGGAGTCTGGTAGCATCAAACACAGTTTTAAACCAAAGTGAACTTATGTAACGGCTGAGGAATGATTGATATGATGAGATCACTCAGACAGGATCAGCATTTATTCCAATGAAACAGTAAAAGACACAGTGAACACATACCGAACACAAACACTCTCCAAGTTTTGACCGGGAAGGCTACGTCACGTCTTCGTCCCCGCGATCCCCCCTGCTACAACAGGTAACCCGGAACTATGTACATCATTATTCAACAAAAACAATGCAGAGTGTTGACCAAAGATAAAAATGAACTACACATGAAACAATCAAACATATCGACACTCTCCTCTGAACTTCTCGAAACTTCTAGTATGGGTTCATAACTGACTCATCTGGTAACATTACCGTGAACTTTCATAACAGAAATCTTTAAACTTCTTTTTTCTAAAAATTCTGGACCAAGAAAAATACAAAACATTATAATTCTGTAAGTTTTCCTAAGTTTTTTTTTTTTTTTTTAACTTGAGAAGCCGTTACAGTGCAGTTGATCCTCGAGGATTCACTCAGCTGGAGGGCTGCATCTTTCTTGGGATCGTAGTCGGGTTGTTCTCCTCATCAGCCTCCTCCTCACCTTCTTCATCGTAGTTGTCTTTGTCGTCCTCCATGGCCTCTCCTGCCATATTTACATTCCCAGACGTCACAAGCACACGGCTGAACGTCGGCGATAGGTGGCGGCTGACCACTGGATCCAGATCACGTCACCAGTTTTATGTAACAGATGCAGAATGGTTGATATGATGGCTGTTCTATTTTTAACAGATATCACAAGCAGCCTGCATCAATTTACACAGAGCAGCTTGGGCTGACAGGAAACCAGACACAGAAACAGCATAGAGAATCTGGTTGATTTTCAAAATAAAACAGCCAAAGAGGAAACAATTTATCTACGTAACATATTTTTACGCTTAGAAGCACGCAAACCAGGAAAATAACCAAATCTGAGCACGTTAACAAAGTTTGACGGGCTTCTAAAAACGCTGCTGGTGGAGTTTGAAGTCGCAAATGGAGGAAAAAAAACAGGAGGATGGAGCAAAACAGCGTCACGGCCGCAACGCGACAGTTACGTGTCCGGTATCTTCCTTTCCATAATGTTGTCACACACTTTGGATGTATGTGCATTGACTTCATTTTGGATTCTGCTGGCTGTAGAGTTCAATACTAATAATCTGGACCAATTTAAAAAAACAACACTTACTCTTTAACAGACAGCAGTTAAACCAAACAGGAACTGAATTATATTAAAATATAAACTGTTTGGTTTTGATGCTAAAGAAGTCCTAATATCACAAACCTGCAGCAGCTTTCAAAACCAATATTTAATCTATTTTAACGCTGCTGGATTTACGTTTTTACGGAGCTCAGCGGGTGAACGAAAAATATAACGTGGCTGCTCCTCTGAAGCGGCAAAATGTAGTTGATGCAACTCATTGATATGTTTTCACCCTAACATACTAACTACTCACATCTTTCCGTGCTTTTTGATTTAAGAACGCCGTCGTGCAAACCCTGTTTTTCCATGTGCAGCATGAGAATGAAGTCCCACAGTAAACACAGCCACAGTTGGACTGCCAATAATCTCATTTCATTCTCGTTATAATTATTAACTAAAAGTCTGTGTATCTTTTCCCCGGGGGCAGCTGTTCCCAGGCCCTCGGCAGCCCCGTTTCCTCCTCTGCCAATGACTTGCTGTGTGCCTCAATGTGTCTGAATGTGAATGTCAAGGCGACCAAAGTGCCCACCAATCCCCCGTCATTAAAGACTCGCATTCACTCCTCTTATTCACTGATCTTCCCCACGGCTCGTATGTCACTCCTGCGGCTTATTACGGCCATTTACCTACACTGTAAAAAATGTCCAGGTAACACTGGAAAATAAACCACAGCAGAGTGAATCATGTTGATACAGCTCAAACTACAAGTATCACTTCATTACATGCACAGGAAAATTTATGTTAAAAGCTGTTTTGAATGTTATCAGCACTTTAATTTAAAATATTTACAATATAGCATTTAAAATCTTTAAAGCAAAGAACAGTGAAGTAAACTGCTGCCAGCTGTAGATGTTGTTAGCTAATGTTAGCTCTGTTTGTTAGCTGCTGTTAGCTAAGGTTTTTAGGTTATTACTGACTAGTCCAACAGCAGTCAGCCCAGCTCGGCGTCTGTCTTTCAGCCTTTTATTTCACCAAGCTCTCACCAACCACTAAAAGTCAGTCCCAGATTTACTCTTGTCCGGCGGCTTCTTGCTCGCTCACTCTCTCCTTTTCTCTTCTTAGCTTCCTCCGTCAACGTCCTCTTCGCTCTCTTCTCCTCTGCCATTATGTCCATAGAGGCTGCTGACTGCTGGGCCTGTAAACCTCTTCTTTTTCTTCCCGGTGGTACAAAACGCCTGTGGTACAAACACTAACACTCCCCTGGTGCTCTGAGCTCACAGTCCGGAGAGCCTGGCTAACAAACTGGGCTAACATGAGCTAACAGCAGCTACAGCTGTCAGCAGTTTACTTCACTGTCCATCATAAACTCTGTAAATCACAGAGAGTTGAGGCGGAGCAGCCGGAGGACATCAGAGGGAAAACCAGAAAACATTTTCTCCATAAAATATGATCCAGTTTCACCAGAATCAGTGAAATAGTTGGTGGTGTGTGACTTAGTGCCGTAAAGCGTTACGTACTTCTCCCGACCCGGAGCCCAAAGTTACATAGTGTGAGAACAGACGTACGAATGACAGAGACACCGTTCACCTGATCACAGGTCAGTGTGGATCAACAGGAGGTCACAGACGGTAGTTTATCAGAGGAAAGTTACAGGATGTTGATTTAAAATCTAGTTACTGCGTCACAAAGGAAGCTGAATTTAGATGTCACTGTACCACCCATACTGTTTGATTGACAGGTGATGTCTGGTAAAGAATGAAGCAGAAACACACTGAGTGTGTGTGAGGTTGATATTTCTTGCAGTGGAGCTGGTGGAGCTGGTGGAGTGGGTTAGGGATCAGTGCCCAGCCTGCAGCCAGACACCGTGTTTTGTTGTCGAGCTCAGCGAGCTGCCAACCTGCTGCCAACCTCTGCTGTTCAGAGGGGAGGAAACATCGTCCACTCCTTATCTGACCGAGGTGTGTGATACACTGGGCGAGGTTTCATGCTGCAGCACTGCTGCTGCTGCTGCTGCACACTTCAGCCGGATTCAAGGAGCAGGTGAGCTGGATTACACAACAATCATTTCATATTTTCAACAGAACAGAACAACTTTAAATTCAGCTTGTTTGTTTGGCTTCTCGCGAGTCAAATCACACGTTAACGAGCAGACAGACCTCAACATTTAATTAATATCAAACCATTTAATCTATCTGTGATTGCTCCAGTCTTAATTTGATCTGAGTGTTTATACTTTGAAAACTGTTTTACGGGATGACACATTAAATGTTGAGGATGCTGCTGCAGGACACACGGCAGAGAACAGGACTGATGTGGTTTCAGGTGGAGGTGATTCAGCGCCTCGTGGCCCAATGTGTCGTTTCTCATCAGAGCATTGTCTGTACGCAGCTCGGTTATGAAGCTGTAAGGTCACTGGGTTTACTGGTTTCAGTGACATCATTGCGTCCTGACGAAGACATCGGGGGGGTCACCGGACGTCCAGTCTGAGGACGGGTGGAGAAAAGGTGACCCGGTTTGTGTTTTTGTGGTTGCAGTGTTGCTTCATCGGGGTGATGGCGTGCTTACAGAGAGCCATGCAGCATCCACGCCTCTGTGTTATCATCTGTGTGTCCACCATTTTACTCCTCATCGTCTTCAGCCAAGGTCGGTCTGCTTTAACGTCGCCACAGCTCTGTGAACTCACTTTGATTTCTTCTATCAGGGCAGCAAATGAATGTTTTCTTATTGGATTGACTTCATCTGCATTTTTATTATACAGACCAAACAGTGGAAGAGCTTCAGTCAAACTACAGACGAGGTTTAAAGACTTTAAAGGTCCGGGTGTGTTATATGACTTAACGATGATGCTCGGTGTCTTTATTGTCTCCATTTTAGTGTTTTATTGATGATTTTAGGATGAAATACGTCCTCTGTCCTGAGAAACAGTCGGAACAGCAACATGTTTTTGACAGTTAATGTTCAGTCAGATGTTTGTGGATGTTTAATGAGAAGCTCATCATCTGCATTTTCATAATTTCAAGCCACATCTGTTTCTGTTCTAGCAGCCATGTTGAAGAAGTGTTTTACACTCTTCATGTTTGTCTTCTATATCCATGAATCAAATCAAATCATCATAATGCTGCAGTTTGAGCTCAGGTTCATGTTCATGAAGGCTGAACACTGAAGATATTAGTTTATGTATATACACACGTATAATACACATATGGCAATGCTAGTTTAGAAAAAGTCATTCTGGACTGAACATAAACGATCAAATGGTTTTAATTCTAATTTCTGTTTTATTTCTCGACAGCGTTCAGAGACAGACGGCAGGACGAGAGACACAAAAGAGACATCCTGGACTCCACAGGTGAAACTGACTTCATCTTCCTCACGCCGCTCGTTTGTTTTTAATGTGACAGAATATTTCTTCCGTAAAGTTCTGTATAAATTCACCCTCAGTACAGTTGTCATTAGCTACAGAGACCAAAACTGTTTTTTGTACCAGGCTGTAAACATGTTTAGTTGGACATTTGAACATGGGGACTTATGGAGACTGAATTTTCCAAAAGGTCCTGGGAAACGTCCTGGAAAGGTCCTGGAAAGTGCTGGAGGATGTCCGGCTGTGTGAGCTGAACGATGTCTGAATTATGTTTCATAAAAATCCAGTAAAACTCGATATATGACACCGCCCCTCATTATTCAAACACGTGGAACTCCTCGGGGTCCTCTTTGGTCGTTTCACTAATCTTCAGTCAGATTCTGCTGACGCTGCTAATTCATAATAGAGATTAAAAGCAGAATAAGCTCCCATTGACTTTACTGTCTGCTTTTATTTCCCAGAAATCCCAGCAGAGCACATCGACCCAGCTGCCATCGACCTCACTCCCCTCGTCAATACTTTAATAAATACGAGCCAATCGGGTACGTTGTCATAATATCATTCATGGTGGATCAATGCTGAGCTGTAAATCTTTCATGTATGTCATAATTAAAGCACAGCTGCAGTGTGGAGGTCAAACTGCAGCCACGACCGTTCAAACGTTGAAGGACCGGTCCGAGCGCTGCAGACAGGACGGGTTGTGTCAGGTCATCAGGAGCCTCAGCACTGACAGATTTGAACAGTGGTGAAACACTAAAATAAGTCCAATAAAAAAGAGTTTATTTGTCAGATGAATTGAAAATCTTATTTTTAGTCATCCAGATATTTTGCTCTCCGTTTGAAATATTTTGAATGTTCAAAATCCTCAAATTGTTGATTTAATTCTGCATCTTCGTCTGTTGTATTTAAGGCTGTTAACGCATCTTTGTGTCAGATTTAAAGCTACAGACGTGACCCGACGTGCTCTTGGTACAGTGTGTGTTGATTACCCAACTTCAGATCACCTTTAAAAGGTCCAGTGTGTCAGACTGAGGCGAGGGGGTTGCAACGACATGATCAGCAACACCACTAGAAGCCGCGAAATCCAACACACTGCTCCTTTAAAGTGGAACTAAAACCCCAAATTCTGATTGGTCAGAGGACAGTGAATAATTAAGTACTTTATACATGTGTCTGACAGCTTTAGTTACTAGTTACTTTTCAAGATTACATTGTTCCTGTCCAGTGAGAACCACGTATCTCCAGACGTGTTACTGAAGGATGAAGAGTCGAGAAAGTTCTCTTCGTTCTTCAGATGAATAAACTCTTTAAAAAATCATCGTCACAAAGCTGAAAACAGACAAACAGATGACGAGCTTATAGACCATGATGCATTGCTGTAGATTAAACTCGCCGACAGCAGATAAAGTCGATAAATTGAGCTCCACATTAAACATCTACAGCAGTGAAATGAAACACGAATGCAGGAATATGAATCCTGTCCAAACGTTACAGTCCTGCTTGGTGAAGACGTCTGGAGCTCATGTGCTGTTCTTGGTCTACACTTTGATGCAGACACATCATGACGTAACATTCAGTCTCTTCTTGACTTCCAGGCTCCCGTCAGCTCTTCTCCCTCCTCAGCGTGACGTCCTACAGCTCTCTGGCTCTCCATAAACTCACCCTGTTGGTCTACAACAGTAAATATGAACTCTTCTACAAGAGAAAACACACAGTTAACCAACGTGTCACACTAGACTGCATCTCTTTACTGTTCACGGCAGCTTTGCAGGGTCCATGACAAACATAACTTTGTCTGTAGTGACATCTAGTGGTTTGGATGTGTCACTGCGTCGCCCTGTCCATGTTTGAACAGAGCACGTCTGTGGATTAACATGACTTCATATCAATGGTTTATGCACATGTTGACATCCACATTTTATTTTTAAACTGATTCTATCGTCCAGATATCTTCATTTAAACTTTAAACCACATTTTGAATGTGCCAAACCTTTTTGAAACACTAGTTCTCAAGTCTGAACGAGCTGTGCAACATTTACTGAGGGTTTCAAAATGCTATGTTCAGAAAGGATTCTGACGTCAGATGAAATCAGTGTATTTTGTGTCAGCTGCTTCTGAACTGCTGTGATCTCTCCCTGTAACGTCGTTGTGTGTTTTGCAGTTTCCAGCATTAAAAATTTAGAGAGCGGCACGTTCAGGAGAAGATTCTGCTACTGCGTCACCAACGAGACCAACGACCTGACAGGTGCGCACATTCAGAATATTTATGTCATCCTGAATGACACAGTGTAATCCCACTGTGGTAACTATGTTCAGCTGTACTCGAGTATTTGTTCTGATTGCGTTACTTCTGATCTCTTTCAGACTTTACGGCCATCCTGTTGGATGTGATGGGAAACTCGACGAGTTACCTTCACGAGCTCTTTAAATCTGCCTCCATCTTGTCAGGTGGGTGGCGCAAACTGAACAATATCTACGTGTTTCTTGTTGTTTACCGGCCGGTTTTCATAGTGTTGTTTCTGTGTCTCAGTAAGCCAGAGGAACAACTCAGACTGTATCTACATCTGTGTGATGGCGGGTAAGATGGGTAAGTAGAGCTCACCGGACCTGTTCTCCTGAGTCTGAAATATGATCCAGTTTCACCAAAATCAGTGATTAAAGAGGAACAGCAGCTGTTCACCTCCACCTGAAACTACATGGTGAAAGAGTTAGTAACGTTAGCATGCTAATACATGAACTGTAAAGACAAAGGTAACGTTAGCTTGCTAATACCTGAACTGTAAAGACAAAGGTAACGTTAGCTTGCTAATACAGGACCCATTTATACTGACAAACGTTAGCTTGCTAACACATTTAACCTGTTTAGACCATCAAAGGCAATGTTAGCTTGCTAATACAGGAGGTCAGGTCTGTTACTCAATTACTCCGTTACATCCTTCATTCAAAATCTCATAAAAAAGTATTAGCATCAAAATAACTTAAAGAACCAAAAAGTTTCATTAATTACTGAATAAAACAAGACTGGACTATAATCAGTGAAGCATTAATGTGTGTAAACATACTTAGTTACATCACATCACTGAATATAGTTTAAATAAGAAGTGAAGCTGTCACTCAGATGTTCTGTCAGATAGATCACATGTTTGTACTTTGTACTGGATCCAAAAGTCTCTTTGAGAACTAAGAAAACGTCTTAAAAGAGTTCGATGTGAACGTGATGTGTGTTTTGTCCAGGCAGAGAGGTGTCTGAGCTGTGGGAGTTCGACTCCATCACTCCACTCTACAACCAGACCATCGTGGAAGGACCACACAGAGGTTTGTGTCCAACACACACTGATGGCACCGTGGACAGCGTGGACTCACAGCACAGCCTGATGGAGTTTAGTCTGAAATCTCAGATTTACTATTAAACTAACTAACTTCTTCTTCTTCTTCTTCTTCTTCTTCTTCTTCTTCTTCTTCTTCTTCTTCTTCTTCTTCTAGTGGGTAACGTCTCCTCCATCAGACTGCCTGACGGTGAGTAACTCGACACGTTTTTAAAAAGCTCATTGAAGCATCTGTCGTCACCTTCAGGACTTTAATTCTTTGTTTCCACTCGTACTATTTTAAACCTCAGATTGGCACCACCTTCCCACCAATCTGAGTCACATCGCTCCGTCTGGGATGAGCTCCATGTTAACCAGCAGAGTCCATTCTACTGCACATGGTGAGTCTGGACAGGAGGCCGGCGTTCATGTTTAATTTAAGCTTCGACTCGTTCTGTTCAGTCTGATGCCCGCAGACAAAGAACTGGCCACAATTATAAACAAAGGGTGTAAACAGTAATGAGCTGCTGGTTTGTTACGTGTGATGTCCTGTCACCTGAACCTCGAAAAAGATCAGGTCCATCCATCCTCTTCCTGTTATCCGGGGTCGGGTCGTGGTGGCAGCAGGTTTAGCAGGGCGTTCCAGACGTTCTTCTCCCCAACAACATATTCCAGCTCCTCCCAGGTCTGCCCTGGGGTCTCCTCCCGGTTGGGGTGCCCTGAACATCAAACACCTCCAAAGGAAGGCGCCCAGGGGGGCATCTTAATCAGATGTGATGTGACGTGAAGGAGCAGTAGCTCTCCTCCGAGCCCGGCCACCCGGTGGAGGAAGCTCGTTTCAGCCTCTCGTATCCGCGATCTCGTTCTTTTGGTCACTGCTCAAAGCTCATGACCAGAGGTCAGGGTTGGAACGTCAGGCTCAGCTCCCTCTGAACCACAACGGACCAGTACAACGTCCACAGTACTGCCAACCCTTCTTCACTGGTGAATAGGGTTGCAAAATTACAGGAATTTTCAAAGTTTGAAACTTTCCATGGGAATTTATAGGAATAAACTGTGAATTTACAAAATTGAAGGTTGGCCTTTAACAGGGAACTTAAATATAGTTGTGGAAAATATATTTTATCATCTATCTTGACTAAAACAACCAGATTTCATGCAGGTACACTTGAATATCTGCTCTTCCTCCATCACATAGCACATAGCACACTGCTTACTGCAGGGCTATTGAGGCCACGCCCCCTACCTGCACAGGTGATTTCTGTACCTGGACCACACTTTAGAGCCCAGAGCACACAGAGACTGTTGAAGACACACATTAGAGCTCGTGGACTACATAATATTGTTCAATAAAATAATTCAGACTTGATAAAGTTCTACTTACAAATAAATCTGTTGAAATGTTTTTAATTGTTTTATTTTGCATGTTTAGATTTATGTTTGGATATGATGCAGTTTGTTTAAATTACCACCAATTTACACTTAATTTACATAAATTCATGCAGTTTTCGATTTGGAATATTTTCAAAATTCATGGAAAGTTTATGGAAATTTACCAGAAACGCTTTGCCCCTTTGCAGCTCTATTTGTGAGCAAGACTGACTTACCGTGACCTCTTACCGTGACCTCTTTCCTGTGTTTGGTTCATCAGTTTCACCAACAGGTGTGGATGAAACAGTCGCTATAACAGCAAAGATCACCACTGCCCGTCCGCCGGCAACGTCTCGACAACCTACAACCGTCATGTCTCAGGGTCAAACTACAGCGGACGGACGACCGCAGACGACGACGAAAGCTACAGAAAAAACAGCAACAATGATTTTACAACCAATCATATCAATGCAACCAGCAACCACCCTGCGAGTCACCACTGCATCCGTCACTACAGCTGCGGCTCCAACCACAGCGAGACCTCGAACAACCCGACTGACCACCGCCTCGACCAAACCCACAGCGTTCTCGCCGGTTATCAGTCTGACCCGGCTAACTACAGCTACAACAACCCAGCTCACAGTTCATCCCACAGCAGGACCGACGGTGGCTCACAGGACGACAGGACCTCTCAGCAGGAGACCTACAACCTCCAACACACCTGTGGAGCAACCAGGTAAGGACTTCTGGGTCCAATATGAGTGTCTGCTTCAGCGTCCTCTTCACTCTCTTCTCCTCTGCCATTATGTCCATAGAAGCTGCTGAGCCTCAGGCCTGTACTGTGTGTGACTTAGTGCTGTAAAGCGTTACGTGCTTCTCATCGTGTGGTGTCTCTGAGCTCAGTCAGGTTTGAAGTCTTCATATTAAATAACCGTTGTTGTTCGCTGCAGTCATAAATGTTGACCTGCTCTCACTGTAATCACATCAGATCCACTCGCTGTCATTTCTGGACACACCGACAGCGACTGATTCAATTTTAGCCCGGAGAAAGGTGTGTGTGTGTGTGTGTGTGTGTGTGTGTGTGTGTGTGTGTGTGTGTGATGGAGCATGGGAAGGAGAAGGAGCCATGCTGGAGGCTAAAAGATAGTAACTATGGTAACGCAGGCTCGGCTGTCTTTGTGCGGAAGCTTCGATGGTTTAAAGGTTAAAAGTCAATTTAAGCCAAATATTCTCAGTCACATGATCAGTGAGACGAAAAACAACATGAGCCGTGAAAATATGAAAGAGTTCATCACGTGTGCATGATCACGTGATGTTTGAGTGTTTTACATCCTGAATAATCATATTTCACGTGTTCCTCTCATCTTAAGGAAACTTATTATTCAAAATGTAAATGAAATTCAACGTGTCCTGATATCCAAGAAAAACATGTTAAAGTAAAAAACAGAGATGTTGTTTATGTGTCTGTCCTGGTGCTGAGGTTGAGGGCTGGTAGTGCCGGACAACCTGCTGATGAGGAGCACAGTGAAGGAGGCGAGGTGTAAGCGTGAAGGAGGTGCTGAGTTGCTGAGGTTTGAGCAATGGGAAGTGAGCTGATGTTAGTCTCATTTGCTCTTTGAGGATTCATAAAATACATATACAGTATAATATAAATAAGAAAAGTATATTTAATCACGTGTCTTTGAGTAAAGAGAGCTCTGTTAATAAATTAAAACTCTGGAAATGCAGATTTAATATTTCCCGACACTTCCCGTGTGAACCACTAGATGGCAGTAACATCTCACTGCAGAGCCAGCAGCTGCTCCCCCACTGAGTTCTGCCTAGCAACAGACGGACGGCCGGAGCGTCCTGTGCAATTTGTCACTGAGTCATTAGTGTGCAGTTAAATGAGCGTTTGTTACCCAGCTGCACATCTCTGAGTGTGTGTGTGTGTGTGTGTGTGTGTTCTAAGTGGCTGATCCGAGTCGATGCACGCTGCAGATCACTTTACGCACGTCAGGCTGTTGTTGCTTTCTGTGTTGGAGTGGAAAGAGCTGCAGGTTTTCAACCATTCTGGTGACGAAGCAACAAAAACAACAACAACAAATTCATGTCGGCTGAGACAGAACGTGAATAAATAATATGAATAAAATCACAAATATGTATTATATGTATCTTTAAACTGTATTACTGACTAGTCCAACAGCAGTCAGCCCAGCTCGGCGTCTGTCTTTCAGCCTTTTATTTCACCAAGCTCTCACCAACCACTAAAAGTCAGTCCCAGATTTACTCTTGTCCGGCGGCTTCTTGCTCGCTCACTCTCTCCTTTTCTCTTCTTAGCTTCCTCCGTCAGCGTCCTCTTCACTCTCTTCTCCTCTGCCATTATGTCCATAGAGGCTGCTGAGCCCGGTTACATTGTGTTTGGTCATGACGTGAGCTCTCTTGTCTGTCTGTTGAGAGGTTGTCCTTGGAGAAGGCCGGAGCTGACGGACGCCTCGTTCTCTGGCAGCACGACGACCGTCAGCGCTCACAAGCTGCAGCCGTGCGTCCTTGAACTCTGCAAGTTCTTCTCTCAGTGCATCTGCAGACCCTTCGGCCGCAAGACGCGCATGAAAAGGTGATCATTGATTGATAAACACATTTAGTTGCATGTCTAAGCACAGGACAGGAGAAGAAAGTTGAACGAGCGTTGCTCAACTGTGATTGGAGCACAGAGCGACAAAGTAAACTGTTATTGGATGTTTGGTTGAGCAGGATTTCAGATGGAGTTACCAAAGCTAACGTGTTTGTGTTTGAGAGTAACGGAACACCGGTCAATGTGTTGAAATATCGTCAATAAACAACAATAACATGTGACATAGATGTGCTCGTCTTACAGATACTGTGACGACAGCCACGTCTGGTATGAAAAACACACATCTGAGGTGTGTCGGCGGGTCAGGAGAGTCTCCTTCTCCAGGAGTAAGTGGAAATAATACGATCGATCGATAGCAGCTGAAGTGACGAGCTCGCTGTGTATTGTTTATTTCATTTGTACAAAGACTGAACTGTCAAAGCAACAATTTGATGTTGTTACGGTGGCTCATGTGGTCAAATATTTGGTGGCCGGGTGCAGTGACTTCCTGAAGACTTGTTGTTAACGTGAGGTTAAGGCACCCAGCAGACACTTCTGGTGCATGCAGCCTCTTATTTACTGTACAGACTCAATACTGCTGTTGAATTTCTCACTAAATTCTCACTAAGAAAGAAAATAAAAGTCAAACTGTTGGAGGAGATCCATGCTGAAGTGTGGAGACAGAAACTAAACTGCACTTTCCCTTTAAGAAATATGAGACATTTGACCAATTCATTACGTGTCCGTAAAAACACTGTAGAAACACGAGATTCAACAACTCTCTACCAGCGTTACTTTAATGTTAGACCAACGTTATTTTAATGTTAGACCAACGTTATTTTAATGTTAGACCAACGTTATTTTAATGTCAGACCAAATGTTATTTTAATTTTAGACCATTTTAATTTTAGACCAGCGTTATTTTAATGTTGGACTAACATTATTTTAATGTTAGACCAACGTTATTTTAATGTTAGACCAACGTTATTTTAATGTTAGACCAACGTTATTTTAATGTCAGACCAAATGTTATTTTAATTTTAGACCAACATTTTAATTTTAGACCAGCGTTATTTTAATGTTAGACCAACGTTGTTAGACCAACGTTATTTTAATGTTAGACCAACGTTGTTAGACCAACGTTATTTTAATGTTAGACCAGCGTTATTTTAATGTTAGACTAACATTATTTTACTGTTAGACCAACATTATTTTAATGTTAGACCAACGTTGTTAGACCAACGTTATTTTAATGTTAGACCAGCGTTATTTTAATGTTAGACTAACATTATTTTAATGTTAGATCAGCGTTATTTTAATGTTAGACCAACGTTGTTAGACCAACGTTATTTTAATGTTAGACCAACGTTATTTTAATGTTAGACCAACGTTATTTTAATGTTAGACCAACATTATTTTACTGTTAGACCAACATTATTTTAATGTTAGATCAGCGTTATTTTAATGTTAGACCAAATGTTATGTAATGACCATTGTTAACCAAATAAATGATTAAATACACGAACTAATCATAATCTTTTGTCACTAATGAATGGCTTGTGTAGAGCTGTTGTATAAAAGCAATATCACACTCAAGGTCGTGCTGTTATACTGAATAACGTACGACTGAATCACAGCCGTGCTGATATTCAGTATAACAGCACTGTCTTGTGTGATATTAGTTTAAGGGGACGTACAAACCTCCTCAGATGAGGAGAAGCTCGACATGCGTCCGTCAGCATTCAACAAACGTCTAATTTGTTGTTGTTTAAAATCCAAAATCTACTTAAAGAGACATTTTTTAAGTGGAAGTCATGTTGGTGCACAGCCGGCTACAAACAGAGCTGTGAGTGTGAGAATCAGAAATAATTGGGGCGTTCGCTTCATCCTTCACCTGTCCTGATGAGGACGTGTCAGCCATGTTGCTGCGAGTCGGTATCAGACCTCATTAGAGCAGCAGCAGCTCTTCAGGAGCCTCCATGAATCCTCCGAGCTAATGGGCTTCGAGAGGTCGCGGAGAGAGCCAGCCTCTCTCACAGCTTCTGACACGCCGATCATCCAACGCTGATCCCACCACCAGGCCAGGCTGAGGACTCACACGGCCTCATCAGAACTCTCTCCGGCTCTAATTAGTCCTCGGTGTTTATTTTTAGACTCAGTTTCAGATTTGATTTGAAACTGAGAGTCCTGAGAGTGAGTGAGAGAATAGCAAAAGAAACTTGAACTCAGTCGGATCACGTAACGTCACGAAAAGCTGCTGAAGCTTTCACAGAAATAACACTAGTGTGTCAGATTTATGAGGCTCTGTTTACAGAATATAATCGTCATAAACGTAAACTCATAAATAGGGTTGCAAAGTTCTGGGAATTTTCAAAGTCGGAAACCTTCCATGGGAATTAACAGGAATTTATAGGAATAAAGTGGGAATTTACAACATTGAAGGTTGGTTCTTTAACAGTGAACTTAAATATAGTTGTGGAAAATATATTTCAGCATAATCTTGACTAAAACGACCAGATTTCGTGCAGGTACACCTGAATATCTGCTATTCCTCCATCACATGCACATAGCACACTGCTTACTGCAGGGCTATTGAGGCCACGCCCCCTACCTGCACAGGTGATTTCTGTACCTGGACCACACTTTAGAGCCCAGAGCACACAGAGACTATTGAAGACACACATTAGAGCTCGTGGACTACATAATATTGTTCAATGAAATGATTCAAACTTGATAAAATTCTACTTACAAACAAATCTGTTGAAATGTTTTTTAATTGTTTTATTTTGCATGTCTGCCTCCAGCGTCGGGTTCCTGGTTTTAACCTCCTCCTCTCCTCCTCCTCCTCCTCCTCCTCCTCCTCCTCCTCCTCCTCCTCCTCCTCCTCCTCCCTCCTCCACAGATCTGAAACAGAGATGCCTGACAAAGATGTGCAATAAACTGTGACCACAGTGGAAGCAGAGAGAGACAAAGAGCTGTTCATCATCACAGGACGGGACTGAAACTACAAACTGCAGATGAGTAACACGTCTGGAACAAACAGAACCAGAACATACCGGACAATCCGAACCACGAGACATCTCCGTAATCTGACATGTGTCACTATAAAGTATAATAATGTAGTTATTGTTAGGGCCGAGGAGACGTGCTGTGTCTAAATCTGAAGTCTGGAGGAAATCAGGACGTTTCCACGGTGACTGAACGTCCTGGACTATTTATGGAAATCATATTTAATATTAAACTCTTGAGATTAACTGAACATGTAAAGTTTTGGGGGGAAAGAAATTAGAAATCTTTGTTTGTTAAGAAATTATTCAATAAAAAAAAAATGTTTAATTTTATCAGCTGCCTCGTTCAGTCTCTCCTCGTCAGTCAGACGGCGGCATCAGTCTCATTTGTTCCTGGAGTATTTTCTCCTAGCTTCCTCCGTCAGCGTCCTCTTCGCTCTCTTCTCCTCTGCCATTATGTCGGTAGAGGTGGCTGAGCCCGGTTAGATTGCCCGCTCTCCCAGCTCCTGTTCTGGCACGACACTGGCACTGAAGACCTCCTCTTCCAAAACAGCCGCAGTTCACTGAAGTTAGTCTCCGTAAGCTAGAACACGTGATGACGACGATACAGGGATGAGCTCATCAGTGCTCTGCAGTTCATTTAGCATCAGTGAAGTCTGACGAGGCTGAATATTTAATCAGACAGAGCTAAAATCAGCTCTGACTTCTGTCCATCTTCCTGTAATTGTATCCACTTCCTGTCATTAGACAAACACACCTGTACTCCTCACACAGATGCACCTGTCCCATACAATGCCCCACTATCTGCCCCCTCTCATTAAACCCTCTGCTCCTCTTCTTCGCTGACCGCCTGCCCCTCCCTGCTCATTGATCTGAAGTCCTGGGAGGATCAGATAAGAACCGGGTCGACCTCAGGGTCACAGATCCAGCCCCCCGCGGGACAAAGACCACTCTGTGGGTCCCCCCCCCCTGTCAGGACCCCACCTCCGTTAAAGCCTCAAATACCTGCACAGGAACCAAACCATGATAAGCTCCTGCTCAGGTGTCACCTGATAGCCAATAAGAGCTGAACTGAAGGGGATAAAGGTGCCCACCCCTCCTCCCCTCGCATACTCAGGTAGGACTGATAAACAGTTAGTGGAGCTGAGAGTTTACTCTGTTGGGAAACAAGACGACAAAAGCCCTAAAGAAGCTTCTACCCTCCGCTAACGTCCATCAGAGCTGATTCAGTACGATGCCTCAGAGTTTAACACGAACCTTCATTCAATGAAGAAACGACAACTTCTGCAGCCGCTACGCCACGAATAAGGTAAGACTGAAGTTTGGTTTGTGTTTGGAGGCTTCTTCTTACAGATCTTAGCTGGTCGTGTTGTTGCTCTTTGTGTTTTCATCCAATAAACTCACTGAACACGACAGCTGGTGAGCACTGAGGAACCTGTTGGTGGAGACCAAAAACTGAGCTAAAAGATGGTGAATACTGCATCTGCTGGATGTCGACTCGAGTTGTTGTTCGCTAACCCGCCAACACTTTAAGGCGTGATGTTTGTGCCTGTTAGCTCGTCATAGAAGTCCTCTGTCCCCAACTCAATCTCTGAAATGACTTGTTGCCTTTCTTTAAACTAGTAAATGATGTACAGCATGCTGATATAAAGCTTGGTCAGGCCAGTCTGTTTATATTTTGAGCTACCGATGACTTCACACTGAGGCTGAACTACAGCAAAGCTCCTCCACAGGGAGACGTTCAGTTTGGTTAAAGCTGAACTAAATCTATAAATTCAATCTGAAAGTGTGATTCTTGTTTTAATGGAAAACACGTCAGGAACCCCACACCTGAGAGTTTGCACAGTCACTTCAACGACCTTCATCCATGTGTTTTTGAGGAACATCATCACTTTGAAGTGAAAATAGAAAAACAGTTGGCGGCTCCATTTCTTTGCTCCACTCATGGGAGTAAGTTGGACGTCCATCGCTTTGGGAGGACGCGATTGTCCCAAACTATATTTGAGCGATTATTTTTGGAGAATTCGGCATCAGGCCACAAATGTTTGTTTCCATGTGTTTCTATGGACACATCCATATTGTCAGACAAATAAGACAGGGCAGTGTCTCCTCGTTGGTTCCCTCAGCGCTGCCTTCTTTGCTCTCTTCATACAAACCTGAGTCTTTGTTGTCCATTAGCGTGCCGAGCTGACCACTTTGAGGTGACATTAAAGCTTGAATATAACTGCATTAATGAGACGCTGACCTCCTCCGTGCTGCGTTGATAGCAGACGTGTCGATAACTTCCCTGTTCTGAGTCTCTTAATGCACTCTGAATAACGTTAATGATGCACTTTGAGCTGCAGGTGGGCCGAGCTGTTCGAAGCCGTTAAAGACGTGAACCGGGCGAGCGGAGAAGGTCGCCCGACTCGAACAAACAGGAGGAAGTACTTCATCTGTCGGGGACAAACAGTGCACGAGATTTGTTGTTGTTAGCCGATAAAAACTAATTTACCATACAGGTGGTCAACACGCTCCAGTCTAATATTACACAACAATGTGTTTATTTCAGCTAATTTAAGGACTGCAAGTCAAATCGGAGGACTTTAATTTTTGGGGTTATGGTAGAAAATCTACCGCTGTGATCATTTACATGCAAATATTCAATATTATTATTTCTTTGCAGTAATGAAGCTCAGAGCAGCATTTGTCTTTCCTCTGATATGATTGGAGATGAAACTTTAAATCTTCTGAACGCAGGTACGAGTCATGTTTGTGACGTGGATTTTCATGGTATCTGCTGTCCCATGCGGTGAGTTTCTTCAGTTTACTGCCACGTCACGATGTAATATGATGCTTTTTTGATACTGTCTGTTAAACGTGAATCAAATTATTACACGTCTTTGTCTTCAGCGCTTTCTGCCAGCTCCATCTTCTGCCCGGACGCCGGCGACCCGAACGCAGATCACATGACCGTGAGGATGAATTTGTCATAAACAGTGAGCGTTACATTTATAAAGGTCATCGTTTGACCTCTTAAGAACACGATGCTGAATCTCCAATGCTCCTGATAACTTTAGTGGTTTAGTGGTTTTGGCTTTTGGAGCGACGTTTTCTTGAAACTTAAAGGTCCAGTCTGCAGGATTTACTGACATCTAGTGGAGTAGTTGCTGGTTGCATCCCAGTCGCCTCACCCTCTCCTTACAGTGTGAAGGAGAAACAATGGTGGCCCCTGACTAGAGCTAGTACGTGACTGGAGTTAGTGTTTAGTTTGTCTGTTCTGGGCTCCTGTAGAAACAAGACGACCTTCAACGTCTGTAGATTTGAAAGTCTCATTCTAAAGTAACAAAAGTCTTATTTTAAGGCGGTGTTACGTTCCAGCTCGTGAGGGAAAGGAAGCAACATTAAACCAGCTGTATGTGGTAAAATGAAGTTAGGACAGGTTTACTCACTCTGCATTTAACTCAGATTTTAATTAAAGTTTTTACAGTGTGTATATTTTGTCACATTTCTGTGAACAGAGCTCTGTAAATCAAACACACTGGACCTCTTAATAACTGTTTGATAAATGCTCTAGTGGTCAGACAGTAATTGTTCAGACTGACACCTCGTTGTTTCTCATCAGTCGTCCAGCAGCTCGAACGTCGTGACTTTTTGTGTCAGTTTCTGCTGCTGTTGACTCAAGGTCGACTGATTAACACGCTGTGATGTAGTCCTGATCAGCTCTGTGGTACATCTACCATGTGGAGAGCTGTGGCCTGAATAATCTTCTGCACTGCATGCTTCTCTGGACTCTGGTTATTGGAACCTGCCAACAGGATTAGCTGTGATTAAATCACCTGCGAGACGGAGCAAATGGAGTTGGAGAAGATTGGTGAAATTGTTGGTTTGTTCTCCTCGTAGCTGCTGTTTCCATCTTGTCTCTCTTTGTGCAGACTGTCTCGGCCTGCGGTTCACCTGGCTCCACTCGGTCTTCGATAATTTCCCCTCGCTGGTGAATTTCGCTCTGCAGCTCCGCTGTGCGACGGGGCTTTGTCCACGCGACCTGGAAGATTACGGCTGCTCCTGCAGATACGCGGCGGCCGGAAACCCCGCGGATCCTCTGGACGTGTGAGTGAAAGACTCAGATCACAGCAGGAAGCAGCTGCAGCAGATGTTGAGTTTAAAATACAGCACGGAGGAGACTGTGGAGTGACACTGGAGGGTTCAGATTTTACTTGTCCTTCAGCAGTCCTGTAGTTTTTGGCAATCAGGAGATGTTGTCGCCGGGTAAATAACAGGATTGGAAAGAACAAAAACCCAAAATGAAGTTTCATTTTCAGGTTTCCCTCGTCTAATCTTTCCTTTTATTGTGAATATTGGATCATTTCAGAAGAAACAAACCTCAGAAGCAGAAACAGTCTTTGGTTTGAATGTTTGCAGATCAGAAAGGTCGAGAATCATCGTCTTCCTCTCTGCTCCCACACTGTGCACACTTTGATACCGACCGTCCTAAACTCCAGACGTAATATAACGTATATACAGAATATATTTAGATATCTACGTGAACACTCGCTAAAATAAAACCGTAAAAGTCGGACCGCCGTCCTCTTTGAGACTAGACTGTCATTTCTTCTTCTTTGCTGCAGCTGCTGTCAGACTCACAGGTTGTGTTACCAGGACGCTGCCCCCTGCAGGCAGCAGCTGTCTCTGCTCCCAGAAAACTTCACCTGTTCAGCCTCAAACATCAGCTGTGGTGAGACTTCAAGCTTAAACATTTGAGAGTACAAAGAGCAGAAGTCCACGTGAAGTCCGTCTGTGGACATTAACTGGTCTTTTCTTTTTATCTCGGAGATGCTGCTTCGTGGTGTCAGCAGAGGTTTTGTGAATGTGACCAGGCGGCCATCGACTGCATGACTCAGAGTTCATACAACGTAACCCTGAGAGGCCTCGCGGACTCGTCCTGCTCTGCTACGAATCAAACAGGTAACTTCAGCTTCAATAAATCATGTATAATATCTGTATATGTACATATTAAAATGAAGCTGACTTCCTCCCCTAAGGTGACTCAGATTATGTGGACTAACAGTACACACACTGTGCTTTCATTGACACTGCTTCTGCTTTCCGTCTCTTGCTTTGGAGCCTGAGCGTCTCATTACTGTGATTCTGTGTTTCAGACGTGCCGGGCAGCACTGCTGAGCCCGGCCAAACCTTCAGAGGTGAGTCCGAGTGACGTCAGCACACTTCAGCTCGAACTCTGATCGAATGACGGCGAGTCAGACACGAGCAGAATGTCAGCGTCAGCTTTCTCCAGACAGTGCGTCAGTTTCTGAGCGGGTCAGCGATGTCAGATCCAAGGGAGCGATTGATTGGATAGAGATGCAGAAGGCTGAGTCACACCTCTGTGGCTCTCAGCCAATTAAAACAATGACCTCTTGGCGTTTAATCCTGCGGCTTCTTGCCGACGCACAGCTGGAGAGACAAAAATCAAAGATTGTACAGAGGTCCTTTGATCTGTCAGGTCCAAATATAGATGTTCTGCCCCGGCTGAGAGAACCAGGTGAAGACGAGGTAGAGACGATTATTAAAGTGGAGAAGGCAACTTCAGAGAAAAGTTCAAACCTGATGGAGACAGTCAGAAAAACTCAACTTGAACTGAGACCAACAGTTTTATTTAAAGAAGCTTTGTCGAGTAACGCCTCAAAATCAAAAAATCTGAAGAACCACTAAAAGTCAGTCCCAGATTTACTCTTGTCCGGCGGCTTCTTGCTCGCTCACTCTCTCCTTTTCTCTTCTTAGCTTCCTCCGTCAACGTCCTCTTCACTCTCTTCTCCTCTGCCATTATGTCCATAGAAGCTGCTGAGCCTGGTTACATTGCCCGCTTGCTTAGCTCCTGTTCTGGCACGACACCGGCTCTTCTTCTGCTTCTTCCCAGTGGTCCAAAACTCCTGTGGTACAAACACTAACACTCCCCCGGTGCTCTGAGCTCACAGTCCGGCTAACAAACTGAGCTAACAGCAGCTACAGCTGTCAGCAGTTTACTTCACTGTCCATCATAAACTCTGTAAATCACAGAGAGTTGAGGCGGAGCAGCCGGAGGACATCAGAGGGAAAACCAGAAAACATTTTCTCCATAAAATATGATCCAGTTTCACCAGAATCAGTGAAATAGTTGGTGGTGTGTGACTTAGTGCCGTAAAGCGTTACGTACTTCTCCCGACCCGGAGCCCAAAGTTACATAGTGTGAGAACAGACGTACGAATGACAGAGACACCGTTCACCTGATCACAGGTCAGTGTGGATCAGCAGGAGGTAAAGGATGTTAGTTTATCAGGATTCATGTTTCTGAAGAGTATATTTATGATCCATCTGGTGTCTGTTGTCTCTTCCCGTCCTCGCTCTTTCCAGATGTTCTCTCAGCAGGAAACGACTCTGCCAGCTTCCTGCTCTCCAACTCGTCCTTCCTGTCAGCAGGTAAAATCCTCTTTTGTGGTTGAGTTCACTCAGTAAAGGTCTCTGTTCACATCACTGCGTCTCAAGAGGGAACAAAAAAAAAAAGATATTTCTTTGACAGTTTAAGAGTAGAGTGTGAGAACATGGATGCATGAAGTACAGTTTATAACTCACAGCAACAATGTATTTTAGAGCTGAAACAACTATTTGATTAACAGAAAATCAGATTTTCTTCAGTCTTTTATAGACTGAGATGTAAATCTGTGAATCCAGAAGATAATGTCAGATTAGTCCATGAGTTCTGCAGTGTTTCTGGTTCCCACGTGAGATCCTCCATCAGCCCCTCGGCAGGTTTCATACTGCATGTTGTAAACAGTTGAACTTAAAGTAATGTTCATTTTATTCATCAAGATGCTTCACAGAACAGATGAGATCATATAAATGATTATATCTTTGTCAGCTGTGACAGTTAGATGATCGGCGTGTCTTATTGTGTCCGCTCAGCAGAGATCGACGCCTTAATGACCGGCGGAGCGGATAACCAGAGTGACACCGCGGGGATGGATGGTGACCTCGTCACACCGCCGCCGGGCACGCCCACCTCGATGACGCCTGCCGGTGCGCTCTCTGATTGGCCCACAGGTCAGAGGTTTAACACGAGGACGACATAAAGACAGACACAGATCACCGACGACACGATGATTTTACTCTTGTCCGGCAGCTTCTTGCTTTTTTCTCTTCTTAGCTTCCTCCGTTAGCGTCCTCTTCGCTCTCTTCTCCTCTGCCATTATGTCCATAGAAGCTGCTGAGTCTTTGCTAACGGACAGTGTGCAACACGAGCTAACATTAGCTTAGAAATAACGTCAACAAACGACCAGCAGCCACTACAACACAGAGTCCAGAGTCAAAGCTACACTGTGGTTTCAGCTGGCTGAGCTGTTCTCAGCGTCCGTGTGCTAACCGCGTTGTTTCGTCGTTTCAGAGGAGTTTGAGGAAGGTGACTTCGAAGCAGAGGAACAGGAAGAGACGGCACACACCAGTTTGATCTCTGAAGGTAAAAACAGTTGCATTACTCAGCCTCTCGTTTCCATCTGCACGGACTCGCTGTGATCCTCGCTCAAGTACTTTTCTGGCAAACTTGTGTTTTTCCAAGCTGCTCATAATTACATTTGGCTCGAGCCGAGCGTTCGGCAGCTTCCAAAACACCATAAATAAATTTCCCCGCTGTTCGCCTCCTGCTGCTTGATGACTCATTTGGCTCAAATGTTTCCTGTCGCCGCTTTAACAGATTTGAACGAGGCCGTGACAGAGGAAGCACTCGAGCTGGAAGAGATAAATACGGATCAGACGAGCCGCGGTCCTTCAGGAGTCGTCCTCGGTGAGCCAGTGAAACTCTCCGCGATGATTGACGGCAGGAACCTGTTTTTAATAAACACACAACAGTTGGTGATGGATGTTTTTTTCCTTCAGTGACGTGATGGTCTTCATGACTTCTATAACTGAACGCTGATTCACTCCAATTCATAAAAAACACTTTTCCAAATGTTTCGACGCACTGCCACACAGGAAGTGATGCGTGTTTGTTTGTTTGGAAGAAAAAATACTTTTAAAATAACAAAACTAAATTTAAAACAACTTCCTAAATATAAAAAAGTTCTTCTACTTCTTCACTTCAACACAGGCTACAGTAACCTGGTCTGGTCTGACCACCGACAGCCCCATCTACTCCCATGTAAACTGGAGAGGAGAAATTTCCCAAAGGAGCACGGGGCACCTGTTCTTTCTCTCTCTCCCCAGGTCACATTTTTTAACTTTACACACTGAAATTCAGCATTCACATGGTCGACAAGATGAGGATGCTCACGGTCATTTGGGCTTTTTGATACGACCTACCGTTTGGCATTAGTGTCCACTAGTTGGAGGGGGTTCATTTAGAGTTCATTATGTTTCATATTTTCAATTCTCCGCTGCAGATCCAGTTCTGTTCGTCGGTGACGGAGAAACGCCGAGCGAGGCAGAAACAGAGCATGCTGACGTCACACCTCCGAGCCAAACTACAACTTTTCTGAGGACTACAACTCCCAGAGAGCCTGGAGGAGGTCTGGAGGAGTCGTCTGAGGAAGGTGATGAAGAAATCTTCACACATTTAAACTTAAAATATGTTTTGATTGATTGATCATTTCTTATTATTTATCTGACGTCTGCAGGTTCAGTCGTGATCACGACGAAACCACAGATCAGTCCGTCTGAGAGAACGTCAACCGCGTCCAGCACGACGCTCTTAAAGTCCTCTGAAGAAGAGGAAGAGGAGGAGGATGACGAGGAGGAACAGGAAGCTTCAGATGAACACGGTGAGTTTAATAGTCAACACACCGAGCACTTCCTGCAGATGTTTCACATTAAAAGTCTCCCAGTGGTTTAATGTGCCACTTTTAATGTGAAACATCTGCAGGAAGTGATCAGCGTCACCAACAATGTCTTCGAAGGACGGTTCAGGTTATTTCAGGTGTTTTTCTACTGTAGTGTTTGCTTTGCAGGTCAGTTCTAATCACACTGCACTTCGTCGTCAGCGTTCAGACTTTTCTCGCCCTGTAAGACGTCAAACAGCAGCTCAGGTCTGACGCAGGATGTGAACCTTTTCTCCTTCGTCCTCAGTTAAAGACGTTCTCACGACGACGGCTGCCAGATCAGTGACAACACAGACCGTGACCACCGAGGTGGAAGGACGCTCGACGCCGTCCACAAAGACGACGTCGGCTTCTCAGACAGGTTCGTTAAATAAAGACGTCTGAGAGTTTTATTCCACTCTGATGAGTAAAGAGCTGTTCAGTCCGCAGTTCATGACAACTGTAACTGAAGAAATCCCGATCAATAAAAAAACACTTCAGTGTCCCGTTAGAAAGGTCGGGGTAAAGAAAATATAACACCAGGCATGAAATACAAGAACATGAACACGCATGTAGAAGAAACTGATAACTTTCACACATTCACAGGCCCAGACATCGTTACCACGGTGACACAAAGATCCTCAACAAGAAGCTCACGACCAGAGAGCAGCACAGGCCGAGCCGCCGCCGCCACCGCCACCGCCACCACCGCTTCACGGGAGGAAGAGGTCGGACTGCAGACACCTGCTCCTCTCGGCCTCCTGAGCCAAGGTGAGGCGACACTTCACCTGTAGAGATCTCTGGAAATGAATCAGCTTAACATGAACACACGAGAGGAATTCATTAAATGTTCACGCCGTGCAGAGAAAAAAACTAAATACTGAATATTCATGACCTCTGACCTTCCTGCTGCAGCACGGACGACTCAGCGGACCACGACCTCGCCATCGACTTCGATGAGGGGTGACTCTCAGACGACACGAGGACGCCAAGTCACCTCCGCCGTGCCGAGATCAGAGGTCGCCACGACGACCAGAACCGACACGACCGAGGCCGAATCCGAAGAGGCGGAGACGGAGAAAGCGCCGTGTGACGAGGGCGAGGAGAGCTCGCAGCAGACAGACGCAGACGGTGAAGTTTGAGCCGACTTACGTCGTTAAAATAGAAAGTTTGTCGGTCTCACCTCCTCGTTCGGTCTCCTCGTTAGATCAAATTTAAATCGAATGAATAAACGAAGCAGGTTTCTCTCCTGAGTTCAATAAAGTTAATTATATTTAAACGGCTCTGACCTCTAATGACGGCCAGAAGAAACATTAACGAATAAACATGGAGGATAATTAAAACAGAAACATGAAGCAGCTCATAAAGCTCCAACACGCTGAACACAGATTTTATTTTCTGCCTTGGCTCGAGGCTTTTGTTGCTGCTGCAGGTTGAACGTGGGCGAGCAACAGTGACGAGGCTTCTTTATTTCCTGCAGAGTTC
Source organism: Miichthys miiuy (assembly GCA_036365135.1). Taxonomy (NCBI): domain Eukaryota; kingdom Metazoa; phylum Chordata; class Actinopteri; family Sciaenidae; genus Miichthys; species Miichthys miiuy. The sequence goes on from CM071617.1 coordinate 1,205,993, forward strand.
CAGGCTGCGGCCGGATAGTCAGTTTGTCTCATGAAGGACCATCATGTCACCATCACCTTCACCCACACAGCTCCTCAACAGACCTGAAACCATGAAGTTCAATCTGAAACAGTTTGTTTCCTTCAGGCATTTATTAGTTTGGGAAGGTGGAAAAAACGTAGATTCCACTGTAGGCGAAGTTCTGGTGAGAAAGCGTGTAAAAATACTCTTTGAGTTCCAAACTCTGAAGAACCGGACGCCACGTTATATAAACAGGAGTGTACCCTCTGAGGTGACGGTGTGCCCCGTTCAGCTGTCAGCACTCGACAGTCTGAGGCCAGATCGATGAGGAAAACTTCAACATGTCGTCTGCCTTCCTCTGCTGATGATGTTTGAACATTTTGTTTGTCTGTTGGCAGACCGGGACGTGGCTCAGAAGAGGACGGTGCCGTTCTTCGCCTGGTCCCTGCTGGAGTCTGTTGGGTTGACCGACATCCAGCTACAACCAGACAGCAAAGGTAAGACGTCTGACTCTTCAGCTGCTGGTGGAGTAAAGGTTTGTCTTTAAACGCTCTCTGACTCAACCATCTGACCGCCTGTCTGTCTTTACGTGTTCAGTACTAACCTGACAATCTCCAAACAGAATGCAGTCGTTCCTTTACCGTGTACGACAGCGACGGGCGAGCCAGGCGGGAGATGCCGGCTCTGGGGGAGATGCTCCACTGCCTGACGGGACGATGTCCGCATGAGTACGAGATGTACGGCTGCTACTGCGGACAGGAGGGCGGAGGTCAACCTCTGGACCAGCTGGACAGGTCAGCAGAAGTTTGGTACTGTTATGGATTCATCAGGGGCCATTTTCACCTCAATTAGGCACTCTGGGTCGTTGACGAGAAAAATCAAAGTTGTAGAAATTATTGGAGCTAATGCCATGATGTAAACGTTGTGTATACATGTTGAGGTGGATGTCTGTGAAGGCTACATCAATGTTTTCTCTTCTTCAGGTGTTGCTTCTTCCATCACTGCTGCCTGAAGCAGATCGGCTCGATGGGCTGCCGGTCAGAGAGGAAGCTCAACGCTCAGATCTCCTGTGAGAACCAGAAACCACGATGTGAGTACAGAAACATGAATGTTTCAGCGTGGGCCGATAAATATGTTGCAAACCAAAAAGGAGGATTTGATTCTTGTACTGACGACATCTACAAACTTTGACCTCGCCGTCCTCAGGTCAGGGCGTCTCCGTGTGTGACAAGCTTCAGTGTGTGTGTGATAAAACCACGGCAGAGTGTATGGCGGCGGCTCGCTTCAACCACAGCCTGCCTTCGCAGCAGTGCCGCGGCCCAGCACCTCCCTGCCGCCGGGCCAGCAGACCCCCTAAACCACAGCCCCCCCCCCAATCCAGCGAGGAGAGCGAGGAGCCGCAGGGAGGACGCTCAGACACGGAGAACCCCGACGGCGTGAAGGACACGTCAACGGATCCAAACACGCCGCCGCCGCCGCCAGGTCGATTCCAAGACAGGTGAGAAGAAGCTCAGCTTCATTCAAACCCACAAAACTTTATTTAAAACCACAGCCGGAGTTTGTAAATATACAGAAGACATCAGGATGAATCTGACTTCTCTCAAGCTTCAAAAGTTTCATGAGAAATAATCTGAATGAGTTTTTTATTCTTTCCTGACTTTGGATTGAGCAAAGAAAAAGAACGCCGAGCAGACTGCGGCCCCGTTCCATTTATTGCAGCAGAAACTTTCCAGTGAGCCGACACGCATCAACAGCAGCAGCCCGACTCTGATATCAGCATCATTGAAACACCCGTGTTTATTTATTTATGTCAAAATGGCTGCTGGGAAAATAATTTGTCAGGATTTAATTTTCTAATGAATCCAGTGTAGAGTCAGTTTCTGCTTCATGACTGAGGACGCTGAGACATCAGGAGGACGTGACAGGACGTTATGAGTTCGTCATAAATAGAAACACGTTTCGGTGTCGCTGGTTTCGCGTTCTCGCAGTTTTTCTATCAAACTGAAACTTTCATGAAGAGTTTGTCGAACATTCATCCGTCTGTTCAGAGTTGATGACTCGGTTTTTAATCGTCTACATTAAAGAAAGTTTCAGACGTTCACAGTTTGTTTTCTGTCTGCAGCGATGAACGCTCCGACCTGAAGGACGACGACAAGTCAAAACCTCCTGCTGGGTCTTCAGGCAGCTCCACACGCCCTGATCCTCCTCCTCCACCTCCTCCTCCTCCTCCATCCAGTGAGGAGAGCAGAGAGCCGGCGACACACAGCGGGATTCAAACCCACGACCACAGGCCGAGTGCAGGGCAGAGCCAAGGGCACCGACCAGCAGGAGGGACGCCAGGAGGGAGCAGGGTGGGAGAAGAGGAGGAGGAGGAGGAGGAGGAGAAGGGAGCAGAAGAAGAGGAGGCAGAGGAGGGAGCAGAGGAGGAAGAAGAGGAGGAGGGAGCAGAGGAGGAAGAAGAAGAGAACAGAAAGCAGAAGTGATTGTTTTGGATCTGAAAAACTCGTTCTGTTTGTCGCCGTCGTTAAAGTTTGTTGTAATTTATAGAAATGGTCAAATCAAATGTTTTCTTTGATTCTCAGGTCGACGAACAGGAAGTGAAGTGAATAAAAGCAACAAACAGCTTCCTGTTGAATCGTCCTTCAAAAGAAAACAAAGACGTCACAGCTGATAGAAACTTTTTATTTTAGTCTTCAACATTAAATCAACACAGTTTTTATTAAATAGACTGATCGACGCCGAGGCTCTGCTGCTGCTGCTGCTGCGGTGAGTTCAATCAAACACGTCTGATTCACTAAGTGAAAAAAAATCCTTCATTTTATTTTGAAAATTTTGTCGATTATTATCTTTTCTTTGGGTTCCATCAGCTTAACGTCACGTTCAAGGACTTTCCAGGCCCAAATTCCTTAATTCAAGGTTCCAAACTTTACTTACTAAAGTTAATTTCTACTCTAGCACAAAATCTATAAATTCAAGCACTTTCAGCTCTTCATCCGTTAACGTCCTTAAAGAGCTCAAACTAACGACTACATCTTCAGCTCAGAGTTTGAGGTGACGTCTTCAGAACTTCAGTTTATAAAGAAAAAGATTTTTTTATTTTCAGACGTTTTATTGACAGAAAAACTGAAAAACTTTCGAATGAAGCAAAAAGAAGAAGAACCGATTAACTGATAATGAAAATGTAGTCGTTAGTTTGAGCTCAGGAGTCCTTCGTTAACTTCTCATTGGACGTTAACGGATGAAGAACTGAAAGCGCATGAATTTATAGATTTTGTGCTAGAGTAGAAATTAACGTTAGTAAATAAAGTTTGGAACCTTGAATTGAGGAATTTGGGCCTGGAAAGTCCTTGAATGTGATGTTAAGAATGTAATGGAACCCAAGGAAAAGATAATCGACGAATCGTTCGACTGTTTTGCAGATTTTTTTTTGGATTAAACTGAATCCATCGTTCTTCTGTCACTAAATTCATCTCAAAGTTTAAAGTCGTTTGTGGAAAATGTTAAATTTTGATCCGTGAATCAGATTTTTTTTTAAACTCGCTTCCTGACCTCGCAGCAGAACCTCGGCGCCGTCTAGTGGTTAAAATCATCGGTGTGTTTGAATCGAAGCCTTAAAAGCTTTTAGCGGTTTGGAAACAGAAACACAGAGACACTTTAAATCTCTAAAACTGGCACAAAAATACAAAGTGCGGCGTCACAAACATAAAAAAAGTTTGTTTTGTTCTGTTCATGTTCCTGCAGAATTCGACAGTTTGACCTGAAAGCGTCCGTCTTGAACGGTGACGGGAAGTCCGTCTTCGTGTTTTTAAAGCAGTTTTGTGTCCAGCATCGTGAAGTAAGGCGGCTCAGCAGTGACGTGATTTCACTTCACGTTTACGGAGATCTTCTCTGAAGATTTTAAGACTCTGTACGGACTTCAGTCACCGCTCAGGACGGACGGCTTCACACAGTTATTATTCTCCAATATAACATTTCACAAACTGAACGTTCAGAAGAAAAACACCCCGAGTGATCAATCTGTACCAAACACTAATCTGTGCTGATTGATTTGTAGTACCGGGTACACATCGATCAAAGTGCATTGACTCAGCATTTTATTTTAACAAGTGGTAATTCATCGACTGCCATTATTTAAACCATCAATCGATCTAAATCTATGAAATATACTGTTGATTTATCAAAAGTAGCAGAGCGGACTCGTTCTGAGATCATTTACTCTGATTTAAACATTATTAATTAGTCAGCTTTGATAAACGAGGAGAAGTTGCAGCAGATTCCCGAACGAACCGGAGACAACTCGTCTGTCATCGTGATCTCACGTTAACGTGTCAAAACTTTAATTTTAAGATCTTTACAGGCAAAACTTCACTGCAGTTTGAAACACTGATTGTGCCACATAGAAAATGATTTTATTTATTCTGGCTTCTGACTCCACGTTTAATAACTACCGTTCCCGTAATGTTGCCCGGGACTCCGCGAGTTCGCCGTGGGAGACAACCGAGGCCGATGTCTAAAATAAAAAAATATTCAATGCCAATAATTTTTGTTGTTAATTTATTTGCTATTTTGTGTCACGGAAACAAAAGAAGCATCTCAGAGCTCGTGGAGTTCATCAAAGCCTCGTATTTGTGTCATTGCTGGAAAACATGGTGATTATTTCTCCGTATCATGTTTGGAAGATTTAGCCAACACCAAATTACTGCGACAGATAAACTTCACTAACGTTGGGGAACGTCATCTGATTGGCCGACAGGCCAACATGGCGAATATCAGCTGATAAAATTGTTGCCTCCCTTTTTTTTGACTGTATTTGTTTAAATTATGTCGATGTGGCACCATTCAAAAACTCATTTTCCTGTGATTTCTAGGTGATTTCTGGATGTTTATTTGTGACAGACATCACCGATAACGACATCCTCTGAAACTCTATGTCATGTCGAATCCAAAAATTTGTGCATCGTGTTTGTGCACTCAGATTTTTAAGATTTTTAACTCTGAGAAAAAAAGTGCAATTTTTTTGGGGGGGGGCACAAATTGCGGACACGAAAGTTTTAAAGTACCGTAAAGACCTCCGTGAGCTGCTGCTGCTTCTGACCGTGACGATACGTGGTCGCCTCTCGGTTCATTTATTTTTGTTTCAAGTTTTGCAGTGAAGCGGCAGTTTTGTGATTTTTAAGATCTAAAACTAAAAGTGTAAACTGTCTTTGTGACGTGAATCTGGAGCTGAAACGTCTCGATCAGAAAAGTCTGGAAGGATTTTAGATTTGAAACTTCCTGACGAAACCGAAGCTGCAACTTCTGTGAAAAAAAGCTGAAATTAGCGGATTGTACTGACTTTTACTCCGCTTCTCTGTAATACACAAAAATAACTAACATCATCTGACTATAGATATAATATTCATTCATCTTTCAGCATATTTGAAATGATCAAACGGATCAGGTAACCATTATTTCTCCTGCACCGATAAGAACTGCACAATCCCTTTGAAACCCTGAACCGTCGACTTCCTGGTGAAACTTAAAAAAAAAAAAAGACGGCTTCATCTTGACGATCGGCGAGACAAAAAAAATCTCCCAAATTCTAAAATCTCTAACCAGGCAACTATTTAACAATACAAGATGCATAAAATGTACAAAAATATATGATATACTGCTATAACGACACATTCATAGAGGATCACGTAATCCAGCCACATCTAAGCAAACGATCCATCGACTGTTTAAATCTTTTCTCCAAAGTGAAGCAGTGACTCGTCTCACCGTGCTGGCTCGTTTTTTATCAGCTTGAAGAAGATTTGAATTAATCAGTCGATGAAAAAACTCGTTAGATGGATTTAAACTTAAATTCCCAGCTCAGGGTTTGACGACGTGATATTAAGAGATCATGCAGTTAGTTCACATAATGCATGTTTGTTTTTAGTCGATACTGTGATATTAAATCATGAAAGTTTGCATTTAAAGCTAAGACGTTACGCGGCACGGATATGCACAAAAGGATAATTCCTAAGTTTAATGCATCAGTGGAGGATATTTTATTATACAGAGGAACATATCAACGGGATTTTTACATCCTTGAAGCTTGTCTGCTCATAAATTTGTCCTTTCAGTTTCGAACTCGACGTCGACCGGGTGGAAACGTGGTCAGAAGCTGCTCAGCCGTCACACAGAAGATCAGCGTTTCTCAGGCTCACGTTGGTGATTTCAAACTTTCTCGTACAAGAACGCGACAACGTTTAACGTACCGAAAACCATCTGAGACATTCCCAACAAAACTCCTTCATCTCTTTCGTTCAGCTTTCCATCTTCCATCATTCAAACATCACATTGGACTCCAAGCAGGCCAACGCCAGACGACACGACTCCTCTGATGCGCTCACAAACAAACCCACATCTCGCAGTTAAAGTAATCGCCGGCCTTCAACGTTCAACGTCTGCACAGCGGCGGCGGGTTTCTGCCTCCAACCGGAGGATTTTTTTCTTTGAGCTGAGCTCAGATCAGAGGAAACACCGATAACCATCTGTTATTACGGATCACAGCTGCAGCTCGGCCAGATCTGAAACATCTCGTTCCAAAAACACCTCCTGGAAACAAAACGTGGCCTCGTGGTGACTGTTTGAAAAAGTCAAGATGATTAAATCCTCAAAGTGTCACTGCTTTGTATCCGAGCAGGTGAAGGAGGCGATGATTGATATAGTTTAGTTGTCAGGTGCAGGTCGTCTCTTATTTTTGACTGAAACCGTCCGCATGTCGGCTCGCAGGACACTCGACTTCTGTCTTTGGCAGCGAAACACGCGAAGAGTGAAAATCTGCTGGCTGAACCGGACGGTTTGTACCGCTGCTACATTAATTCATCACAAACTAAGAGCTGGAAACCAAACAGCTGTTCTGACAAAGGTAACGTTACTCAATGATGAAAATCAAACAAACTTCTTCAGGAACTCGGACCAGTTTCCAACTCAACATTTAAAGAAACCTCACAATCACCAACCGTGAGCGAGCCGTCTCTACTGAACGGGGTTCTTCTGAGAGTCTCTGCTGAGCAGCTCACGACCCCGTCATCTAAGTATTGCTCTCATTTCTCCACACGAAACGTCATTTTACCGAAAAACAGCCGTGCGGCCTAAATCTAAATCTGCCTTCGAACCTGTGAAGTTATTTATCTAGCGCACAGCTAATATATTGTACATTTCTACTTCGACTGCACTGACGCCTACTAAACAACATGAGGACAGAGAGTTGTTAAGAGGCAGAAGACGGCTCTGAAGGAGCGTTACAGCTAAAAAAGAAACAGCCGTTTACGGAGACTACCGCGTTAGTACAAGGTGTGAAGCTTTGGCTAGAGACCAGAGATGACGGACTGGACCAGAGTCATGCTGGAAGAAACATCAGATTCATGATGTCGTGAAAGTTCGTGTTCGTGTTCTTGGTGTTTTTTTGTTCGTGGTGACTCGTACGGTTAGTTTGGTTTCAGGGATGTGTCTGAAGACAAAGAGCAGCAAATCAGTTGATTCATTAAGAGCTGCTGGTCTGATTGGAGATTATTAACGAGTGTTTCAAAAAGAGCAGAAGAGGACGAAGTTTCTGGATTCATTCTCAGACTGAATGAACTGCTCCGGAGTTTTACGTGAGTTTTGTTGTTCTGCTGCAGGTTGTTTCGGACAGCATCCCTGACACCTTTGTGCTGGTCTGAATGGAGATTTGTGATTGTGCATTTCTTTCTCGACAATTTTAATTTTGCATTTTTATGTTTCAGCTGTGGGTGTGTGTGTTTTATCTGTGGTGTCATCAGTAGACACACAGGTCTGGAAACTTCATCTCGTAGACGGGGACGGACTGGTGCTGGGTGTGTCCCGCTGAGATGGAAACCACTCCGGACGGGCTGGGCGGAGGCCTGCGAGGATAATTTACATATTGTACATGTTAGCGATGCTAACGTTAGCAACTTACACATTTGAAAAAATTGAAAAAATACTAAATAATAAAGAAATTAAAAAATAAAGTCTTTTTTTCTTGTGCAAATGAGAAACACCCAAAGTTCTGTTGTTCATATTTGTATATTTTATCATAAAAAAAAAGTAAAGCAGGATCGCTGTATAATTTTATTAAGTAATGAAAACTGTAAAGTGTGGGAAAAAAAAAAATCCATGTGGCTGTAATCCTCTTACGTAAAAATCAAATCTTAAATTCAACATTATGAAAAAAAAAAAAAACTTACCTGATGGTAAGTTCGAAGATTTGTGCCAGCCGGTCGTGAAGCATGTTCGCCTGCAGAAAAACAACAAGTCTGCGTCAGCGATACATTTAGACACTTCTATTTTTACTCCTCTTTCCTTTCCTCCTCATATCTTTCCTCTTCCCTTTCCTCCTCTCGTACCTTGGACTCGCAGTGTGCAGCGATCTCCTCAAACGGAGCTTTCTGGAACTTCTCCATCACCTGACGCCTCTTCTCCCTCTCCTGCTCCTCCAGACCGGTGGTATCTGAACACAGGAGTCCAAACAGTTATATTCCTCACACACACACCTTTATATTTATGATACACCTTTATGAAAGGTGAGGAGGAGGAGGAGGAGGAGGAGGAGCTGATCTCACCGATGGCCTTCTTCAATGTCTCGAACGTGATCTCCTCAGCCAGCTGCGACTGTGGAAGAAAAAAATACAGACGTTATCCTGACGTTACACAGACGTTATCCTGACGTTACACAGACGTTATCCTGACGTTATCCTGACGTTACACAGACGTTATCCTGACGTTACACAGACGTTATCCTGACGTTCATCACGTGTTCAGTGTTGGACATTCTGGTCGTCTGGAGGTTTGAGTGTTCGCCGTTACGTACCCGCCCACTGAGCTTGTCCGGGAGGCTGTTGGACATGATGTCCTGAATGGAGGTGGTGTCCACAAAACTCTTCCTCCTGGTCAGACGGTCTTCATCTGCAGGACGAGAGACATTCACGTCACCTTAAGACAGTGATGCATGCTGGGTAAACAATGAAGCAAACTAAGTGTAAAGTGCATTGTGACCTTTAAAATATGACCCGTGTGTTTTGGTAGTAGTTTTTCGGTTCTGCGAGTCAGACTGTCTAAAACCTGGACGTAGTCTCTGTGACGTCCCCGCAGACTGTCTAAAACTGCTGACCCATGAGGACTTATAAACTTTATTATCCACACAGCCAGACTTTGAGAGTTCTCAGGTACATCGCCCCCTCAGGAGGGCCTGTCTTAATATCAACGCCTCGAGCACTTCAGTATTCATCCACGCTGCGCTGAGGAACATAAAACACACGAGTACAGCGACTGTCTGTCAGCACAGCGTCAAGGTCGTGGACGAGGGTCAGAAAAGTAACGGATCAGACGAGGTGTGAAACACGTTAGCAGCTCGTCAGGAAACTGATGTGAAAAGACAGAAAACTGTTTGCTTTCATATTTTAGTTTGAGCTCCCTGTACGATCGGCCATGAGGGGAGTGAATCTGTACCATCAACGCACAGATGACTGTAAATCACGGTGCATCTCTGATGTGGGGGCAGGTTTACCCCCACAGAGCAGCGTTATGTAAAGTGGTGACAGAGATAATGTGGTCACAACTTTGGTTCTCTCTGTTCCTTCAAAAGGTCGGCTCTGTCAAGATGGTGTGCAAATTAGCACATCGGAGTGGTACACACTTTGGGTTCTGGTACACACTTTGGGTTCTGGTGCACACTTTGGGTCCTGGTGCACACTTTGACAGCGTCCTGACGCTCATCATTCCACATTTAAAGCTGTAGCAGCCATTTCCACCAAACAAGCTCAGACAGACAGTGTGCAGAACTACAAGACTGCAGTCCACCAACAGCACTGAGCACGACAACAACAACAACAACAAGTATAATAATATTCACAGGTCGTCTGCACGTCGTACTCACCGTAACATTTCCAGATGCAATGCAAAGTGAAACAGTAAAAATGATCAAACCTTTCTGATGCAGCGTGACGTCTACAGCGACACAACAAGAAACACCAACAAGCTACGAGGGTTTATCTGAAGCTGCTCCATCTGTGGAGGGGTCGTAGAGCTCAATGGAAACTTTAAAGCTGCTGGGTGGAACCGTCTACCATCACACAGGACACATTTCAGCAGGATCTGTCATTAGAAGACTGCGTTCAACACCGCTTGCACAGCAGCAGCATCTTCAGCAACAGCACCGTGTCTCAAACTTCACCGACTGACTGGACTCGCCTGAATATTTGAGAGTTTTAAGTCGGGTTTTGAAACATGTACGTCTGAGCTCGGAGCCAATCATGGTCCAGTATGATGTCAGTGGGTTCCCACACCTAATACATCAAATTCAAGGATGTTGCAGGCCCAATTCTCCTTAAATTCAAGGACATGGCTCACGGTGACTTACTGTTACAAAACATAGCTTATCGAGTTACTTATAAGAACATCACTTTATATTCTTGAACAAAATATAGAAAATTCAAGAACTTTCAGTGAGTTTTTTTTAAATGTTCAAGGCCTTGATTTCTGCCCTTAAATTCAAACACTTTGAAGGATTTTAAGGACCCGTGGGAACCACTGAACACTGAGAACAGGTCAGTGAGGTCGGAGACATCTTGTGTCGCAGTTTTATATTTTTATAGATTCTGGATTTTTCACTGATTTTACACATCTCGTGAACTTAGTCTGGAATTCATCTTTATATGTTGCATACTAAATGATTTTACAGAAGAGATCGATGGTATCAGGACATTTAATCTTCATGATAAGAAGACGTTGCTCTGCTCTGTAAGACAGTTTGTCTGCAGTCTTTCCAGCCAATCTAAACCCGACTGACAGCGACAGCAGGTGATCGTAGCTACAGCTCGTCCTCTGTTACCTCTGGACCTCTGCTTGCACCTGTGGAGGATTTTTCCTACTGTGTAAAGCACTGATGTCAGACGAAGCATTGCAGAGGGAAGAAGACAACAGAAGCACGCCGTTTGTTAGAGCAAAGAATGACAGAGAAAATCCTCAAAGACCTGTCAGCTGTTTGTGTAAATGTAATCACTTCATTTAAACGAAGCCAAATACATGAAATAAAATCCGTCACCTCGGGTTTGTACAGATTTAAAGTTTACTTCCAGGCCGAGGATTCATTGTTCCTGGAGAAGAAACTATTTTTGTTCATGAAACCTTGCAGGAGGTTTGTGTTGTTGCTTTGTTACACAACCTCCTGTGTAATAAAGCTGATCACACGATGGGGTTTTTAAAGTTTACTTCCTGTTCACTAAACAGCTCATTAAGCTGTTAATCCGTCAAAGCACCAACAGTACTGAGAGGCCACGAGTTTAAAATGCAACAACTGATTTTACAGAGTTACATGTCACACTGTGTAACTTTGAGCTCTGGGTCGGTCACACACCACCAACTATTTCACTGATTTTGGTGAAACTGGATCATATTTTACGGAGACGATGATGCCCCTGCCACTCGTACCTGTGACCTGGGGGATGTACGGGATGGAGAGCCTCTCTGCGTTGTATCCCGGTCCTGCCAGACACTCGGCCATGTCGGCTGTCTGGAAGTACAGCAGTCTGTCGTCTTTGTCCAAAGAGTCAGGGAGTCTGGGAAGAAGAGGAAAGATCTTTAAAGATCTTCAAAGAAATCACACTTATCTCCGACAGTGTGTGGCTTAAATTGGGATATCGGGCGTCCAGATAATCTAAATGAAGCAGAACAGAGATGCCTGGAGGCTCTAAAAGCACCCATGTCTAAATTTAGTATTTAAAATCCCTGAATTTTACGCTGCAGAGGCCGATACATGACGCAGGATTTAAGTCAGAACGGGATCCGCGATCTTATAATCTCATAATCAGGTTTTTTTGTGATTTTGGGAGGAAAAGCTGAGAATCTCTGCAGGATGTGTCAGAATACACTGAATGAATACCAAAATAACACCAAGATGCCCGAGTCTCTTTCCTCATCAAAGTAAACCAGAAACCAAAACCAGTACGAGAGATGGTCCCAGTCTGCACGGGATTATGGGTACAAGGAGACCCTTGCTGACGTCTGATAACCAGCTGAGTGTCTCCAACAATGGGTCAAATCCAAACAAGAGATTTGAGGGTTTAGCAGAGACTTTTGGCTTTAAGCCGTCGTGTTTTCACGAGGTTTTAGGGTTGTTGTTCTTTTTTTTAAAGATGTGAAAGCACATTTATGAGTATTTGTCTCTTTTATATCAGAGATGTTTCAGCTTTTCACAGGCAGACTTCAGCACTGCAACATGGAGTGAGAGCGACTCTGACATTGTGATGTGATCTTCATGTTTGTGCCTTGTGTCGATACTCACGGACACTTGTCTCTGAAGATGTGTTCTGGTAGGAGGTACGGAGCGTCCATGTTCCTTAACTCGATGACCTGGAGAAAGCAGCACAACGAGCCGGGTTAAACAGCCAGAAACAGCGGTGCATCGTCAGCGTATCGATAAACTTAAAGTATGCATTAAGTCAAAATTGGGTCCCTTCAACACTTGAATTGAAGACTTTCAGTATTAATGGTGAAGACAGAATGAGCCGATGGCTCACCTTGCTGACGTGCTGACAGAAGGGAGGGTTTGCGATCATCTGGCTCAGGAAGTTGAGGTACGCCGCCACCAACGCCATGATGCCACAGCGGATAAACATCGGCATGTTTTCTTCATTCACCAGAGCCATGTCCTGCAAAAATCAACGGTCACACATCAACACAAAGAAATCTAAAGACGACTGTTGTGAGGGTGGATTTTTATTCACTATTTATTGTTTATCTGTGGAGATTTTTATCAATATTCACGACTCAGTTTGTTTGCCTCCTTTTATGTCTGAACAGACAAAGATACAAAGTACGCTGACTACTCTATTACTCTATTCTCTGGGCTTTTGTTCTTTGACCTTTAAGTACATTTTCTTCTTTGGCATTTCTTAACTTGAAACGATGTGTCCTTATTTTGTTCAAGACAAAACTATGAAAAGTTTTATGCAATCCAAACTGTTTACAAACAGTTGACACTGTACACATCTTTTATTTTTGATATATTCACGCTGTTTATACTGTTTATACTGCTAGATCTATAGATCTATATTTGCTATATTTATACTGTTTATATCTTTTTATAGTTACTTTTTATCTCTTTAAACTTGTATATTTTTATATTCTATATCTTATATTTCATGTTTATTGCTGGGATATGAGGGAAATGTTATTTCAATTCTCTGTATGTCCTGTACATATGGCAGCGTTGACAATAAAGTGGACTTGACTTGACAAACACTGAATATTATTCATATATATTATTATATTATTAATTAAAAGGTCATTTGCAGATGAACTGATGATGAAAACAAACATTCATTGCAGCTGTAAAGATTTCACAAATTAGACATTTGAAGGAGGACGTGGCGATTAACAGCTCATCATGATTGTAATTAACAAATGACAACAGAAACACATGACAGGCGGTGAAGGCATGCGGCTCTTCATATTCAGCCCTCCAGGCTCGCTGTGTCACCCCGGGGTCGTTACCCTGACGACGACCTTTTAAACGACAGTGAGGGAATACAATCAAACCTCCAACCAATCAAAGGCTCCAGAGGAAATCCTGCTGCAGTCAGTAAACCCCGGATCAGCTGATCCCAGGCTCGGTTAAACACGGCCTGAGTTATGTTCCCGGTGAAGGTCCACACGGTGCTACGATCGATCATGTGTGTGTACATGTGTGTGTGTTTGCCTCGTGTCGACAACACTGTGACATTTCGCGATGATGCGATGTCAGCGTGATACACAAACGAGCAGCTGGTGTGTGTGTGCAGAAGTTTTTCACACCTCTCTTCCGTCTCACATGTTGGAGGTTTTATTGGACCTGCATGCGGTCTCCAGTCTGATGACATTAAGAACTGCTGCTGGAGGTGACAGCACAGCTACTCATCAACCACGGAAATGTGACACCTGACGCCACGAATACACCGCCATCCCATCGAGGAGATGAAAGCAACACAAAGGTGTGGAGAGCTTTTTGTCTGTCAAGTATTAACGAGCATTTAGTTTAGAGTAAATCCTCGCAACCAAAGGTGGAGGTGATGGAGTATTTTTATCCAATGGCTGCCCAGACTGTGAGCTCAGAGCACCGGGGGAGTGTTGGTGTTTGGTTAAGATTCAACATCATGGTTACCTGCAGAGCGATGGCGAGCCGAATGACGTCGATGACCACTTCCTCGTTGGCCAGCTCGATGGTCAGGATGGCCAACGTGGTGAAGAGCAGCTCAAAGTTTTTATGGACGTTGTCCTCCTCTTTACAGCCCAGATAGATGTGACGGTAGAGCTGCTGGCCGTGCTGGAGATGAAAAGACAGAAGAGAAGAGGAAAAGACGGGAAACGTTACTAAATACAGTAACATGAAGTGTTAACATGTAGCAATTTAGAAATCCATCAGCTGTTGCCTGACGACGGTTTGGCCTCTGGGATCTACAGGCCCGTGGGCTTCTGTCCGATTAGCAGCTTGAGACGTGAGAATGAGGTTGCAGTCGGTCTAGACGATGTCTCAGCTGATCTCGATGAATAAAAAAAGCCAACAAAAAGCCAAATCGTGGTGAAACGATAGCCGACAAACAAGCTTGCCCCTCGCCTACAGATTCTGCATTCATAGGCAGATACATGTTCATAGAGCTTACATGGAGAGTTGATTTCAGTCCTTCCATCTGACCCTCGTCCATTTTCTGGGTTGTCTGGGTTCTTGGATTGTCTCCCCTAAAAGAAACTGTGACCTCCTGACCACAGCTTCCAACAATGACCAACATGACCAATGACCCAGAAAGCTTCCATGACTTGGAGTTGAAGACCATGCTGACCATGGCTCTGCCATACGTTCCCCGTTCACCTTCACTGCATGTTTGCGCGTTCTAATTACTGCTTTTCTTCGTTTTCTGTGATTATACACTAAATATATATCTTTGGACTGCTGCTCAGACAACATTTTTACAACACAACGTTTACAGTAACTTACAGTCCGGAGCTAAAACTGTTAAAGCGTCACCAGACGGCAGAAGGATACTTTACAACATCATCAATACTGAGACAGCGCTCATCGATAATAAACATAATCATCAGCTGAATGTGTCAGACTAACCACAGCTCCATGATATAAAATGTCACCGCGTCGTCCACTGAAAAGATTAATCCTGTTAACTCTGAATCAGCCTAAAAATATCAGAGTGTCAGAGGTTTCTTCTCGCAGAGATGGTCTGTCAGAGCCTCGCTGCTGCGTTTACACGCCTGACATGGAGCCTAATGGAAAGTGAAGGCCTCTGACTTCTATTTACCACTAATGAATACAATTAAAGGCCATTAACGACCTCTGACAGGGAATGAGGGTCGGTGCGGTGGCTTCATCTGAACGGCGGTGATATTGTTGGTGAAGCGGGTGGAGGTGACCTCCAGTGACAGTTCCAGCCCCGTGGTTGTTCTTTCAGGTGTTTGACGTGTGGCTAAAGGTTACATCTCAGGTGTGATTCAACTTAAACTGTGGCCTGTTTTTGGAAATGTCACGCGCTGATGGGAAACGGACTTCTTCTGTCAGGGTCAATAAGTGAACGAGAAGTCGAACCATGAATTGTTTCATTAATGTCAGCTTTGTTTTTTTCTCCTTCTGTAGTTTATATTGTTTAAATGAACTTTTTCAGTCACAGGTTTGAGAACTTAATTAATGTTTTAGTCTTGAGATGTTCACAGGTACGTGTACGTCTCCTAACAAATGACAAACAGGAGCTGCAGGTGTTCCAAGATGACAAAACAAACGCACCCTTAGTGTGTTTGTGGTTATTACTTTAACTTACGAGCTGGTACATTTGCTTTAGTTGCTTGTGAAGGATGCAGGGAAGAGATGGAAGCCGAGCATCAGTGATATATCGCTGAGGTGAGGAGGATGCTCAGACAAAGCTGGTTCACCTCGCTGCTGTCTGGCAAGCATTACAGAAGTATCCACTGTCACCCCACCGGTGGGTAATTAGGTAGATATTGGTCATTTGGGAAGCTTCTGTCGATGTTTCGATACTGTCGACTGCTGTCGACCCGGGCTGAAGTGACTGTACCATTAATAATGTGAAAAGCCGAACACTGGACCACATAAGAACAGCGACCTCTGCAGGACAAAGCAGCATCACAGTGACTTTGGTTTTCTACCTTCTTCATGAATGCAACGTCTTGTTTGGAAATCTTCTCTCTTTTAATCTTCAATGCTGCGACATTCGGAATAATTCTGCGAGAGAAGATACACAAACAATGAAGAGACCAACCGGATGAAGAACTACATGATACATACTGTATATATAATCTGCAGTCTGATGTGTACTTTGTACCTGATGCCTCGTAGCTTGGCGCGGTTGTCATGGCGATCGATGATGTTGTGCAGGATCTCCAGCACCATCTGCCTCAGCTCGCTGTCCTCCATCAGAGAGATGGAGAACAGCGGATCCAAGAAGGGAGGAGGCAACGCTCCTGCCATGGACTTGGACTTAAAGCCAGAGGTTACCTGAGGTGGAGAGGGGGTGAGACAGGGGGGTGAGACAGGGGGGAGGAAGGTGTGAGCAGAATTATCACAGCATGATGCGATTAATCCAGAAACACCGTTCAGCAGAGCTTAAAGGTTACGTTCACAAGCAGCTGAAACTGTCCAAATGTTGACCTTTTCTCTCATACGTGATCTGATCCGATGATTTATGATCCATGTGAACAACCAGGAGCAAATGTACGAGCTGCTCGGAAGATTGAAATCTACGAGAAACTATCCAAACACACATCTGAGCTTTTTATACCTTTATATGAAACTGTGGGGACGTCACGGAGACCACGTCCAGGTTTTAGACAGTCTGCGGGGAAGTCACAGAGACTACGACCAGGTTTTAGACAGTCTGCGGGGACGTCACGGAGACTACGTCCAGGTTTTAGACATTCTGCGGGACGCCAGAGACTACGCCCAGGTTTTAGACAGTCTGTGGGGACAACACAGAGACTACGACCAGGTTTTAGACAGTCTGGGACGCCACGGAGACTACGTCAGGTTTAAGACAGTCTGTGGGGACGTCACAGAGACTACGACCAGGTTTTAGACAGTCTGTGGGACGTTACAGAAACTACGACCAGGTTTTAGACAGTCTACAGAGACTACGTCCAGGTCTTAGACAGTCTGTGGGGACATCACGGAGACTACGTCCAGGTTTTAGACAGTCTGTGGGGACGCAGAGACTACGACCAGGTTTTAGACAGTCTGCGGGACGCCACGGAGACTACGCCCAGGTTTTAGACAGTCTCACGGAGACTACGCCAGGTTTTAGACAGTCTGCGGGACGCCACGGAGACTACAGGTTTTAGACAGTCTGCGGGACGCCACGGAGACTACGACCAGGTTTTAGACAGTCTACGCCACGGAGACTACGACCAGGTTTTAGACAGTCTCCACGGAGACTACGCCAGTTTTAGACAGTCTGCGGGACGCCACGGAGACTACGCCCAGGTTTTAGACAGTCTCCACGGAGACCACGCAGGTTTTAGACAGTCTCACGGAGACTACGCAGGTTTTAGACAGTCTGCGGGCGCCACGGAGACTACGACCAGGTTTTAGACAGTCTGTGGGACGTTACAGAGACTACGACCAGGTTTTAGACAGTCTCACGGAGACTACGCCCAGGTTTTAGACAGTCTGAGACTACGTCCAGGTTTTAGACAGTCTCACGGAGACTACGTCAGGTTTTAGACAGTCTGTCACGGAGACTACGACCAGGTTTTAGACACGGGACGTCACGGAGACTACGACAGGTTTTAGACAGTCCACGGAGACTACGAGTTTTAGACAGTCTGCCACGGAGACTACGCCCAGGTTTTAGACAGTCTGCGGGACGCCACGGAGACCACGCCCAGGTTTTAGACAGTGCCACGGAGACTACGTCCAGGTTTTAGACAGTCTGCGGGACGCCACGGAGACTACGACCAGGTTTTAGACAGTCTGCGGGACGCCACGGAGACTACGACCAGGTTTTAGACAGTCTGCCGCCACGGAGACTACGAGTTTTAGACAGTCTGCGGGGACGCCACGGAGACTACGCCCAGGTTTTAGACAGTCTGCGGGACGCCACGGAGACTACGCCAGGTTTTAGACAGTCTCAGAGACTACGTCCAGGTTTTAGACAGTCTGCGGGACGCACAGAGACTACCCAGGTTTTAGACAGTCTGCGGGGACGGAGACTACGTCCAGACGATGGTTACTACATTTCCACCTCCTGCAGTGTCGTAGCGTCTGTGCTCATTCACACTGAAGCAGTGAGTGATTCAGTTTCTGCCTCCACCCTGACGAGCTGCCTTCAAACAGTCTGCAGTGTCACACACACACACACACACACACAGACACACACACTCCTCCCGCTCGAGCCCCATCTGCAGCTGCACGGCGTTATAAATATTTTGACCTTTCACCTCTCCTCCAGCTACACTGAGAAGGTGGAGGCGAGGACAGACGGACGGACGCTGCATCAAATGGCTCTGAGAGCGTGCACGGACGACAGCAGTGCACGAGGATGCTGCGGGAAGACATGAGAGTGTGTGTGTGTGTGTGTGTGTTGCCACCTGTGCCTCCTCAGCTCTCCCACAGAAGATAATGAAGCAAACGTCTTCATTCAAATCTGAAGAGCTCGAGATGAAAAATGGACGACGTCGAAAATTTAATCAAGATTTCATGAAACAACTTTCAAAAATAAACTTTTCTCCAATAAAGATCTTTTATCGTTTGTATATTGACTTCAGAGTTTATTGCTTCATCATATAAACTGGATGATTTCCAGGTGCCGAGCATGACAAACTGCATCTTCATCTGGATCTCTGACAGACGCAGAGCGGCGACATACAGCAGGTCATGGAGCAACAAAAACAGATTTGTTTGTGTCATCCGGACTTTGGTTGATGTTTTATGAGTTTATTTCTCGTTATGGATGAGTGTTTGCATAAACACCGTGAACCTGTGTCAGATATCTGTATGTGTTGGCCCGCAGCAGCTGTATTCACTCAGATACTTTAAAGAACTTCTCACTGTGGAAACATCAGCAGCGGTCGTCGGTTGTTGGTTTGACGGTGGCCGGCTGGGAAATGTATTCTACACTAATGAAACACGAGCTTCACATCTGATGGAGTTCATAAAACAACCTGTGGACGTGCTCGCTGTTGATCAGAGATCACAGACGGGTTAAAAAGAGACAGACTCACCATGATGAGAGAGCTGAGCAGCATGGTCTGGATCCGCTTGGTGCCCTGATTCCTGAGTGATTAAAGAGGAAGAAGCTCATCAGATATTCTGTCAGAACAACGTCTCACCATCTGAACTCCACTTCACACGTCCAGCAGCTGCAGGTAACTCGTCTGGACCACGACGACACACAAACATTCACAAAGAGACAAAACTGAGACGAGGTCGAGCTGATCGTCACCGCCCTAACCTGAAGATACTTTCTGATAATTCTTCAGAGTTCTGGATGTATCGTCCTGGTTTGGGTTCTATCTTCTCATCTGGACCTGTCGCAAACACCACTGGTGAAAATGACGCTCCGTCACGGCCTTTAGGGGGCGCTGTGCAGCTTTCAAACAAACATTGGATGAATAACTTATTAATGCTGCTGATCTTCAGACACAGTTTGTGTTTGTTTAATGAGAGGAAGGTCTGCTGGCTTCTGTGCTGAAATTCAACTTTAAATTTCTCAGTCTTGGTCTCATCTCAGTGTCAGAGACAAAGACCAGTCCAGACCACAACTGTGGCACTTAATAAATAGATTTATTTGTCTCTGTCTCGATTCACTCTGGTCTTGGTCATGACTTGGTCTCTGAACGTTCACGTGACTGTCTGAGGAGCAGCAGCAGCTCTCGAACGCTGACAGGTTAAAACGCTGTCTGACTTCCACTCAGACAACAACGACGAGCTGCAGAGTCAGATTTCTGTCCGCCGACAATGACCCGAAAAGGAGAAGAGAGAGAGTCTGTAGGTCTGTGAGGAGGAGGAGGAGGAGGAGGAGGAGGAGGAGGAGGAGGAGGGGACAGTGCTTGTTTGATTTGGGATTATCTGTTCTTGCACTCCTGAGGCCGGAGGGATTAGCTTGTTTTTCTTTTTTGAGACGGTCGGCCGTCGTCTCAGTGACCCGGGAGCTGAAATCACTGCAGGGCATCCAGGAGGTGACGTGAGGACAGATTAAGACACAATTCACTTTGGATGAGACAATGAGACAGACAGACAGACAGACAGACAGACAGACAGAAGATCACATCTGACTGCACGTGTTAAATTAAAGAAGTTCAGCTGATACTGGAAAAAATAATCGACATGGATCCAAGAAGAATGACGTGACCGAAGGTTTCTTCAAGTCTCGGCCAAACAGGTTATGTAACAAAAAAAAAACAAATCTCAGATAAATCTGCAAAGTCGATTTATTAATTAGTTTTTAACTGTTAATCGGCGTCTTCAAAGTTTGATGTCATTATTCTGCAGTGACACTCCGATCACGTCGCTGTTTTGCTCCGTCCTGCATCGACTTCAAACCCAGCGGGAGCGTTTCAGAGCGTTTCTCCCTCCAGACTTTGTTTACTGGCTCAGATTTGGTCATTTTCCTGGTTCATGTTCTTCTAAACATGCTTCTACGTTGTAAATAAGCTACGTACTTCATTTGTTTCTCTTTTGTCTGTTTTTACGACCGGCAGTTTGCACAGAGGTGTTTTATTTTGAAAATCCAGCGGATGCTCTATGCTGTTCCTGTGTCTGGCTTCCTGTCAGCTCGAGCTGCTCTGTGGAAATTGACGCGGGCTGCTCGCGGCGTCCGTCAAATATAGAACAGCGTTGAATTCAACGCGGAGCCGAGCGGAGGCCCGCTTCTGTGCCGCCTCTGAACCGGACCGCGGCGGAGCCGGTGGGTTTGAAACATTGACTAGAACGGCCGGTAGATTTTGGTGGTGAGTGATGATTCCTGGAACAGATGATGAAGATCTGATCCACAGACCATCAGGTAGCATCGCGAGGAGCTCGATCGACAGCCGTCATCCAGTCCCAGCGTGCGCTCAAATATCAGCTAACAGACACAGTTACATAGACGACAAATCTCAAGTCAAGTCTTCTTCCAATCGAGTCACAAACCAATAAAACACAAAGACTGAACGTGTCTGATTGACAGCTGACGTTTGCAGCTAACTCGCTCATCGTTACGTAAGCGGTGCAGAGGACGTTTGGCCGGCGCGTCGGTCAGTGTCAACGACTAATTTCTACAAAACGAGAAACTTAACGATCGAACTGAATTCTTCTCTCTGTTGTTGGATTATTTCTCACAGGAGAGTTTCTATCGTCACTATCGGAGCTCTGTCTCTCTCACAGAGCTGTCTGTGTTAACCGGGAAAGAAGAGCCGGAGTGGAGCCGAAGAGTCTGCAGCCAAACTGTCTCCACATGCATGAGAATGGGCTTTTGTGAGCTGCGAGCTGATTGGCTGATGTAGCAGGTGGAGGGGGTTTTTTTTTGGATAATGAATGTGTGACTCACCCAATCTTGACGGTGTCCAAGGTGTGGCAGGGGGTCCCGTACACGGGCACTTTGCCCATGATGAACATCATGACTTCAGCTCGCTGGTAGTCTGGCAGGTTTCCACCGAAGAAGCCTGGCGGGAGGAGACGATGAGTAAGAAGCCCGAGAGTTAAAACACTCGCACACAGGTGTGTGTCACAGCTGAGCTCTAATAAAAACAGGAAGTGAAGCAGGAAGTGGTACCGATGGTCTGGATGATGGCGTTCTGGACGATCCTCTCCTCGCTCTCTTTGCCTCGGCCGGACGAGACGCTGACGCTGGAGTTTCTCCTCGAGCTCTCGCCGAGCTCAAAGTCCACGCTCATCCTCAGGTGTTTGAGCAGAGTGTTGAAGACTTCCAGCACTGTGGGACCTGCACACACACACACACACACACACACACACACACACACACACACACACACACACACTGCATTAAGACTCAAGACTGGCCGAGTGTGTCCTTCCATTAAAAATGCCACAAAACAGTTTTTCATGTTTGTGGGTGAATTCAGGATTTATTTCAACCAAACCAGCATAAAGACTGACAAAGACTGGCAAAGACTGACAAAGACTGACAAAGACTGGCAAAGACTGACAAAGACTGGCAAAGACTAAGAGAAAAAAAATAATATAATATATAGTATGATATATCGTATAGTATAATATATAGTGTAGTATATAGTATAGTTGGTATAACAGTAACAGTTTTGTCTGTTCACTCAACAAAAAGGTGTATTTTTGTGTTTTTGATGGAGCTAGGCTAACATTTCCCTCTGCTTCCAGTCTTTGTGCTAAGCTACGCTAAACACAGCCAGGATGATCTCTACCGGACACACACATGAAACTAAACCAGCGACTCATCGATGACAGTGAATCTAATCACAGGTCAGCGTCACATCACAGCTGTTCTACACAGAGTCACATCTGGATCACAAACTTCCTCCACGAGTTCAGACTGAACAAACAGAAACACGTACATGTAACAAAGTACTCTATTACTTTGACTTCTTCAGGTGTCGATGAGCCGACTCTAAAATGACAAACTGATCTGCAGTGTTGTTTAATGATCACTGCAGATGTTGCTGTTGCTCGCCATCGTACATGTTTCTGGTCTGCCTGGCATGAACGTGCATCAGATCCACATTCTGAAACTTACAGGGGAACTTTGTTTCCTCATTTTTTGTGACTCTGAGCGTCAGACTGCAATCTGATCTTTACAGGTGACTGTTTCTGCTGCAGATTGTTGTTAGAAGTGTCTGAACAGACGTCACGCTCCAGAAAAAGTCTCGTCTGAAGTCTCGGGAGAGGTCAGGTGACTTGTTGCAGGATGTTAACAGTAACAAGGTGAGCGTAGTGATGCATCAGAGGGAATGTTTCTGCTCTAAGTACATGAATACACACTCTCTGTGATTACCCATGATGCTCGTTGATGCCAGGCGTGTGGTGTGGGGGAAGCGTGCGGCTCTATTCACTGTAAATGTGACCAAAGCGTCGTCATACTGTACCGAGCCACAGATTGGGCGGAGTCGTGGTTCCACTTTCAAAGGTGAACACGTCACTTGGTTTGCTCTCTTGAATCATTCCTATCCATAAGTAGATAGAAGTGAATACAAAAACAGTTTGGTACGCGTCCACGTGAGGCTGAGAGCAGCGCGGTCGACCCAGAACGCGGAACACACTCAGCGGCCTCTTCGTTAGGTACACCTGTCCAACCCAATGTGATCCAATACGACATCCCTGACAGGAACTCTGAAGTGTTTAATCATATCAGAGCCGTTTTATTGGATCGTCCAGGTGTTCCTAATAAAATGGCCGCTGAGCGTTCATCTCATCACCATCGATGGACAAGCTGTCCCAGCTGAGCCGGCCTCAGAAGATGGATGACGATTTCTCTCTTCATCTCTCCTCAAAGCTTGTGTTGAATTATTTTTAATAATCAGGTAATTAACACATGCAAACAATGTTTTTACTTTCATGTTCATCAGAAATAATCAGATTCATAAAGATGCAGTCTGATCTGTAACAGCTTTTAAAAGTATTCTGCCGTCTTCGTTTCATACACTCTTCTCATGTCTCGTATCTGCAGCGAGATGTTTCCATCAACACTTCGTCTGCTGAAGCTCATTATAGAAACATACAGGCTGAATTATTTTTAACTCACTGCTGCAAATGAAGTGAAGCAGACTCATGAGAAATAATACAGAAAACAACCGACGATAAAGATTTGTCTTTTCTCCATCTGATATAGAGATATATGAAATATTTGAATTGATCTGAGTTTTGGACAAAAACAAACAATCTGTATCGTCACCTTCAGGCTCTTGATTATTTGCAGCTCACATCTAAAATGTTCTGTTTATTATGAAGTTATCTTTATCATTACAGTATGTTTGCTGAACATTGGAGTAACAGTTTCAGTCATGTATTGTGTATAAAGAAGATTTGAGCGGGATGCTGTGTAAAGAATGATTTGATGTTTATATAATGTAAAATAAAGAGGAAAGTTGATTTGATTCAAACTATGAACAGATTTTCTAAAAAATAGTTTGGCAGGATTTGTTCATTTATTTATTGACCCTCTTAATAAAATATGATTAAATAAAAGAAGCCTTGTATCTTGATAAACTATAAGAGTAAAAGTAGAATAACATTAAGTATAAGACCAGCACTGGGAACCTGGTCCGGTTCTGGAACTCACCCACTGAGCCTTTGGCAGCGATGGCCACCGTCTCGAGGAGGACCTGGACGATGCCGGCTCGGACCCGAGGCGTGTTCTTGTTGTTGGTGTCCAGATGATTGAGAACCTGCTGGATGACGTGGTGGGAGTGCTGAGCCTGGACGACCACAAAGACGGAGAGGAGACCAGATAACAGTTAATGTTGTTCAGTTAATGTTCATGTTGAGCTGAAGGACGGTGAACTGATGTTTACCGTCAGTGTTTTAGAAATGTTTCAGAGTGTAAAGAAACTCGTCGTCTCTGCAGAGAAAGATCTGAACATTTCGTCTCCCGACAGACGAAACGTTCAGATCTTTCTCTGCAGGACAAACTCGGGGTGCGTTTCTTTCTCGTCACTGAGATCAAACATGCACCCGTCGCCGTCTCCAGACAGGCAGACCAAACGCCCCCACCCGGACAGATCAGAGACACGAAACTCTGCCAACACCTGTCACACACACACTCAGTGCAAACACACACACACCTGCACACACAAACTGATTGGACAGAGTCCGCTGGGAGAAAGCACTTCAACAAACCGACAGAGAGAGAGAGAGAGCGGGTGGAGGTCTGAGAGAGGTGGAGGCTGGAGAATGTGATTGACAGCAGTAATAAGTGTACCAACAGTCTGTGTGTGTGTTCGTGTTTGTCCTCTGCTGGACACGAGAAGATAATTACTCTGGTAAATAAATTAATCTAAAATCATACAGGAGTGTTAAACCTCTGGAAGTTTGTATTTCTCAATGTGAAATATTCATGAATTAAATAATAATTAATAATCAATGAACTCAGCTGATCCACCTCGATCACTATTCAGGATAAAAACAGTTCTGATGAAATGAATTTAAAACCGATGTCAAAGGTGTGATGCTGACCTCAGCAGCCCTCCGACAGCGAGCCTTATAAAAGTGAAGGCTGTGTTTGGGGTTCGTAACACTCAGTCTGACACCAGCTTTGATGGAGGAACCTCTGACAGGCTGAATTCAGCTGAGTTGAGGTGGAAAAATAAATAAGAAAAAGGAGTGAGTTTCAGAAACAGAGTGATCATCTGTGTTCTCCATCTGCCTGTGGAGGCTTCAGGCCTCGGGCTGCATGACAGCTCGTCGAGATGATTGACAGGTGCCGGAGTGATATCCAAGAGAAAGAGGAGGATGGGACCAACAGCACACCTCAAATATAACAAAAACGTCCATGACACACCTTTAAAGTCATGCTAATGTAGTTCTTTAAAAGTCCAGACAGAGAAGAAACAGCGTACCTGGATGGAGTACATGATGATTCTGAAGCAGGAAACTGCAAACTCATTGGGGTCCCACAGGTGGTGGTTGTCCAGGTGACTGAAGACAAGAGGAAAAATAAATCGTTAATATTGACGGCAGCATTAAGATGTGAACACACAGACTCAGTATTGTTGTTGTTGTCGAGGGCTGATGGACAAAAAAACAGATTCAGACAGAAAAGTTGAGGCTGATACTGATGTATGTGTTGTCCAGTTATCATCATGTCTTATAAATGATGTTAAAGGACTTTAAATACTGAGACAAACACTTGAACTCTTGAAAACACTTGAACAATGTCAGAGTTTGACATTTAATTTGTTTCTCTGACAAGCGATACAGAAGTATCCGCTGCTGTACCACCGGATTAGGGATGCTACGATGGTACATTACAGTCTGAAAAATCACGATTTGACTGAATTTATTTCACAATTTGCAGTTTAACTTCAGTTAAATAAGGAAATGAAGACGTGTCATGCCTGTGAGGGATTACGTGACGCTTTGGTGAGCATTAGAACATCAACAACAGCTGTTTACTCGCTTACTTGATTGCAACACTTGGTGTAGCTGTAGTTTGCTTGTTTTTTTAACTTTTCTTTGTAACTTAGAGCCAGCCTCGGAGTTCAGGACCCTTCTGCTATCGAATGACTCTTTTGTGTTTAACAGTTTGATTCCAATCATTAGTTAATGTGATTTAAATATGACAATCTGGCCATAGTATCATACATCACAAAGAAGATATGGACATATATCACACTTGATCACGTGTAGTTTATGTTTTCTAAGTAAAATCTGAAAGTTCTGAGGGCATAAAACCAACAACCTGTTTGAAAGTCAAATTGAATTTTGCATTTGAAGAATCGTGAGAACCTAAAAATCACAAAAATCAAAAATATAAGATTTGATGTGAGAGAAAAAAAAAGTCTGTACCGTCTTGGCAGTTTTGTGTTTTAATGAAATGTGATTATGTCTTGCAGTGTAAATACAGTGAATACTGCAGCAGGTGGACAGTCAGTGCTCAACAATACTCCAGTACTGAGGCTGATATACCGATGTGGATATTTGAGACTTTAAAGAAACCAAAGATGGACAGCTCATCTGATCCTCAGTTGTTTTACATAAACACATTACAACAACATTAATATTTTTAACAGGATAACAGATTGAATTTCTTGCCACAGATCGGCTGACATAAATCAACACCAGTGCATCTGCAATAAGACAACGCGGTCGATATATCAGCTCGGCTCAGCACTGGTGTTAAGATTTCAGGCTTGGCAGAGATTTTTTGGTGTTTTGGTTTTGATTACAAATTAATCTGTTCCATAACAACGTAAAATTAGATAAAGAGCAAAATAATCATGCATATCCTTTAAGCCATAATCATGCAGGACTATTTAACTACAGATAAGAGCTGCCTGCAGACTCTGACGTAAAGATAGACAGATATAATTAGATAACACGGAGGAGGAAGACATCCCGCCGCTGATGTTGTAAACACACTGATCTAAACTTGAGCTGAGGCCACAGAGGTGAGACACACACGAGGTCAAAGGCTCTATAAAACATCACAAGAAGACGAGTGTGAGCAGCAGATGGAGGACGACAGATTTACTCATCTCTGTGGGAGCCGACCTGCAGCCTTCAAGGTAAAAACTGGTCTATTACATACATCTGCTATTTATGTCTGAACACACAGACGCAGGAGGGTGGAGGACTCATCCACCTGCTTACAGCAGGAGGAGCTTCAACAACAACAACGTCCAGATTGTTCAGCTGCAGCGTTAACTCAAAGGTGCAGATATTTCTCTTCTGGCTGAGGCTTTCGAACAGTTGCCCACAAACCAATGGGTGACGTCACGGTCAGTTAACACTTGAGTCATGAAGCAAAAGTAAAAATTTTGACCAACGTTATTACGATTCATCATCTGGAGATCATGAATATCTCAACAACAATCCATCAGATATTTATCAAACCGCTTCAGTCAAAAATGTGTGAATGTCATGGCGGCACTAAAGGAAACGTGACGCAATCACGACATTAGGGTTCATCGTCCGGGGACCATGAATGATACTAGTCCATATGGTAGATAGTGAAACACAGGCACTACGAGCTCTAGAAGAATTCTGGGTATCCATGTGCTACTATGATGCACTAACATTTAGTGAAAGTTGCGATGTCTCCTGATGGAAGCTCATTTTTCTAGGTAATATTATGTCAGTATAATATATCACGACTCGAACACAGTAATGTTTTTTCGTTGGTCTGTTGAATGTGCCAAACTGATGAAAAATTCAACTCCAACATATGAGACTGCGTCAAAGCGGGATGATTCACACACTGATGTTCACAGAATTCAAACAATAACATGATGAATTATATATTTTTATCTCCAGTAAAACGGTTATTGGCCATTTGTCTACATTTGTTGTAAATGGTCGAGATTCTGCACAAACTTTTCATGAACAGGTCGGCGAGTTCAAACCTACACAGGACGTGTTTCTATACATCATGACCGATGTGTTTATTCCATCCCTACAGGACAAACTTATGTAAACTTATTACTTTAAACCCAGCAGGTCATCTCGACGCGACTCTCTGATGCCTTTCATCCACAAAGTTGTGTTTGAATTAGAGAAGCTTCACATCGTCCAGATTAAAAACTTGTTATTAAATCAACTTTTATATGTCACAGGTATTTATTATGAGCTATTTATGAAGCGGATTATCAAACCTGCAATAAGCAGTATGGTTTAGTAATACATTATGGTGCCCATGGACAGGCAGCGTCAATCTTTGGTGTTTCATGTTGACAAATCTCTTATAAAGCTGATGTGTTTAAACATTCAACATCTGAGAACATTGTTATCTATAAAAACATTTTATTCCCCCACAGAAGAAACACCGTCTGAGTCTGTATCAAGTTAAAGTTGATGTAAGCTTCAGTATCGATCAGTGGGATTGATTTCGTATCATCGTGCGACATCATCACCTCCGTTAAACATTTACCTGAATACAGAAGCATTCAGTGAAAACAGAATGTGACAGCAGCCATTTTAAACGCTGTCAGGACTGATGGAGGAGGAGGAGGAGAAAAGAGGAGGAGGAGGAGAAAAGGAGGAGGAGGAGGAGGAGGAGGAGGAGGAGAGGAACAAGGAGACAGAAAGGATGAGAACAGTTCACCAACATGACGTCAATCCAAATCCCCCCAAACCCTCCCCACTGTTAACCCCAATCCCTGCTATTTATAGACTGAGGACGCTCCCCCTTCCTCCTCCTCCACCTCCTCCTCCACCTCCCTGCAGGAGGAGAACTGGTTTCACCCACAAAGACAGACAGACAGACAGACAGACAGACAGACTCGTTTTAATTGAGAGAAAAATTAAAGAGTGGTCTGCAGCTGAAGTTGTGAAATCATCAGAAGTGAATAAATTCATGTCTTTAATTTTTCTCTGGATTAAACAGCCGCTGTGCCTCTCGTCCACCTGTCCGTCTGTTTGTGGCTGAATCCAGGAGGAGTCATGAAGTTAAAGAACAGCCTGTTATAATATGGCCAACGGGTGAGCGGTGCGACGTCTGAAAAATGACCTCCAGTCAACGTTTGAGGTTTAAAATGAAATAAATGTGTTGGTGTGTGTTAAACGTCTGTAGCTGCTCTTCATCTGTCAGCTGTTGCATCGTGGGTAATGTAGGCAGCAGGGTTTGACAAGTAGAAGATGAAACATGAAATAAAAAAAGATGTCTGCTTCTCAGTATTCTCAGTATGTTGTTTCGTTGTTCGCCTCTGTGGTCGTTTTCAGTCTGCACGCCTTCATTACAAAATAAAAGCTTTGACTCATGAAGACCTGCCGTCATTTCTCATCAGTTATCTGGTTTACAGATGTTTCTGTCTGGCACTGCACCAGCTGGCCTGTAGGGGGCGCATGATGCCAGCGAGTCAGCCAGTGGTCAGAGCTGGAGGTGACACTGGGAACACAAACTGACGGTAACAGACTGGGAGTGTGAGGACGACACACTCGCTACAAATGCAGTTTATAAAGTGTGTGTGTGTGTGTGTGTGTGTGTGTGTGTGTGTGTGTGTGTGTGTGTGTGTGTGTGTGTGTGTCTGTGTGTGGGCAGACTTCCCTGAGACCCTGAGATGAGCGCTTGAGCTGTTGCTGGGTAAAACAAAGGATTGTGTCAGACTGCAGCTGTGCATAAACACTCCGTCCATCCATCCATCCATCCATCCATCCATCCATCCGTCCGTCCGTCCATCCATCCGTCCATCCATCCGTGTCCGTCCGTCCGTCCGTCCATCCATCCGTCCATCCATCCATCCATCCGTCCATCCATCCATCCACAGTGATGTTTTCAAACTGCTTATTTGATCAGAGAAGGTTTAAAAACCTGCAGAGGATTCAGCTTTTGTTTCAGCAGCGTTCATCAAATTAGCTCTGATGAACTGACGAGCTGCTGAAGAACATCTGGGAGCATCAGCCGTGACGCCCCGCAGACTGTCTAAAACCTGGACGTAGTCTGAATGACACCTACCTGTCAATCAAATTAATTCTGCATAACTTTAAGCCTTAATATAATTCAAATACAGGTCAGAAAATCTCCTGTGAAGTTGGACATTTTAACATGGAGACTGACTTATATGTTAACGTACTCAAAAAGTCAGACACTGAGAAGAGAGCGATGTGATGTCAGCTTTTCTTCCAGGAAGGAGGAAAGGATGCTGAGCTTAAACCAAATGAAGTGAAAGAGCTCGGAGGCACAAAGGAAGCCAAAGAAACAAAGTGAGAGCAGAGACAAACGATTAAATGCAGCTCGGTTCTTGAAGAGGCCCTACAGATGTCACGCAGACACAGTAATATTATGTAATTAATTGTTAATGTCAGCATTAAGAGGCTCGCTCGCTGATTGAATTTGCGAGCAGCAGTTGGTTACCGTTGCTACAACCCGTCAGCGACTGGAGGCTGGAAAAAAGCAACAGAACGTACTGAGAAGTTTCTGATGTCACAAAGAAAAGTGACGTCAAACTGAGCAAACGAGGAGCAGAGTTCAGCGTTGTGTTCAAGTCCCATCCATCAAACTGTCCCTTTGGTTTCTGGGAAGACTCTCCAGAGAATTAATTAGCGACAGCAATCACAGACAAACGGGACTGCGAGTCTAAATTAGTGTCAATTAAAACAGAAACGCCGTGAAATAATTCAGTCTGAGGGAGGAGAGCGACGGCTGCATCAATCCAACAACAAGGCTGAACAAATTAAACCAGAAAGGACGAGAGTGTTGCTTCAGTCTCTACGTGGAGCTGTCAGGACTTCTTACAGCTTCACCCCAAAAACTATCCTGACTATCTGACTGTCCACCACTGAGCCTGTCATGAGGAAGCGTTTCCTCGCCACCGTCGCCAAGTGCTTCCTCATGGTGGAACTGCTGGTCTCTGTAAATAATATTATGAAGAGTACGGCCTCGACCTGCTCTGCGTGGAAAGAGTCATGAGCTGAAGAAAAATCATCAGGCCTTCAGGTCACGTAACATTCCTTCAGCCATAAAAGGCTCAGTGTTAGCTCAGCAGTGATGGAGTTATTCAAAATAGTCATGCACAAGGAGAGTGATGTGTAATGTGTGTGTGTGTGTGTGTTCAGGACCATGCACCAACATTAAATCTCTCCAGCGTTACGAGGGAAAAGGCCCCTGGGAGCCCGTGATGTTCACACCGATAATGACTCCTCCACTCAAATGGCCCCCAGCAGCAGCACCACCCTCCGACTTTTCACACTCGATATTACTGCTGTCATTCCTGCCGACAGCACGGCCGAGCAGTGCAGCGATAACGGATGACGTCTCTTTCTCCACATGTTGATGTGTTGTCTTATCAACGAGCATTACTGCAATCAGCAGCTGCAGACCTCAGAGGGAGCGGCGTTAACGTGAAGACCTCAGAGGGAGCGGCTCTTGGTGACATCAGGTGGGCGTCGTCACAGCTCTCATGGTGACATGCTAACAGCTGAATGTTTTAGTTTTGAAGTATCCTGATGTGAACTGAAGGATTTCTGACCCGTCTGTCAGTCCAGCTCATCCATGTTGATGCATACCAACGAATCCAGTGACGTCACCGTCCCCGAAGCCGCCGAGGATGAAAGAGGCGAGGTGAAGCCCGGACTCAGAGCGGCTCAGTGGAGCAGAAACAGACTGTGACAGAGGAAATCTCAGCGGGTCTCGGCCGTTCACTCGGTAATTGTCCAATTTATGTGAAGCGTGCTGAGTGCAGGGAGCGGCGGTGGCGAGGATTTCTTAAATCCCAGGAGGAGAGAGAGACGGTCACCGGGTGGAGGCGGTGCGCCGCGTTCACATGGCGGCAGCCGCCGGAGCGATAAGAGAGCTCATTTAATTTCCTCTGCAGATCTGTGTGTGTGTGTGTGTGTGTGTGTGTGTGTGTGTGTGACAGGTGTATTTGCTGTCATGTAATAAATCATCTTTTGAATCTGAAAGCTGCACAGTTTCCTCCTTCTCCTTCGTTTGGCTTAAATCAAAGAGTTTTGAACTGAATACCGACACACAGATCCTGAAAATGAGTCTCGACCCTCTGACAGCGTGAATCAGGCTGAGAAGGATTAAACAATACAGACAAACAGCTGACTGCAGGCTGGACAAAAACAAACCAGGTGCGCCAGCTTCAGATGACGTGAGGAACAAGTTCAGGTGAGCAAACTCAAACTTGCTGCCTTGAACACTGAAGCCGCGGGGAGTTGTTCAAGAAGACGGATTAGACACACTAACTTCACCTCACAGCACGCAGGAGTCTCCATGGGTTCGTTTGTCGGTGTTACTCGTGTGTACTGCTGTTTATCATTCAGAATTTTCCTCTCACGTATGAAACACATGAAAACATCTCACACAATAACTGAAGTGTGTGTGTGTGTGTGTGTGTGTGAGTTTTTGTCAGGAGGATTTGAACACATCAGTCTCCACACTCACACCAACACGGGTCGGACAGCGTTGTTCATGTTGCCGTAGGCCGCCCTGCCCAGCAGCTCTCTGAAGCAGCTCTCTGCCAGCGCCGCCGGGTTTTCCTCGCCGTCCTGACCGGCCACTGAAGGCGTGCTGGGATGCCCCGCCCTGTCAGAGAGAGAGAGAGAGAGAGAGACACGTTTAGGAAGTGAGACTCGTCCATCGCATCATTTCACAAAGACAGTGATCTCTGCTGCGTTAGCATGTCTGAATATTATCCGCAATATCCTAAAATTACAGCACAACACGAGTCTGCATGAGAGAATCTGTAAAGAGAGCAGAGAGCAAAAAATCACATTCAGAGGAAAGAAAAGAGAAACCTTCAGGAGGAGAGAGCGAGAGAAGAATGAACGACTGAAGACTGAAAAGAAATCAATGAGAGCCGCAAAAAAAAGGAGAAATCAAATGAAAGAGTATCGACCAGCCTCAATCAATGTGTGTGTGTGTGTGTAGTCAATCAGTCAGTCTACATCAGGAGATGAAATACTGCAAAAATATGAGGGGAAAGAAATCGAACCAAATAGTTTTTATTGATTTAAGAAATCTGAAACATTTGACGACTTTTATATTTTTCTGATAAGCAGCAGAGACGTTTCTAACAGTCAAACAAAGGCTGGAAGATTAAAATACATGGATACAAATAAATGTCAGAAAATAGAAATTTGCAGAGAATTTACAGATTTTACCTGAATTATTACCTGATGAGCACTGACGTGTTTTTA
Organism: Miichthys miiuy; assembly: GCA_036365135.1. NCBI lineage: Eukaryota > Metazoa > Chordata > Actinopteri > Sciaenidae > Miichthys > Miichthys miiuy. The sequence continues at coordinate 1,239,279 of CM071617.1, forward strand.
CAACAGTTCATGTTGTCGGTCACAAATGTACAATTCTCAGTGTATCTCAGGATCTTGCTGTTCGCATGTCTCAGTAAGCTGAAGTGTTCGTGGTTGTTCTGAAGGTGGAATAATCGTCTGACGGCTTAATGAGGCACATTTTCTCCTCAGGAGACATCCGTCATGGAGGCACGGCTGACCAATCACTGCATGACCTCCCTGTGGTGGGTTTAGACCCGTCCACCTGGGAGGAGACCCGAGGGCGGACCCAGAACCCGCTGAAGGGATTACATATCTCAGAATGACCTGGGAACCCTCAGGATCCTGCAGGAAGTGCTGCCATATGGGCTGTTCTGCAGACCACCTTCAGTAATTTAAATCTGACGCGTGTTCATCTGCTGCGGATATAAAAAGCTTCGTGTGATTTCATCTTTCAGAGAGAGGTGGAGGAAATCCAGCAAAGCAGCATTTTCTTGGCTGCTGATCTCTGCAATCATTCCCTGATTTTACATCCTCACAAAAACTCTTGATATGTTTTACATGAACGGGACGCTGCGGTACAGATCTTCTTTTGAAAAAACACCTGCTACAATCAAACTCGTTAAAGAGGAGAGGCACGCGGTCCAGCTTTAGTTTTAATGACTGGTTTTACAGTGTGTCAGTGCACGGATCTTTGCTGGTTCACAATAAAACATGAAAAGTCTTTGTATGAAACAATAATCACAAATCAAACTGGACCGATGATACGAGCTTCCGATGCCTCCGTCACGTACACACGTACTGTAGCGATGGATAACCCCGAGCAACAGCCCAAAAAGTCCAGATTCATAGTTCGCCTGTTCCAACTCCGTCCTCTGACTTAAAAACGACGAGGAGTGACCGTGAAACCACCGACCCAACGATGACAACGGCGTGCAGATCCGACTACGAGCGGTAAAACTCACTTCGAGACACGAGGCTTCACTTGGGTTTATTTCTGCTGGTCAATAGTTGCACTGAGTCTCACACTGAGTATTTCTTGTTTGCTTCCTGGAGTCCTAAAGACTTTCTTGTTGAGATAAAGACTCTTTCATTGTTAGCTGTGTATCGAGCTCTGATAACACACTGTGGTGAACTTCAGTGCTGCTGCCTTTTGAAATACCTGGTTTGTCAGTGATTGTAAAGACCTGACGTCCTTTGTGGGGTCAAATCATGGCTCCACATAGATTCTGCTGGTTAATCAGATTTTTGGTTGTTATATCGGTCGACCTGTAGAAGCTTCTTTCTTCTGATGTTTGAATGATAAATAATTGAATGTGTCCTGCTGCAGACATTCCCCACCACCACCTGACCAGCTCATACCTTTGATTTTATACCACGTTTGTGAGCGTCTTCATCATTTTCAAGTTTTAACAATGTTAGGATCAGGCTGAAGCTGCAACTTTACTTTACATCTGAGTGCTGCTGATAAGAAACAATAAGAAACTCTGCAATAAAAACATTTAGGATCCAACAAACCGACTAAATTACGGTGGATTAATACGATGCAAGAGGAATGAGACAAGAAAGAAAAAGGATGAAGTGGAAGCAAACGACGAACACAAAGATGACAGGAATCAAGAGTGATGGAGGGAGACGGAGAAGAAAGAAGGAGGTGGAGAGTCAATAGAAACTAAATCAGGATCTTGATGGACTGAAGCAGATGAGAGAAGAGCTGCACGCTGCAAAAAATAAGGAGCTAACGATGCAATTTTACCTTAAAAATCAAGATTCATGAGTCAATCAAACGACTTCATTCAACAGTTTTTCAGTCACGTCGTCATGAACCAGGGTCAGAATAACCACAACCTCCTTCAGCACGCTGTAACAAAGTGTAACAAACCAACACGTACTTCTACCTTTGATTTTCAGAGAAGTCCAGAAGAGGTCACTTGTAAACACAATGTAAACACGAGTCTATTTTAAGCGGTTCGATAACCCGTGCTGTCGTCGGTCTCTATTAGCTTTCGATTTTTGTTCCACCTTGTTGATCCTGCAGCCAAAGATAAAACTTGCATGAGTTTGTCATCTCCTGCGGAGCTGCCAAGAATCCACGCGGCAGTCCTGGCAGAAGACCAAGCAGGCCTCCTGACACGTGTTATATTGATAAAATAATGCAATAGTAAATCACTTCCACGGCAATAAGCCCGGTCACAGATGGACTGTAGGCAGCCGAGTCTCAGGAGGGAAACAATGCAATTACTGTCGGCCCACACAGGCGGTTCAGGGGAAATGAAATGCTTATTGCTTGTTAAAGGCAGAAAAAAAAGGAAGTGGGCTGGAGAGGTTTAATGAAGTGGCCACAGCGAAGTTAGTAAAGGTGCACATTGTTTGAGATGATTGATGCAGAAAAACGTTGAAGTCATTTAAATTCCAGACCTGCAGGCTTCATTTAGCTTCACGTGTTCGAATGAATCAAAGGAAATGATGCTCGGGATATTTAGGCACGTTCAATTTACTGTAATGGTGCCGCCTCGGCTTTGAGTTTTGGCCTTGGCTTTGATTAAATATTAAAAACCTCCATTGTTTTAGTAATAGCATATAATAAGACCAAACTCCTGCCAGAATAATAAAAGTATTTTGTAGTTGAAGTTTAAGTTTGGTTTTTGGGGCCTTTCAAGAGGACAGGGAGGTTATTCCACGGTTTGTGGGGCTGATAACAAGTTTAAAGTTTAAAGGACGTACCGGGGGACTGCTAGTGAAGCTTTGCTGCAGAATCATGGATGCTGATGATGTTTGTAGTGACATCATGTCTGCCGTGGTTAAAGCAGCAGCAGTTTCAATCCTCCGTCACGCGTTCAGGTTCACAGTACTACGTTAACCTGCAGCGATCCGAGCTCAGTACAGGATCACTGTAGTTTCCTGTTTCTCTGGGTCCAGACCTCCAGCGAGCCGACTGATCTTCTGGTCAACATCATGAAACATGAAACGGCGGTTTCTCGTTTGAAAAATGATCGTTCTAATCGTTCTTCAAGCTGTGCGCCGGTGTGGGTACCAGATCGGCTCGGGGTCCTTCATCTGCTGACGACGTCAACGATTGGGAGCACATTGTGATTGGCTGTAGTCATAGCAACTAGATAAACGCTGTACGTCGGAGAGTTGACGGAGTTGGTTTTCACGGTGTTTCAGCAGCTATAGAGCAACAATAAACTGTTGTTTTGACTGCACGCGTGTGTGGACTCATGAGAAGAACTGTGATTTTTCTGTTGGACATGTGTGTATACACATCTATCTATCTATCATGAAGATCGGGCGTGATTTAGTTTGAGTGGCGTTGCCGTAGATACCGTATTGTGTGACGTAACCAGAAGGACCCGGAGCCCATCAGGTACCAACACTGGAACCACTGAGGAGTAACAACAACAACGACCGCTATAGACAAGAAAGACGCAGCAAGCCAGGCTCACGCTGCTGGACTGTGGAGTCAAAACTGTTCGTGTTGGCCTGGTGACAGCAGTAATGAATGACAGATTCAGACGTAAATACGCTGATCTCCAGTGACTGACATCGGTTAGAGTGAAAGCAAAGTCAGAAACAAGCGAGCAGAGAGGCCGAGATGATGAAGAGAACCAGGAATAAAAAGTTGGAGGTCAAAGTCATTTTCAAGGTGGCGGCCTTAAAACACAACGCTGTGTGTGTGTGTGTGTGTGCTGACAACACAAGCAAGCATTTAATTGTGAAACAAGGAGAGCTTTTCTTCATTCTCCGAGCCTTCACCTCTGCTTTCTGCACGCTGCCCACGTCCGTCCTCCCCGAAAAGCAATTAACGGAATCAAACGCCCTTGACCGCGGCGGCTTCCCACCGGATCCGCAGAGGCTCGATTAGAGAGCGCAAAAAAAAAAAATGCCGCCGTGAGGCAAACCACGGCCGTGTGGCAGATTGTGTTTGTAGAAGAAGAAAAAACTAAACATGGTTCTTTCTTCAGAGGCCGACGTCCAAGTGTGTTTTTGTGCCTGACTCACACTATTAACCTGACAAACTCTGCTGATGGACAGAGCTGCTCGGAGGACGGAGGTCATGGTGGGCAGAACTGATGTCCACCTGCCATTTACAGGATGTTTCTATTCAAAGAGCTGCACGGACGAACTGAACAGTGTGACTGATTTGCACCACCTCGAAATATCCACAGAGCTTTATGCCTTCTTGTAGCTCAGTTTTCTAGTCTTCTCTGTGTTTCCAGAAAATATTCTGGTTCTCCACGTTGTTTCCGGTCACCTCTCTGACACCCGACCTCCCGACCCGACCGTGAGTTTATTTCAACCAAACCAGACGTGGTGATTGTTGGAACAGTGGAAAGACGAACCAGGACTCTTTGTTTGACCTTTGACATCTTCACTATTCGCTGCACTGCGAGCTAGAGTAAACCCTGCTGTTGGAAGTCTCCATCCTGGGATTTAAAGCCTCCACACACCTCAAACCTCATTATACCCGCTGAATCCTCAAACCGAGCTCCTGGAGTCCGTGGGAAGGAGGAAGGTAAAGTTACTGTTTTTGTCAATGAAGTGGTCTCACCAAAAGGTCTCTTTACGGATCCTTTCCTTGTTGTCAAGCACTTTTACTGTTGCAAATATGGTCCAGGTTGAAAAACATGTATGCCTCCTCCGTCAGCTTCTTCTCAAAAGTTCATCAACTCATTAGAAAGAGAGAAAGAGACTCCAGACAGACTGACTCTGCTTTCTGTGATTGCATGAAGCCGTGTGTGATTGCAGATGTGTGAACCGGGCGACAATGTGACAATGTGATGTGTGCTGCGTGATTACAGATGATGATCATGATGATCACCGTGCAGTTTGGACTCCGGTGATTGGGAGGTGACACATTTCTTCAGCAGGCTTCCAAATCGTTTCTCATATTTTCAGTCACATTTAGCAGAATAATAAACTCTTCTCGCCGCTCATGGTGGAAGTCTTCGGTTCCCTTTGAGAGGTCATTATAACTCGGTGCTGATCCATCTTCATTTCATTTCATATCACACAGTTTCAACAGCAACATTTCTTTCCAGAGATGATTTTCCAGACGGATTTCTCTTGAACTACTTTCTACTAAATCTAAATGATCTACATTGGTTCATCTTTAGAGGTAAGTAAGCTAAAACATCTTGATGTAATTTAAGTGAACTGACCTTTAAATAGGTTAAATATTTCAATTCTAACCCTCACTTAGCAAGAATGGACTCCAAACAACATTAATTAAACAAAAAGGCACGTATAAAACCACGTCACTACAGAACATGACGAGGAATCATCGTGGAGGACCGGTGGTTCGATGAATCTCGTACAGGGTTCAGACTAAATTAGGAAATGAAGAAATAAAATAAAAATGTAGCCAACACAGCCAAAGAGTTGATGTTAATATTTAATAGCGTGTCCTTCCTGTTCGACCTCACACTTCCTGCCTTCTCCTCCTTCAAAGAACGGACTTCCAGCCTCAGATCTGACTGAACTGATGTGCTCATTAAGTCGTATGAAGACCATTAGAAACGGATGGAAAGTTGCCATTAATGCAAAGATGATCCCCGCGGTGAGGAACGCACCGCAGCTGCAGGGATATATGCCTTATATAATTATGCATGGATAATGTGAAAGCTGCATTTCCATTTAAATCACGGTAGATTAGATGTGTTGATTGGACTGTTGGGGGAATTTACAGTCGGTTGATTAGGTACGTCCTGCACCTGAATCCACAGGTACGACACTGTCTTGTGACAGAGAACAGCACTCGTTATTTGTGCATCCCTCTGAGGACTGACTCTCTTTTCACGCCACAAACCCTCTCAGAGAGGACGGTCAGGGTTAACACCAGAGGCCTGACCTGTCAATTACCAACAGTCGGTTTCTTTGAACCATGAAGGCAATCTTCCTGCAGCCTTAACAAAGTAGTTTTAAGTGCCTGGACCAGACAAAGCCTTCACAATAGAGGTGGAAGGTCAGAAAACACTTGTTTGAGTCCTTTTGTTTGTTTTTTTCGCTGTGAGGTTGGAGGGCGTCGGTGGTGGAGGAGCAGCAGGTTCAGTCTGACCTTCAGACGGTTTCTTCTATCGTAGTACACACCAAAAAATGGCAAAAATAACAGCAAATATCCGTCCTTTCCGGGGCATCTGTGCAACTGTGCTCTGAAATATGAGTCAACCTTTTGTCAATGGATGGGAAACTAGGACGTAGGTTAGCTAACGTAACCATGGCCCTGCCTAAAAAGCACAGCCAAACATTCATGAAGAAGAGTTAAATCTGGGAAAACTGGACGTCTTCACGGATCTACATCCAAGAAGCTTCTTCAGTTCTTCCTGAACTTCTCAAAGAAAGACGACTGAGAACCTTTGCGCACTTTGATATATTCACGTGTGTCCAGGCAAAGCCATCGACGGCACACCGCTGAAGAGAGAAGGAAACAAAACGGTGGAAAGACAGCTCATTAAGTCGCAAGAAATCGTCGACAAAAGACGGCGAACCGGCAGCCACAGAGCTCGTCCACCAAAGTCGTTAATTTAAATCAGTGTTTGGGCTGAACAACTCACGACAACTTAAGAAAATAAATCTCCAGAAGAGGCTGCGAGCAGCGCACACCAGGGTGTTCATGAACATTTCAATAAACGGACCTCCTGTGACGCCGTCATGAATTTTTCCTCCCAGCTGAGGACGATGAAGTCTAGTAATGAATCACACACACTGTGTTCACAACGTGCTAATGTTTTTCAAAGGTCGCAGGTCACACAGCTTATCCTCTCTGTGTGTGATCACTTTGTTTTAAGTCTCCAAGAATTAAAATGCAAATATAACTCGCGGACCGCCCGCTGCACCGCGCCAACGTCCAGCTCTGCTCGTGGAGGGGAAACACTGCTCACGTCTTCTGAAGGACAAATGATGGCGGTCTACATTCAGACGCATGGGATTCAAACTGAGGTGAACTTCAGTTCAAACTCAGTGCAAAGGGAAGCTCGCAGGTTTTTTCATGTGCTAATGAAGTCCACGGCTGGTGAAGGTTGTTCTCAAGGTGACACTTCTCATCAAAGAGAGATGTCTGATGAGGAAGTTCATGAACTGAACGCTGTCATGTGTTTTAATGTGATTTCACCAGTTAAAGAAAGATCATTTCTTTATTTAACGTCTCTAATCAGTCCTGATCAAAACACGTTAACTAATCTAACATGACACAGTAACGAGTTATGTTAACGCTGTTTTCTGTTCGCGATGGACGGAGACGCCATCAGGCGACGCGGGAGGCGAAGTCTCATGTCGGAATAATGACGGCGGCCAGGGTCGGATCATATCCTAACCCTTTAATTCTTCCACATGTGAAGAAGAAGAAGAAGAAGAAGAAGAAGAAGAAGAAGAAGAAGAAGAAGAAGAAGAAGAAGAAGAAGAAGAAGAAGAAGAAGAAGAAAAAACAGGGTCCAAAAATAGATTTTTGTTCACATGGAAACCACCAGAATAGAGCGGAGAGAGGAAACCACAGTGAGAGAGAGAGGGGTTAAAAAGAGGAGAACAAAAGAGACAAATAGAGATAAAGGAGGAGGAGGTGGAGGAGGAGGAGTAAAGAGGTGGATGAAGAGACGAATGTGACGAGGAAAAGTGAGAGGAGAGGAAGGAGGGATAAAAAACTAATATTATATTAAATATACACGTGAGTACAATATGTATTCATGTGTTCATGATCTGTCTGTATGGAGACATTTCTACTGGGAAAAAGGAAAAAGCACAAAGTGACGTACGAATCTTCAGATTTTCACTTCAGTCAAAAACACGTGAAGATTTTAATCAGCGAGGTCGACTGGATAAACATCTGTATAAATACAAATCCATTGTGCCATATGTCATTACTTTTCCTCTTTCTTGTTGTCTTGAGATTTGTAGAGATGAGGAGGGTGAAGGGGAGAATAAAACAGAAAAGGTGAGCACACAGGTGAAACAAAGAGCTTCCTGTCCCGCCTCTCCCTCCTCAGTGTGATTCATGGTGAGGATTTCCTCCTTCCCCCGGACTGAAGGAGCCGAGTTTGAGGATTGAACAGGATATAATGAGGTCTGAGGTGTGTGGAGGCGTGCAGAGCGGAGGCTTTAATTCCCAGGATGGAGTTCAGGCGAAGGTTTATATTCCGTCAGCCGACGCGTCGATCCAGAGTGACTAACATCAGAGCCCACAGCAGGATTTACTTTAGATCACAGTGCAGGCGGTGAACGGTGAAGACGTAAAAGGTCAAACAAAGAGACGAGAAAACTGTCAAAGCATAAGATTTAACAGAAACAGACTTTATGTGCTGTATTCAAAGCCACCAGACTCCGTTCAGGAAAGCACAAACTGTTCCAACAATCACCAACTTTGGTTTGATCCATATAAACTCTTAAGTTGTCGGCGTAGAGGTGAACATATCGAGAGACGTCAGGCAGCGTGCAGGAATGTGGTGATGGGAAACGACCAGGCTGTCAGACTCAGCGACAGGTAGTCCGGTCACCTCAGCATCCAAAGGTTATGGAGTAACATACTGAGTACCATCCAGCCGGTTCCTGACCGGAGTTCAGAACCGCTCATCAGGGCATCAGATTGGAAGTGATACAAGAAACTCTTAGCGCTCGCCAACAAAGATGGTACCAAACACTGGTTCTTGATAAGTTCTCTGGAGAACCTTTTTTTGGGGAACTGAATGCCAAAATTTCAAATTCAATTCAGAATTTTTGATGCTTTTGGTGTTTGGAAGAACATTTTTATGTTTAATATTCTTTTAAAGGTTCTTTGGGACACAAAAGAGTTCTTTAAGTCCACCTCAGCATCGTGACCTGGTTTTAATAAAACGTATGGCTATATGCAGAACTGTTGATGTAGATATGAGCTTGTTCCTGAATTGGTTTCAGTTTCGTGCTGCATGAACCTCCATGAAGTTCGTCCTGGACTCAAAGAGACAGTAAAGAGCTAAAAAACCAAAAACAAAGACAGCCGACTGTATGAGTAATAAATCTCCTGCTGCTCAGATATGATACGAGAAACGTCTGCAGAGAGGAAAACAAGCCAAAGTTGATCAGGTGAAACTCAAGGACGGTACAGTAAACTGAGAAAAGTAATGAGTAAAAACACGTTCTCTGAAGTGCTGCACATCAGGAACTTTACTACAAACCCACCGTCACTTCACCCGGTGGTTTGTTATCAAGTTTGGCAGAATGGAAGGAAGGAATGGATGAACAGATGGAAGAAAGAATGAAAGGAAGAAGGAAGGAAGGAAACAAGGAAGGAAGAAAGAATGGAAGGAAGGAAGGAAAGAAACAAGGAAGGAAGAAAGGATGTAAGGAAGGAAGGAAGGAAGGAAGAACAGAAGTCACAGGTGCATTCTGGGATTCACAGGTGCATTCTGGGATTCACAGGTGCACTCTGACTCGTCCTCTGCAGGTGAAAAGTTTGATGTTGCAGGAAAAGTAGTTTACATTTCTGATTGCCTCGGGCGAGAACAGCAGCACTGCATGTATAATTGATTGAGTGTGTGTGTGTGTGTGTGTGTGTGTGTGTGTGTCGTACCTGTCCAGGTCGTCGCTGTCCTGCATGTTGAACAGCATGGATGGGATCAGTTTGTCCATGTGCTGAGGCTCCCAGATGATGGCCTGCAGCTCATCGTTCACCGTCTTCCTCACCACGCCCTGCAGACCTTTAATCCCGGCCACTCGGATCCTGAACACACACACACACACACACACACACACACACACACACACACACACACACACAACATATATTATATATAATATATATATTATAAAATATATTATATATTATAGAGGCGTTAGATCAGAAAATGTTTTTAGATGCAGTGACAAAGGATTTTTTGTTCTTCAGGTGTGAAAATGTGTTGCTAAAGATGCTAACACACAAGCTGGACAGGTCTAACAAACAGAACTGTGATTCAGACCCCTCCCACCGCCACCACGGGCTGTTCTCCCACCACGGGCTGTTCTCCCACCACGGACTGTTCTCCCACCACGGACTGTTCTCCCACAACGGGCTGTTCTCCCACCGTGGGCTGATCTCCCACCGTGGGCTGTTCTCCCACCGTGGGCTGATCTCCCACCGTGGGCTGTTCTCCCACCGTGGGCTGTTCTCCCACCGTGGGCTGTTCTCCCACCGTGGGCTGATCTCCCACCGTGGGCTGTTCTCCCACCGTGGGCTGTTCTCCCACCGTGGGCTGATCTCCCACCGTGGGCTGTTCTCCCACCGTGGGCTGATCTCCCACCGTGGGCTGTTCTCCCACCGTGGGCTGTTCTCCCACCGTGGACTGTTCTCCCACCATGGGCTGTTCTCCCACCACGGGCTGTTCTCCCACCGTGGGCTGTTCTCCCACCGTGGACTGTTCTCCCACCGTGGGCTGTTCTCCCACCGTGGACTGTTCTCCCTGCTGTCCTCTGGTAAGAGGCTCAGCGGCATCAAAGCAGAACAGCTTCATCCCCCAAGACTGTTAAACTCCCAACAACCCTCCCATACATATGACACTAGTCACTTTACACTGACACTGTGAACTCTATTGCACTGATACTGTTACTATCTGCACGATTCACATTGTCTGTTCACTGTTACAGTACATGCTGCTGCTACAATAATTTCTCTTTTTTTTTTAGCTGCTACATTTCTGTGAAAAAAGTCACAATTTTATTGTTTCTTTTTATATTTTATATTGCATATACTTCATATTTACACTGTTATTACCTTGTCTTATTCTGAGCCCGGATGTACACTCAGATGTACACTGTGAACGTGCAGCTGAATGACAGTAAAGTCTGTCTGAGTCTGATGTGTGCAGTAAACATTCAGCTCGTGTTTATTCAGTTTGAGAGTTTCTCATATTACTGAAGCTGCAGGGTTGACTCACGCCGCGTCCCGACTTTATCTCATTTCTGAGGAAAAGAACTCAACGTAATGACACACACACATACACACACACACACACACACACACACACACAGTCTAGCAGACAGGAAAGCCTCAGTCTCCGCAGAGCAGTGTTGGTCTCAGGACCAATCAGAGCTCAGCGAGTCTGACTTCACCGTTTACTATTTCTGTCTCCGCTCTCTGTTTCCAGTACGAGAAATAATATTAAGAACAGGGCGGCTGACCTCGCCTCGGGTCTGATCCAATAACCAACCGGAGAAATTCTATTTGGGAATTCCTCTCCACCTACGAGAGACGAGACGCCGCCGCCGGACGGGATAATGAAATACAGAAGAGGAGAAGCAAAGTGAGAAGTCCTACTGTTTGACTGTAACACACACCTGCAGCCAACACCAGCGTGCGCACACACACACACACACACACACACACACCTCAGCTGCTGCAGTGATTCTTCTGTAAATAGCTGCAGTAATACTGACGGAGGAGGAGGAGGTGTAATGAATGAGAGAGATGTCTGCAGGTATTGTTTTAATGCACAGCTGATCTGTGTGAGGATCAGAGCGTGGGCGAGAAGGCGCCTCGGTGTCACAGCCTCACCTGAGCCTCACTGACACCGCCACCGCCACCGCCACCGCCATCACGGAGCTATTTTTACCAGGCTAACGATCCGACAGGCGGGCGGAGAGAGAGTTCCTGTGTCGACACAACAATGGAGGATTGTTTCCCCGACGTCGAGCTGCATGAACAGGATAACTCTTCCCTTTTGTTAAAAAACTAATGGCTGTGCACACACACACACACACACACACACACACACACAATCATCATCACCATCAGTATTATTATTATTATTATACAAATCCTTCTATTTAGCCCCCAGCGGACATGTTATGGATACAACAGAGAGCTGACTGACTCGGTATCCACATAGATCTTTTATTTAAATATTTATTTAATAAATCAATTGAACACGGCTTTTTTTATCCTATTGTAGGCAGTAAAACCTGGGAAATCTAAGCTGCTGCTGGAGGTGATGTTGGACCAGTAGGGGTCCTAATAAATCCCAACGTCCCAGTGCAGTGCCGGGGGACGCTGTGCTGTGGGACCGATCCCATGGCGCTGACTGCAAAGAGTCGGGGGGTTCCCCGGTGAGTCGGCTCGCTCCATCTGGTCATTTAATCACCCCCCAGTGTAACTGCCTCCATGTTTCCATCGCTCTCCACCTCAAGCTGAAGTGTGGTGAGCGTTCTGGCGTATAGCGGCTGCCATGCCATCACCCAGGTGGGTGCTGTGCATAGGTGGTGGTTCAGGTGAGTTTCCTCCTTCCCTGTAAGCGCTCTGAGATAAACTGATATGTAAATGTAATCCATTACTCGTGTCACTCCACGGCGCTCTCAGCCTTGTTATTCTGCTCACCTTCAAATCTTCGTCGGTTTGATTTTTTATGTATTCCATCCTTGAATCTAAAGATATCTGTGAGCTGCTCGTGCATCTCAAACGATCTTCCCTCACACTCAGATTGCTGCTCGCTCCATCGGTTTTTAAACTTTGCACATCATCTTGTAAATCTGCAGTATTTTCTTCACTTGACAGCGGCTCGTAGATTTAAGATGAATCTTTGCACATTCTGATAAACGTAGCAACTCTTCTACTGTCAGATACGTCTGCACTCCCTGATCTCTTTAACTCTGTGACTTCAATACTGTTATACGGACGACTTCGTGATACATCGGGTGACCACAGCTCTCTTGTTTACACTCAGGAACAGCTGCTGGCATTAGGCAGTGCTAGCATACTCTCTGTGGACAGACTGGAGATCTCTGCTGAAGTTAGGAGAAGGAGATGGAGAGCTGAATCTAGGTAGGTTGGTTGGTAGGTAGGTAGATGACTTTATTGATCCCCGCAGGGAAATAACGTTGTCATAGCAGCCAGGTATATTTAAATACAATAAAAATACAATAGAATAAAATACTGAGGTAGCTACAAACGCAACAAAAACACAAAAAAACGACAGTAATACCTGGAGCTACTGCAACGACACGCAGCAAAGGAAACGTCCGTTGCTTGGTTACACAATAAGACATCACAGACAGGTAAACCTTCATTTCACCATCCGTGTGATCGCAGCACAATTCTCCTGTCAGAGATCCGTGTGGCCGTGAAACACAGATCAGGAGGAGATATATCTGATTATGTATTCATGGGATTCAAGTGAGAAGAGACCTGCGCTGGTGGAGATTGTTTTACAGACACTGCTCGAGCTGGATGTGCTTTGGGTTCAATCACACCAACAGCTTCATTAAAAGAGGAAGCTGTTTCTGAAAAAGTGTCAGAGCGGATGTGGACGGTAAAACGTCTCCGTACCAACCACAAAACATGAAACAGTCATGCAGTAACGTGCATACATGTCTTCATTTTGCTGCTGAACTCAAGCAGCTGATTTAAATTTCACCACATGAAGAGAACTAATCAGACAAACTACGAGCGGCATCAATGATCAATCAGCTCTTTCTGTATTAACGCTGATGACTGCTCCGGGGAGCTAAAGAGTGAAATTAAACAATTCATCATTTTGTTGTGGCCCGCCTCGTTTTGAGTTCAATATTTAGATGAGTTTTGTTTTTAAAATGAAGATAATTAAAGAATCAATTAGAGAGAGGGAGGGAGGGGAGCCGTTTGCTCTAATTCTTCCTCGGCGAGTGATGCAGCGTCTCTCTGGATTTAATCAGTAATCAATATGTCGTCTTGTTTTGAACTGTGAGGATTTTTAAGCACTGCAACATGGTGGTTGTTTCAAAGTGTTTCCATCTGGCAGACGAGCCAAGGCGAGTATCTCAACTCAGGTGATTTCAGATGGCGGCAACAGGAAAAGACAGGACAAATCCAGTCAAACTACTGTTTTCAACGTCAAACGTGGACGTCTACCGTCTCTAAACCTGGATGCGTTCTGCTCTAACTGGATCCTGGAAATACCCAAATGAGAAATTGCAAAATAAAATCAGTTTGAGCAGTCAGGTCAGGAGGATATTAGTGCTAAAAGGCTGGTTGCTTTAGGTTGGATGAAGGAAGAAAGCGTCTAGATGTAAATAAAGTTCTGAGCTGGAAAAAGTTGGATTCAGGCGCTGAGCTACAACATCTGTGAAAGAGCGAGGTCTAAATATTAAAACAGTTACACAAAGCTATGTGCCATCTAATTTTTAAAGTCCTGATGATGTGCTGTCAGTGTGAATACTGGATTTTAAAACAATGGTCATAACAGTGTTATGAACAGAACAGTAAGGGGCCCAGTGTTGAACCCTGAGGGATCCCACATGAACTGCTCTCAGGTAAACATGATAAAACACCTACAAACGCGACTTTAGCTGGAGCGGAGATTTTCGTGTGTCTCTGTGAGGAGCGTCTCTGTCCTCTTACCTGGTTCTGGTCTCAGTGTCTTCATGAGTGGAGTGGCACATGGCGCTGAACTGGGACACGAAGAAGTCGTAGCGGCGGTGATAGGACGGCGTGTCCTCTTCGATGTTGGCAAACTTCACAAACTATAGAGAGAGAGGACAGAGTGAAGGAAACGTTCATTAGTGTTTGTTTTTATGGTCTTAACGGACACAAAGAAGAGACGCGCTGATCAGGTTCATCATGATTTAAATGCTCACATAACAAACTTTTACGCTCTTTGAAACATCCGTTCACTGTCGTAGAAGATTTTTGAGAACACGGACACACAGTTAACGCAAGAAAAACAATCAGACTAACAGATACAACACAACGAGCTGCAGGAAAGTCTATCTGAATCTGAGTCAGGTTGATTGCCAGGCTGTAGCTTTTCACACACAAGGAATATAAAATGAAATGAGCTGCGCAGTTCGTGCAGGAATGTGCAAAGATATTCGGCAGATAATGTTAAAGATATTTGTTAAAACGATGTCGTATGATTAAAAAAGAAAAAGACCTGACCCAGGTTAGCACGTCCAGGATCATCTGCTGTAACACCAACCAACAATGAACGATGTTAAACTCGATTCCAATTAACACGTTTCAGATGTGAACAGTAGCGTTGAATTCGTGCTCGTGCTGCGAAAACTCTGTTTGAGCCTGAAAATGTTGCAGCTCGTTAAGAGGAGAAAAAACAGAATATCGTCACGCTTCCTCATCGTTATTACGTCTACAAGCATCAAATGACCTCTATCAGCCTGAACTGATGTTCAACTATGTGAGACACAAAGCTTCACTCGAGGAAGTTTCCAGTGACTGAGAGTAAAAACACCTTTGTCATATCTTTGGCACATGAATGGTAAGCGAAGGTGATCATGATAATAACCATTAGAGAGCCTCCCCCTTTTGTCCGGCCTATAATTTCCTCCCTCCAAACAGGCGTGGAGTGTCCTCTGGAGAGGCCTCCTCGCAGTCAGCTGCACTCGAGTAGCCCTCCTCGCTACCCTATCATTGTCCACTGCAACAAATTGCCTCGGTACAGTTCAGCATTGCTGTCCAAAACCCCCCCAACGCTCTACCTGGTAATTTCCTCCCATTTAGTGTCTAACCTTTTGTGGGGGTAATGGCTCAGATGGAAGGAGGTATGGCGGCAGCTGGTGCACACACAAACGGCTTCCCCGACGTGTTGATGTGTTAAATCCAACACGTTACACACACAGGAGTGGACTAATTACTGGGTTGTGTTTATGAGGTGCTGCTGAGGGGGGAAACTCTGGTGACGACATGAGTGTGGGCAGCTGAATGGACCCACGTCGGTTTTATTCTGTCCTGAATCAATATTTACATCACAAGCTTTCAAAAATATACCCAATAAAAATGAAGGTCACAGGACAAGTGGACGATTTCTTTTGCCACGCTAGTTTCCATGGCAACGTGAGTCACAACTTTGGTCCACACTGAAATATCTCGACAACTATTTGATGGATCGTTATCGTTACACGGTAACTAAACGAGCACGCTGACTATACATTCAACTTAAAGCTGTATCGTAGTCTTACAGAGCTGCTGCAGCTCAGGCTGCCTCATGAAGTCTGTCTGTAACGTGAGCAGACTGCACACAAAGTCAAATCAAGACCTGAAAATATTCAACTTTGAGCGAATAATTTGCACAACATTTTGCAGCTCTGCAGAGCATCATGTGGTGAGGACCAAGCGGCAGACAGCTGCTGAGTATCAGGAACAAACACCCGGACCGAGTCGACCCAGATTCTGGTCTGACCCGGAGACATTTACCGGCAGGAGGAGAGCTCAGAGTTTATTCTTTAGACTTTCAGGATCAAAATGTGGATTTATCTTCACTCAAAGAATATCTGTCCATGTTGGGTTCATTAAGTATATAATATGAATATTTACTGTGTTAACACGCGTTAACTTCAGTGGTAACGCGTCTCTCAAAGTTTTGCGGCGTGCATCTCGACTGTTTTCAGCTTTTAGTCTCCGTTTCACTTGAAGTGAACTGACTGAAGTTCACTTGGAGAGGATAAGTGCTTTAAGTGAAGAGGGGGTAATTCTGGTTCGAGCCGAGGTTTCATCATGTAAATAAGACTAATCGAAAAGCGACAGGCTTCATGCCTCACAGACGCCTCGTGGCAAAGCAGTTAGCAAAGCGGTTCAACAGCGAGAAAATGAGAGGGTGATACAAACAGCAGAGCAATTTGTTTTGGTTCCCTCGGGCGAGTTTAAAGAGCTCCATTTAAAAAAGGTGCCATTAGAAAGTCTTTTACTTATCTATGCATACTGATGACATAACAAGAGGTAAAGACTGAAATCCATTTACAGACATCCACTGTGAGCCACTCAGGTTAAGCTGATCATTATCGAGCAGCAGCAGCACGGCGAGCGTTTGGAAACATGGCGGTCAATTATAAAATGGATGTTTTTCCAATTATGTCAAAGATTTTTTATTTCATACAGAGTTCAAATCCTCTTTGAGAGTCAAACACTCGTTTCCAGTTTGGTCTGAAAGATGTCTGCAGCTTCAGATTGGATGCTTTGGATGTAGAAGTTCCCGTCGACGCTCTGATTTTAAAACGTTAGAATCCATCGAAAGTGACGGGAATTCTCGTCTTCATCTTTCTTGACTTTATTAAAGATTTTGGATGAAAATATCTGGTTAAATATCTGTGAAAGAATAAACTTTCCAGTTACAAGTCCATCCATAAATTTTGTTTGACTCCTATAAAGATGCAGAAAATCTCCAAAGACAACAAACCAAACTGTCCGAGATATAAAAACTAAAGACGGAACATTTATGCATCTATGATTTATGTTTTTGGGAATTAATTCACTGTTTTACAAAATCAGATTAATTTGACATTAATCCATGTTCATATTTGATAAATAACCTGAATTTCGATTAGAGCCAAAGAAATGCAGAATACTAATTACTAAAAGCTTTGCCAAGAAAATGTGAATTATTATTTTGGAAGAATGAGTCTCCTCCAACTTTTGAGTTGTTCCTCAGTCAATTAGCAGAATTTCTGCTAACTTTGGAGAGGCGTGGACGTATTTTTTAGGATCTTTGGCTCCGCTAATTTCCCACCTTGAAAATGATTCGAGATCCATAATTCAGAGGTGCCTCTGAACCTTTTTGTCTTTTATTTTTATTCATTTATTTACTTTTTCTTCTTGTATGGGTGAAAGGGACAAGTGAACGTATGTGTTTCCAGTTCCTGTTTGTCAGTTCATTGTCTTTTGTTGGGTTGGTTTTGATGACAAGTGTACAGTTATGTGTGAAATAGAAGTGACGTGAATTCATCGGATCACTGCGACTCTGCAGAGGAGGAAGCTACAAGAGGAGTCAACAATACAGAGTTTAAGATTCTGGGACTATCACCGACTCCACAGGACTTAAATATTGTTTGATTGTAACTTTAAACTTTTCTTCGTCTTCAATCATCAGTGCATCATCTGAGTCTATTTCCATACATGCCATTAGAAACAAGCTCCTGAGGGAGGTTTACCAGCTTTTTATGAACCATCAAGAACTTTTCTGGCCCGGCTGCTGATTCACTGCCGACCCGTTCGTGTCTCGGCTTGACAGTTTGAGGGGAGGAAGAGGCAGGCGGTTTGCTGACTCAAGCCAAGAAGTTGTGCAGACTGTAGCCCGAAGTGATTCTCCAAGTTTTCTCCTCGACATTAGTTTTGATTTCAAGTGAGAATACTGAAGGATCACACACACACACACACACACACCTATATGAAGCAGACGTGTTTGCATTGCTTCATTTCCCGTGTTCGCGCCATATGTGACATTTCTGCACCTCCGTCTCATCGGTGGTCAACAGGAAGTTAGCGGCAGTTTGGAGGCATCCTGGCATCTGCAGTTTATCACAGAAAAGTGTTGATGTGTTCTCCTGCAGACAGAGTCACAACAGGCCGCCGCCTCCTGAGTCCTGACTCAGGTAATGATGACGAAGGGCTTCTCGGCGCGTTAACGGTTAGACCGAGTCTGCTCGGTTCTCGTTTGTGCTGACACATCGTCAGAAATCTCTCAGACGCCTCGAGGCTCACAGAGAAAATAAGGTTAACATATATTTACTGTCTGGAGATTCATGTACACACAAACCTCTGAATAACCGTTCACTGACAACCTGTGACAGTTTGAAGGGATTTGAACTCACGGGGCCAGACTGAGGGGTTAAATCCCTGCAGAGAGAAAGATAAAGGAGAGTCAACCTTACGCTCCCTGTTTTTGTGTCTAAGTGACTAATGGAAACACCAATTATTGAAAATTGGTCCCACATTGTGCGAGAGTGCTGCAGTGTGCAATCACTGGGGTTACACCGTCGATGTCGTCCACTAAAAGTGTCACCGATAGACTCAGACTGATTCTACGGACGGAGCCCACAGAGCCGGAGCTGTTACACTCCACCACCGCTGCCTCCATCACACAGTTTGTGTTACTGCGTGATTTAGATGTTGCTTTACTTCACTGTGAACTGATGAAGGTTTGTCCGTTAGGTCATCTGTGAAACTGACTGACAACAACAACAGGAAATCTGTGAAACATTGTGTGTAAACTTATAAAACACTGACCAAGAACTTTTCTTATCTGGTATCTGAGCAGAGACTGAGCAGGAAGATGGACTCTCCTGGTAAACTCTATGCGTGACACATCTGGCTCCACGCTCTATAAATACCCGACGTATAACCCCTGTGTGTCTGACTCAGTGGCCTCGTGTGTCTGAGCGTGGACTGATGAGCGTCTCCTCCGTCGACATGGCGGGTGGAGGAAGAGACACTCTGAACCGTCACAGTTTGCCAATTTCTTGTGACAAAGTTAACGGGCAGATAAATTTGGAAACAGCCGACAGGAGAGAAACAGTGTGTGACACACACATTTATACTGAAGTTACACACTCATGCTGGGCGGGGTAAAAATAGAAACACTGTTCTGTTGTAGCACAGAGAGACAGAGAGTTACTTTAACGTGATGAATGGTGCATGTTTCTAATGACTATGTCACCGTTAGATTGATCTTTGTATTATTTATTTACAGGCTGATTTATCACCTCCAAACACGTTTCTTTTCGTCTGTTGGTGGAAAGTTAGATTATAAAACGAGGAACAAGAAATGAACTTTTGATGTGAATCTGGAACTCACAGCGCCACCATGTGGCCAATCATAGAACACCTTTTTCCTGGTATTTCTTGGCTACGCTGCAGTAAAGCGAGATGAAGCGACACCATTGGTGGGTCGACTGTTGGAGTTTTCCCGTCTTGGTGGTGTTCTCTTGCTTGCTAAGCAGCTCTGCACGGACGTCTGATGTTTGGAGCTAATTATTCGCCGCTGAAAACGTCCGACTGGTTTCAAACAGTCCTTCTACAAAATTGCTGTAATTTGTTGAGCTCAGAGTTGCCATTGTTCTGCACACATCTCAAACAAACTCATTAAACTTGATAATTACCCGACAGAACAAACACGAGCGCAGAGTTTTCTTCAGCTAACACACACAAACCAAACGGTGACATTAAACGGAGCTTCTCGGCGCCGTGAGGAGAATTTAATTAACACGCCGTTGACCTAAAGGCGTTCTGCACAACGCCACCCGCCCACCCACGCCTCATCCTCCCAACTAACCTACCTGCGTCTGCATCCGTCTGTCAGAGTCTAAATACCACACATAAATAATGCAGAGGCTTTCACATCTGAACCTTCGGCTCAGTTTCCTGCTCAGATGAACCGCCAACAATGGCAAGGACGCCGGGCTGAGAACAAGTTTGGGTTCACCTTCAGAAGACTCAGGAGGAGAAATGAGGCTGACATTTGCTGGCGGCTTATAGAGGCTAATAATAATTAGAGTCTTTCACAGGAAATGGTATGGGGCCATTTCCACCGCCAGAGTCAAAGTTAAATTAGGTATTTAAGCAGCAACATGAAGCTCCGGGCTGCAGCTGAGTGATGTGTCTTATGTTTCTGTTTGTGTGTGTGTGTGTGTGTGTGTGTGTGTGTGTGTGTGTGTGTGTGTGTGTGTGTGTGAGGATGGATTCTCTCATTTCAAACATTTCACACAAACAGCTCACAGAATCTGAACAGACTTCATGTTTTGTGACAATAATGAGATAATAAATCAAATTTATATGAAGGTACTGCGTCGCATGAGACGTGCTCATAAACAAGAAAACATAAAAATTATAATAACTTTGAATTTAAAGCAGGAAACTTTTCTGCAGACTTCAGGAGGAAGTTAAAAGAAGCTCTGTTAGGTGAGGTTACATGTTTGATGGAGATCAGTTACAGATCAGCTCAAACATGTCGATGAAGTTAGTTTGATAATCACCAGCTGGTTGTCATATTCACATTTTAGAGAAAATCTCTTCTCACCACCTGAAACTCAGTTCTCATTTTCTAATGTCGGACCACAGAACACTCCTTCAGTCTTTAAGGTTATTGAAAAGATTAAAGTCTAAATAAATGTTCTGAGTCAAAAAGTTAAAAATATCAACAACTTTATGAAATCAGGTGTCAAAATCAGGTAAAAATGAATCCTCAGCTCCACGACTGTGGGGGCGTGTCCTCTGAAGGCGCTGAAGCCACACCGAGCTGTCGAGCGGCCATTTTGAAGCGACTGAAACGTGTCAGATGAGTTCAGAAAACGACATGACTAACTTTGAAACACTCTGAGCTGAGATGAATTCATCTCTGTCTCTCTGCTCAGGGTGGCCTCAGCGTGTCATCGAGCCACCCTTTAAGGACCGCCCACAAAATCCTGAAAACTGGTAAAAAAACTGTTTTCGGTAATATTTGGTCAACTTTAGGCAACCTTGGTCAACCTTTAATTTATTTTGTTCCCATTTAACCCTCTCCATGTTTACTCTACTTGTATTTAATGAGTCTTCATGTTTTATATGAATGGCTCTAAAACGCGACCTTCTTCTGTTGTTTTTCTTCCTTTCTTTATCGTCTTTCTCTTCATGGCGCTGTTTGTGTCAGTGTTTGAACAGTCTGTCAACACATTTCTGGATTTCTGCTCAGCAATCACAAAAATAACCCAATAAAACTTTATATAAGATGAAGAAGCTGCAAAGTTTTACTGTCACTTCTTGCAATCAGACTGAAGTTCTTGTCTTACCGAGTTGGTTCCCAGGACCTGCAGGTCCGGTTCTCTGGACTCCAGCAGCTTGGCCACCATGTGCAGGAAACTCTCCACGAAGGGTTTGATGCTCTGAGAGTGACAGGCCATCAGCAGCTGGTCCAGAGCCTCCATAGCGATCACCACGTACCTGCACCACCAGAGGGAAGGCGGAGTTCATCATCCAGGTCATGAACTAGCTGCTAACAACAGTCTGCGCACAGTGTGAGGCTCAGCTGGTCTTCATACGAACAGCAGGATGATGCTTCATCACTTCCAGTTTTAGGAAGACGGTTACAGACTGAAAAGAAAGACGTGTTCGTTCTCTGACTGTCAGCTGCAGGGAATAAAAGTCACAGATAATTAAACATCACGTCTGACGTTATAATCGGTGCATTGATTCAATGCTGTCTGTCTTCTTTCAGAAAAAACGTCGGGGATATTTTTCTGTCTCTTTTTAATTACTTTCCAGGAGCAGAAACACTAAACAGTTCAGGAGAAAGACTTTTAATATCACAGGACACGTTCTGATGAGTTTAATGACGCTTTCTCTGAGAGCCTCCTTCACTTTGTGTTATTAAATGTCACTTAACCCGTCTTTAACATCAGGCTGCTTCGTTTAGGCACGTTAATGGCGTTATTACATCGCTTACTGAGGCGTGACACTTATTATTAGAAATTTGGCTGCTCAGAAAAATAAAATACATGTTGAAGGACGTTTTATTAAAAACAAAAAACAAAGATGAGACGCTCCGTAGCAGCAGCTTCCTGTGTCTACACAGGATGCATTCAGGTGCAGTATTGAGTGTAGGTCATGTGTGTTTTGGGAGGCCTCCCTGCCGACTCTTTGGCGAACCCTCCCCCAGAAAACAGCCTCTGTCTGGGCAGTCCCTCTGTTTATCTCCAGTTTTTATTACACGCATTGTTATAACAAACGTGTGTTAGCAGATAGTGATTTTGACAACTTATATGACAAAAGATCTGCAAATTTATGTGAAAAGTCAGTCCTCTCTGACAACCGACTCTTCGGCAAACTCTTCCGCCGGAAAACAGTGAGAGCGAGAGGTGCTTTGAGGGCGGGTTACAGAGGAAACAGGGTGGAAACCCGCCAAAATAAAAGCATAGATATCAACATAATGACGTATGTTTCTGGTTCTGGTATCTACAACACAAAGCTCAGGACTTTATTTTCTGTGTTTTGATATTTGACACTACAGGTCTCATCACTACCACGAACGTTTGCTGCTCACATTGGATTAAACCAGCACCGCCTCCTCTTCCTCTGACAGGAAGTGAAGCACTGTTGCCATGGAGTCAGCGAATTAGCTCAGAGCTTCACCTCAAACTATGTTTTTTATGTTCTTCATCTGGATTACCTGGATTACACGGACACTGGAGGAAAAGTATTGATTATTGTGAGAAAAGATGTGAAGATACATGAAGTGTCTTTTTTATATGATCTGACTAAATTTATGGATGTCAACGGAGAGATCAGAGAAAGATTCAGAAAGATTCAGTGTGTCTTTTTGTCTGACTGATTAATGACAGTGTGATGTTTAAGCTACAGCTGTGCACAGTCGGTCTGCTTGTGTTTCTCTTGGCAGTCGGAGCAATAAAAAGAAAACTCGAGGTCAAATGTCGCTCACCCGTAGCGGTGCCGCACCACATCTCGGCTCAGCCTCTCGGCCAGGTAAGCCCCGATCCTGTCGAGCTTCTCTGGAGCCGACACGGCGTAGAAGGTCAGCTTCTCCATGTCTGATTTACTGAGGCCATCCTGACGAGAAAACACAAGGCAGTCCAGATTCACGGGGTTGAAGGGATACCGTCAACAAATTCCACTGATCCTCTAACAAGTATGGTGTGTATCAAAGCCTGATAGATCTTCTTCTGTGGTGCCAAAGAACCATGTTCCTTCATTACCAAGAACACACACACTGTGTGTGTGTTTGACTCAATCACACACACACACACCATCCTGCTGCTGTGGATTAATCCACCACTCAAAATAGTCCCCAATAAATTCACTATTTCCTCCTGTAACGTTAACTTAAGTCAAACCATCAAGGCTCCAATTTAAAATGCAAAATAAACATGTTAATACTGGCCCTATTTAAATTATATGTAGCTCATAGTTTAAAGTGCATTTAGGGTGTATCCGACTTAACATTTGCTGGTCATACGTGCATAATTTGGAAAACAAAGTAAGGCACAAAGGAGATTGTATTTAGTCTGAATCAGAGGTGTGTTTTGGATGTAACGTGAGTGTCAGCACCCTTCACATTCCAGTAAATGTACCACTATTTGAATAATGCAGCGTTGAGTTCAGACCAGGTTTTTGTTGACTTGTCACTTGACCATGGGCACATAGATTGGTGCAAGAACATTAGCTGATAAAATGATGACCGCGTTGGTCGGAAATCAGCAATGATGCTTTACATCGGGTGTAACATTGGGCCCAGCGAGTCATCAAAGTCAAGAGATTCTCCTCAAACATCAAGTCAGCGTTATTATATTCAGACTGCATTTACTAAAACTCTTCCTCAGTATTTGACACTGACAGTAAAACTAACAGAGATGTTTTTAAGAAGAGTTAAAACTGAGACAACTGGACCAACCTCGGCCAAGCCCCAGATTGAACTCTTCTCAAAGACCTGGACCTGGACGACTGAGAACCTTCACAGAGATGTGAAATTGTCTGTGAATGTATTTGGTTTGTCTCTTGAACACCACAGGTTCTCAGAAATTAAAGAAAAATAAAGAATGAAAGTCCAAACTGAAGTCAAACTGCAGTGAGTGGAAGAAGCACTGATTTAACTCATTAAAACAGCTCATGCTCGGGTCTCAGAATGAGAAAAGGAAATTATTTTTTACATTAACTCCCTTTTTTTAAACTGGAAAAGACTCAAAAGACTCAACGTGAACTTCAGTGTCATTCTCGAGATGACAACAGGCACTCAATATAAATAAACTGTGGCCAGGTGTGATACGTAAAGAGGGGAGTTAATTCAAGACCGGCTGTCCCCCGAGTGTTTTCAGCTCCTCGGGCTCTCAGCAAGTGATAATTAATTTGACAAGGTCTCGACCAGTCGAATGTTTCCATTTCCCACAGCACCTGTTTGCTTACAGCAAAGGCCCTTGAGAAGGAACTGCGGGGAGGATGAAAAAACAGAAGAATCGCTCTCGTGTACACTTTTAACGTTTCAATTAACTGAGGTCGAGGAATCAAACGTGTGATAATAAGTCGTCATGGTCCTGTTATCAGAGTCATGTCACATTAAATAGTCGGATTTATCAAAGTCTGAAGCTTTCATGTGTTGTGGCTGTGAAGCTCTGTGGTGGTGGAGGTGTCTGTGATAACAAGTGGGCACCAAACAGTGTTAATACACTGATACAGGCCCAGAGTGTGACGTAGGCTGTCTGGTGTAGTAACAGCGATGCTCAGATTTACTGGGACAGACCTCTTCTCCTTCTTGCCTGGTGGAACAAAAAGCTGGACAATGACTGGCCAGATCAGAGCTGCATGTTATGTTATGTATGTTTGAATATGATACACTTTGTTTAAATTACCCCCAATTTACATAAATGTCCATAATTATCATGGAGTTTTCCGATTTGGAATATTTCCAAAATTCCCTGGCTTAACTTTCCACGGAAAGTTTCCAGAAATTTACCAGAAACGTTCCACCCCTTTGCAACCCTAGTTATATATTATACATGTTAGTTATGTACCATCTTAAAATGTCAGTTACTGAAAACTAGAGGCTAAACTGCTGATATTCATGCTCTGCAGAGGTTAAACCCCCATGACCTTACTCTACTTACTTACTTACAGATGGCAACAAACAGCTGGGATGGACTACAAAAGCGTGCAGGCCGATGCTGTGCTCAGATTAAACATTTTAAATTACATTTTCAGTGATAATCTCCCCCATTTTACTCACCATCAAACACCCACATGACAGACATTACAAGGTGCTACATAACTTTCCTTTCTATTGGATCTGTGTTCTAATCAGCTGCCTCATTTATCTCCGTTTAAAAAAATGGATTTCCCCTCTGAGGGCAGTTACAGGCCACAGAGCCGCCAAGGTCTTGATGGCCGTTAGAGTACAATTCAGTCTGATAGGTCATAGATTA
The DNA here is from genome assembly GCA_036365135.1 of Miichthys miiuy. NCBI lineage: Eukaryota > Metazoa > Chordata > Actinopteri > Sciaenidae > Miichthys > Miichthys miiuy. Next base: position 1,264,839 of record CM071617.1, read on the forward strand.
TTATATTATATTGACCTTGTATGTGCCTGCTGAAATAACTTCCACTTAATTGTGGATGTGCATCGCTTGCCGTTACTTACTTTGGGGTCCTCTGGGAAGATGTTGTCCACCAGGCGTTTGTACCTCGGCCTCAGCGGGCCACAGCAGCCGCAAACTCCTGAAACAAACAAAGACGTGACGATTAGCAAAGGTTGCACTGACCTCTATCATAAAGCACTGCCATCAGGTCTGATAAGACGATACAAGAAGCCGAAAGACGAGAAAATTGAGCTCCTAACTATTTAGGAAACTTGACAGTGAAAACAATGAAGTGTTAGGCGCTTCATCTTTACTCCCTAACTCAGGCGGAGCAGCTCAATATCACATCCTTCACCTGATAAATGAACGTAGGCCTGGAGGTGCAATTGGCTGAAAAACATATTTCTATTCTCTTCCTCTGACTCATCTGGAGCTCTTGAATCCAAAATTACTCTGGATTCAAGAAGTGGCTGCAATAGGTCAACTCCTATTGACTGACATGAATTAGTATTACCAGCAGCAGCAGCAGCCTCTGAGTCAATAAGAAGTGGTGAGTCATCAGAGTGAGTCGTGGCTCGGCGGTGTGGGGTGAATAAGTTAAAGTCACGGTGGGAACGATTACACAGCAGCCGAACAGGAAGCCACAGTCTGCACCGAGGAGAGTCCGACTGTGGTGCGTCCACTGATATTTGAATAAACTCAAAGTGAGAAAGCAGTGTCCGTTGCAAAGGCAGTTCTTTGCCTTCTTCTCAGATAAAATCCAGTAATGATGAGCTCACTACCAAACAACAGCCCTGAAATACACTTTAAGACATCAGACAGTGCAAAGATTCACAGAGAAATGGTGACATATCCAACTCTCGTTTGGATTTCCAAAAGATGGAGAGCAAACGACCAAGACCTTTCCTTCCCATCTGTTTCATATCAAACTGTCTTTATCAGCAGATGGAGTTTGCTTGAACCAATGAACAGATGCTCAAATCCCATTGGACGAATCATTCATGTTGGCTTAAAAGTTCAAAGCTCAGGAAGAGACATGTAAGCGGACCTTGAGTTGAGATCGTTTGGTTTTAAAAGGTCAAGAATAAAAACATCACGCTCATCTCTGAAGGCAACAAGATGTCCTAGAAGTCCTCAGAGTGACGGAAACTACAAGTCCATGACTACAGAGCAAACTCTGCTGATGAAGACCATGTGAAACAGCCAAAAGCTCTGGCTATGTTCTGGATTTGAATGCATTTCTCCAACATGTGAGTAGCATTCTAGATGAAACAGGGTGTTACATTTCCCTTTAAGCAGGTATCGAGTTCAGTAGGGACCTGTAGTCCTGCAGTCGAGGGAATCCAACTGTTATAACTGAACTTTGGTAACTTTCTCACTACGTTTAACCATTTTTTCAGCTGCTGACAACTATCATTACCTTTAGAGGGAATGAGAGAAACAGGGATTTGAAATGATTGTTGATATGCACTGAGTCAAGATACAGGCCGTTAGATACAGGCCTGGAGTCTTTGGTACAACAACAATGAATCCTGATCGCTGCAGCTGATGCAACCAACAAATCAGGAAATATCATCATCTACCTGTCGTGACGAGAACATAATGTACATTTACCACCAGTAAAAATCCTCAAACTTTCTCATGTGTGCTGAGATTTGTAATGTTCCTTCCTGATCAATGAGCGCGACTGTCCGAACAGAGTGCCTTCAGTGAAATGTCAGCGCTTTTGTGTCTGAAGGAGCAGCAGACCACGAATGAAAGGTCACGGCGGTGTTCAGCTCCTCTGACAGACGATCAATGAGCAAAGCCATTTAGCATCACGGACCAAAAATCAACACAAACATTTCAAAAAGAAACACAGCGAGCCGAAGGAAGGCGAGGACACTGAAGGGACAGAAACACAACCAGCGCCGCGATATTTACACGAAACTGACGGCTCCAAATGGTTTACAGCAAAGCGTATGTACGATGATACAGACCAACACAAACACGTAGAGGTCGCCTCTTAACTTTCAAAGACAGCATGTCTAAAACAAAAACCAAAAAAAAATCCACCTGGTTATCTCAAGGCCGTCCTCCACCATCATTACCTGTAAGAATCACCTTTCCCGCCTCTGAAAATAAACATCAGGGTAGGTGGAGCACTTCATTTCCCAGGAGCCCCTGCTCAGACAGTTTACAGCCCTCCCATGGTACCCCTCACTATATGTACAAACCTCTAGGGGTAACGTCAGGTCACCTTAACACCTCCAGAGTTTATTTGTCAGGTAATTTGCAGCACAGTTTGACGGCAGTGCCCGAGGGCCGTATCAACCGCCTGTCGCCAAGGCAACCTTTCCAGAGATGGGGCGTTAAAGCGTTCATTATGGATCCTGCAATTACCTGCCACATTAGGCGCGAGGCGGCAAGGAGCCGCTGTGCGAGTATTAGCGTGACCATCCAGGTTTAATGGAATCCAGCTTTGAATGAGACGACCTGAGGAAAGTGATTTCATGTGGGGGATAAAATACAGACCGGAACAATGAGAACACGTCAAGGAAGCTTCTTTAATCCATTAAGATGGACCAAACGCTGCAGCAATTAATTCAACAATGGATTTGTTCTCAACTATTAAATTAATCGCCAAATATTTTGATAAATCGTGAATATTTCTCTGTTTTTAAGACATTTGAGGACGTCACTTTGGACTTTGATCAACATTTTTCACTTCATGGACCAAACGACTAAATAATTAAGCGAGAAAATGATCAGTTTTAATCGTTAGTAGTGACCCAAGAAGGTCTAGTTTGCAGGATTTAGTGTCATCTAGTGGTGTAGTTGCTGATTGCAACCGCCTAGCCTCACCCTCTCTTTCTCAGCATGAAGAAGAAACACAGGAAAACACCAAAGAGCCAATCTAGAGCCAGTTTGTTGGTTCTGGTTTGCTGCAGGAACATGGCGGTTCAACATGGTGGACTGTTGAACCACCATGGACACAGATCATTATAATGCAGATAAATTTAAACATTACATAAGACAATATTAGTTTTGTCAAATTTCAATAAAGGCCTCAAGAAAGTATCACTGCTCAAAGGATTAGTTGATTATCCAGTATGATTATTACATTTTTGGTTATTTAAGTAGCAAAACAGAAATATCAGAGTTCCCTTTCTCTTTATTTGGTAAAGGTTTTTATATAACGTCTTTTTCGGTCTTCAGAACACTCAAGGTGATTCAACACATCTCACTGAGCAGAGGAGAGCAGCTAATCACACCGATGGCCTTCGCCTTCTGGAGCAATTTAAGGGTTCAGTTTCTCGTCCAAGGACACTTTGACACGAAGACAGCAGGATCAAACCACCGATCTTCTGATTAGAGGACGACCTGCTCTACATCCTGACCCATTTACATCACTGTGAACTGAACATGTTTGGGTTTAGGACTGTTTGAAGACGACGCTGACTTTTCTCTGATTAATAAAAATGGATAAACTCTCAAACATCCTGACATACTTCTCTGGATTTGACGAGTTTAAATCGTAATTCTGTCGTTTAGACAATGAGCATGCTCCATAGACGTCCTCTGCTGCGGTAACAGGAGGAAGTTTGATTCACTTTGAGGATGCTGAGCAGACAACACGTCTGGAAGACCGCGGCACAATAAGTACTGCACAGCTTAGAGCGTTCAATTATTAAATGAGCTAATGAAGCCAATAAGCACTGCTCCAGTTTCTCCTTAAACAAAGAGACCTGTCGTGTCACTGTATTGTATCATACAGGATTACTGTCTATAGGTCTGAGACACGCCGACCCTTCAGACTCATTCATTTGTTAAACGAGTTCAGATCTCCGCCGTTTTCTCCACCCACGGCGACACCCGTGACGTAAACGAAGACCTGATACACCGACCGGTGGAAAACTCTCAAAGCTCCTTTACATGAATGGAGACTAATGTTTCACATAATGAATGGCCTTCTAGATTTCACACAGTCCAAATGGTCTTGGAGTCGGCCCAGGTTTCTGTGAAGCGGCGGCACGTGGCTGATCACAGGAAGTGACTGAAATATGAGCGGCGACAACAGCGAAGCTGCAGGCGATCCGTCCATCCGACAACACGGTGTCTCTTTACATGAAAACAATGAGGACGCACAGCCAGTGATGTGAAGCGGCCACATCCAGCTGCTCATGAATGTAACCAAATACAGCCGAGGAAAAAAAAGAACGCCCCCTGCAGCCTGGGAGTGGTATGACCGCACACAATTTTCTGTTGAGACGCCAAAGTTTGACTGCTGACAATCAGAAAACTGCTGAATGCCTCTATGTACTTTGTACAGCTAAAATGCTTCCTACAGTGATTTTTGAAGTTGATTTTGGCAGAATTGAAGGTAAATCTGGGAAAGCATGGCGTGTTTATCAGTGAGCAGTGTATCTGCAGTGATTCCCAAAGCAATTAGCGCGAGCAAAGTCATGATATCAGTCAGCGGCTGCTTCAGGGACAGAGGCAAACACAGCGCTCAGTAAAATAAACAGCTCTGGGTGAAAACGATCTGTTTTGTAGCGCCGTCGCTCCGCGACATCATGGAAGCCTGACCTGGTTATTTACGACTAACAACCTCCACACACACACACACACACACACACACACTGTGCTCCTGCAGCGTCGCAGTGTGTGTGTGTTGACGTGGAAGATGAAACGAGAACACCTGCGAGGCCGCCGCTCTACCTGGACGCACGGGGCGTTCAGGGACAGCAGCAGACGGACCGGCTGCAGAGACGACGGGAGGTGACGGACAGATCCCCACTACTCGGCCTCTGATTGGCTCGTTTACAGCCACTCAGGGTAAAGACTAATCGTCATGAATGAGAGTTTGGTTCAAGTGTCTGACTGAGACGATTATGATATAAAAAAATGAGATTCTGCCTCCACGTGGTGCCAAGGAAGACGTTCACAGGTTCGAGTCCATTGTTGACCAGTTTAAGAATTCATTCAGGATGTACGATAGACAAAACAAACCTTAAAAGTTCATTCTTCATTTTTATTTGTCAGTGTCCACCTCGCAGCTTCTTCCAGAGCTTTCAGCAGTTGTCAGTCTTCCTCAGAGACTTTTAGAAAACAGCTGAAGTGTGGACGGAGAGTTTTTAACTAACTTAATTCTAGTTTAAACAGATTTTTAAGGACGGACGTTTTAAGTCATTTGCATATTTGAGTACTCACGTTAAATTATTACAGAATATAATTAATAAGGTTTATATATAATTTGGTTGGAAATGCACCACCAAGCAAAGAAGCAGGTGGAGTGAGAGTTAATCTGAGATTAACCAACATGAAGGAAATAAAGTTGAAGCTGTGGCTTCACTTCTTCATCTGCAGAATGAAACTGTTTCAGTTTCTGTAACGTTGGCGACGCGTGACTGAAAACACTGAACGTTATCTGCAGCAGTGCAGGAAGGAATGAATCGACACCCATCCTGATATCATTCATGATGAAAAACGTGAAGTCGTTCCAGCTTTTTAAATGTGAGGATTTTCTCTGCTCGCCATCAGAATCAGCTGATATGAAGACGTGGCTTTGTCCTCGTGATGTGCATCATTTTATTTTCTGATGAACTGATGCAGACGACGATGATTCCTGTTAGAATATTCTTTTTATGACACCTTGGCATTAAAAAAACAAATCTATATATTTCCTGCAGTCGCGAGCTGACTGCATTCATTCCCGCTCGGCCTATTTGTTTGTGTGGAGGCAGAAAATGAATGACAGAAGCTCCAAATTACATTAAAACCCATTCCTGCAAAGAGCATTGCAGCCTCAATACTGTAATAGAGGCGATGCATCAATTTGAGCGTCCAGCTATAGATCGGCAGAGAAGGCTGCATAATCACAGAGCGGAGCGGCCCGAGATCGAGAGATTTCTGTGGTCGCGCGGATTGATAAATTACAGCCGAACACGGCGAGAAGAGGCCATTACAGAGCATCAGATCCATCATCCTGCTGCGACGCAACACAAAGGCAGAGAGAGATTAATACAATGTAAACGCTCACGCAACCACCCGCCGTCACATGGACGTCATGACAGGACAGTCACAGACTGTCTGAGTGTTTGGATCTATACGCAGTGGATCTAAACATTTTGTTAACACGCGTTTTCATCACAGTTGGATGTTGGGTAGAGATTTTTCATCACGGAGCAGACCGCCGCTCTGCCCCGACCCGAGTGGAGTAAAACATAATCTTTATTTTTTATCGATTCCCACAGAGGAGACCTGGACGACCAGCAAGCACACAAAGTATGAAAAAACACTGAGACTCACACCAGGAAACTGAAGGCAGGAGCCGAGGCTGCACACTCAAATGTTTCCTGGATGGTTCGTGTTAAGGAGAGTTATCACGACTGACCAACATCAGGACGAGTTTGAAGGATAAGTTTGACAGAACATGGACCGACGGATCGGTTCAACGTGAGCAGTAACGCTAAAGCTCTCGATTTTCCATCCAACCCTCACTGACGGTCACGAGCTTTGAGTCGTGACCCAAACAACGAGATCGAGGATACAAGCCACTGAAATGAGCTTCCAGGTTCAGGGTGAGGAGCTCGGAGTAGAGTCGCCGCTCATTTGCATCGAAAGAAGCCAGCTGAGATGGTTCAACATCTGAACAGGATCCTCCTGGGCACCTTAAATTTGGAGGTGTGAGACCCCGGGGCAGACCCAGAACCTGCTGGAGGTACCACATAGTCCATCTAGCCTGTAAGCACCTCAGGATCCTCCAGGAGGAGCTGGGCTGTGTTGTTGGGGAGAGGAACGTCTAGAACGTTCTGCTAAACCTGCTGCCACCACGACCCGACCCCGGATAAGAGGAAGAAGACAGATGGATGCACTGTTTATCAGTGACCAGCTCCTCCAACACTGTTTATGGAATCTTTTGATAACTGCTGTCACCAATGGTGCTGAGTTAATATCTTTTAAATATCTCACTTTGCTAAATAAAAACATGTTTTTCATTCCAGAAAGACGCTAAAAACTGTTAAAAACTCTTCAGACATTCAGCGGAAACCTTCACTACAACACTCGACTTTCAGCTTTTCAATTTGATCTTTCAGGATTATAGTAAAGTCTAAATTCTGATTTGAATCTGTAAATATTAAAAAGAGAGAAGGGTTTCTACAGCCATGCCAACAGCTGAGGAGACAGAAAGGAAAGTACTGTCTCTAAAGATGCTGCACAAAATAATAAAAATTCAAATAAAGCCGTGAATGATCTGATCGAGGGTCTGACGTCCGTCCTACCAGAGTTCAGCAGGCCTCGCCTGTTGACGGCTCGGCTGTAGTTGAAGGCTCCGTCAGCCTCGGTCCGAGGCACCTGCCTGTACCTCCTCAGGATGCCCCGTCTCAGGTAGACACAAAGAGACGGCATGATGGGAGCAGCTTCCAATTTTATCCAAACTGTGGTTTTCACAGGGTCACACGGCTTCAGACATGAAGTCTTCGAGTCAACAAAGGCTCGACCGGTTCTTCAGAACATCACAAAGTAAATCCACCACCAGCGGGTCGGGCTGACGTTCATTCAGAGCTGTTCAAGTAGTTCTTGTTTCCACTGCACCTGCCCAGGTAAGACCAACCAAAAGGACTCAACCACAACAACAACATGCCGGCTTCACCTCTCCACGGATTCCTCCTGCCACAGGTTCTTTAGAAACATCATCTCTTTGACGGACAGTAAGTTCAGCCAATGGGACGTCGGCTCGAGCTGCGTGTCCATCGCCACCTGGGATTACCCCCTCGTTCTGACAGAGAAGACGAGACGCCGCCGGCTCTAATGTGGGCCTGTCAGCAGCGGCTCGGGTTACCGGCCTCTGTGTTCAGAGGAAAACGTGATCCAACAGACCGACGAAGACAAAACCTGGAACCAGAAAAGCCTCGAAGGTTACAGTGACTTCACCCGGCCGTTAATCCCCGACAGTGATATTTTGTATAATCTGCAGAGTGTTTACACGTGTACGTGACCTGGACGGTCGACTTTCAGCCACAACTGGATCTTTATTAATATGATTTAAACAAGAAACCTGGTTTACTTGACAACAGCTGGATTCCCCTTGAGACTTCTTGACTTCTTGTTGGTGCCTCTAATGTTTTGTGTCCACATGAAATTGTGTTTAATGAAAATATTCTCAAGGAAATGTAACAATCATGTTAGACCCATGAACACCGCTGAGTAAAGTTTTCATGTAGAGGGAAGTTCTAAAGAATCTAAGATATAAATATACGCACAGAACAGTTTTCTGCAGGGACGTGCAATTATTTCCCTAATCTGATTTCTTAATCAATAATTGCAAAATAGTGAGAACGTCAATAATATAACCCCAAATGAGGAATTTACATTATTTCACGTCTATCTAATGCACACAAACAGCCGCCACAGTAAGTCTCACCTCGGGTGACTCTGTGTACTTAAATCTGCACCTAAACCTTCTGTGAGATGGGTAATCTACAAGATTAAAGAGCGCCTCAGCCCTCCTGATTAATGCCTCAGCCTTTGTCAAGCAGATGAAAGCCGAACAGCGTTCTCGCTCCATGCCGTCAATCCGTCGCCTGACAACATGTTCCTCACGGCGCTCTTGATATGCTCAAGTTCTCGAGACGAGTGCGCAGATCGTGGTGGCGCTGCTCGCTGGTGCGACGTCGTCTTTGGAGAGACATCCATAAATAAAAAGTCGAGTCTGTGAAGTCGCAAGACAGAAGTTTGATTTAAATGAGCCGTGAACGAGGCCTGAAGGAGAGCGATGGACGGCAGAGCGACAAAGAAAATAAACCTTCAGAGAAACACAATCCATGAAGGCCGCTTTAAAGATTTAAAGATGATACAGGTCAGTTTAAAGACGGATCAGGAGATAGTTATAGATAATAAACATCATGTTTGCTGTCATATATGTGGCGACTTCAGCACATTAAACACACCAACACTTCCAGACTAGCAACAGCTAAAACACAGTCTTCCACGGCACTTTGAGTATGACCCTGAACGCAACATTTCCATCCAAATGTAGCAAATTTTAACCAACTTTGATTCCATCAACCGCGTTGGGAAAATATCAGGAGGTGGTTCATCGAGATGAACCATCAGAGGTGACAGTTATCCAGTCAGTGCAATCAAACTATCGCAACAAGGGGACGTCATTAAAGAGCACCAGTCGAAGCTCAAACGATGGAAAACGTGATAGACATCAAACATTTATGGTAGTTTCACACACACACAGTGTGATGTTTGAGTCAAGTTTATCATTGCATTTATAACCACACTGTAACTGTTCCACCTCAAACAAGGGAAAAAACATTTTAACAACAGAACAGCAAACATCAAAGATAATATACAGCATGCGTGACGATATCTGCTAGTCTCCAGTCACTTTTATTACACGTTGGCTTACTGGGCGGGGCTGCAACTAACAATTATTTTCATAATCTCTTAATCTGCTAATTATTTTCTCGATTAAATAAATTCATCATTTGGTGTAAACCTCTAAAATGTCAAATGCTTCCTGGCAAACTTTATTTTTAAAGTATAACTTGTTGCTAACTTGACCTGAGAGCACTGCACATGCAAATTTGATGCTAAGATGAACCCACAGTGTCACAGTGTCTCCAGCCCTCAAAGTCTTGGTCTTGTCTTGATCTTGGTCTGTCTGTCTTCAAATGTTTCATTTTGTCCAAATGACTGATCAAATCCTAAAAGTAAGATCAGATTTAGCAACTTTGCTTAAAAATGTCTTAAACAAGTCGGCTAATTGATTAATTAGTACAATAGTACCATGGATACTGTCTGTTAAGCTGAGAGCTGGTTTACCTGATGATTTTCCAGACGAACCACTGAGACAGTTCATGATATTTAGTCTGTACAAATAAATCTGACCCAGACTGAAGCTCCAGACTAAGCCCACACAGGACTAGAAAAAGACTTCAAATTAAAAAATGATCCAACTTTCCACATTTATCTCAGGACAGGCGGCTCGAACTGCCAGGAGGTGCAGAGGGGCCGTAAATATGAAGAATCGTGAGTGTAAAGTTAGAAAAGAAAGTTCAACACCTGAAACTATCAAAGTGACGGCTGACAGACAAACACAGAGCCTCCAGACGACTGATGTCTGTGTCACATTTACACACTCGTACATGAATATCTGCTCAACTCTACGCTTGTTATTCATGCGTTTTGCACATGGCCAAAGTGTTTGCTTGCTTTGAAAATCATGGCTCTGAATGGCTGGTGGGCTCATTGACTTGCATTACCACGTCCTGCTTTTGAACCTTGAAGGGCGCGTGCACAGAAACAGATGATGACCCATAAATTTACAGCCTCCCCGTCGCTCTGCTGCGGTCCCGGCCAGACGGATATCTAAATTTATACTGCTTAAAAATCAGTTTTTGTTGTCTCTCTGTGGCCCGGAGTTCTGGCCAGGTTCAGCAGTCTGTCAGCAGGATTATCTGGCCCGGACGCTTGCAACAAGGAAACAAACAAAAAAGCCCCTCAAGGGCTCTCTTGTATTTAATAACAGAAGGTTGACGGACCATGCATGCTCCTCTGCAGAAACAATGAACTAACAAGCTTTTTTTTAAAACAAGAAGCAGCTGAACGTTTAAACAACCTTTAAAAAACAGATAGATGTGATTATGATTTGTTCTCATCAAAATCTTGATTTTTGTGACAAAGAGTGACAGCAAATAACCACAGGCTGCAATCGAATTCTGGGCTGCTGCCCATCGACGGTTGTTTTTTGTTCGTGCATTATAAAGGCTTCATTTGGTCCGAACCAATGACAGTATAAGGAAAGGACAGCGTGTTCGTGACGTCACCCACAGGTTTCTGAAGCTCTGTTTCTTGGTCTTGTCTTGGTCTCCAACCCTCAAAATCATCAGATCATCTAATGCAGTTCACAATATTGACCCTTTAGGCATGAAGCTGTTATCCAACAGCGACTGGGGTCGAGGACAATCTGGGATCAGACCACAAAGACTCCCATGATGCCCATGTGTTGTGTATACTTTGATAAAAACATATTCTAGACCACAGACTGCTTCGTGTTGGTGTTTTATTGGTCGGTGTCGTCATCCTGGGAGTGTATTTATATTCAAACATTGTCTCAGCCTCATCCACCTGTCAGGAATACAACACCGCCCTCAGCCACACTGTTCACACACATGAAAGTGAGTGATGGAGGCCGGCGAAGAGGCTGTGGGTGTCTGAGAGGAGATGTCAGCAAAATCTTCAGGAATAAAAAAAACTCTCAGCAAACTATAAAAAAGTGCATCTGCAACACAGACAACACACAGCAGTGTGTAGATCCTGCAGGGCAACGCTCAGTGAGACGTCTGAGACCACGTCTAACCTTTCTAAGGTCATCTAAGGTAAGCTAGCTGAGCTAACTAGCTAACATTAGCAAAACGCTTCAGATTCAGCAAATATCCGTAACCTGAACTACCTGTTTCAGCTCTAGTTTCAGCTGTCCTCAGTCCTGGTCTTGATCTCCGACCCTCAAAGTCTTGATCTTGTCTTGGTCTCTATGCACTCTGGTCTTGGTCACACTGCTGGACATATTAAAGTCCATCTGATAAAGTGGACTGCGTTTTATTCAGCCGTGACCTCCATCCTTCCTGAACCTTCTTCCTAAACAGAACCAGAAGTCAAGCTAGCAAATGTGGACCAGAGCTCGCTCATATGAACCTTTTTTTGAAGGAACTGTCACACGGTCGTCCTGCTGTTCAAATCCAAAATTCAATTTCAGACAGCGATAAATCGCAACACAAAAAAACGCAGAAATCATCAATCAATCAAAAATCATCAAACCTTTGAAGACTTCATGGATGACTTATTGCTCTTCGTCTCGTCTTTATATCAGAAGAGGTTGAACTTTTCCTCCGGCCTCGACTGGACTGCAACACTTCACCTCAAAGCTTCACTCGACCTCTGACTCGATTTCTTTATTTTTAAAACCATTACAACCTTTTTATATGAAATGAGTATTCTGCTTTGTATTTGTTTTGTGTCACACCTCCCACTCATCGACGTTAATGGTTTATATAAAGCACATTAAACTGCCCCCGTATATCAAATGTTTTATATAACCATACGCATACATTCGTCTTGCCTTTTGTAATTGCCTTCTCCCACCCACGGCTCGTAACGCACAGCTGGTGCTCCAAGGAGGGAGAAATGGTTCTCCATTATTTATTTATCTGTTTATTCGTTCATTTTTCCTCCTTTGTTTTGTGTTTACACGTCTGTAGAGAAGAATCCTGATCTGTAGAATTAACCAACATCATCTAATCTGAATCTCAAATTCAGGATTGGACGTTTGTGATGTTAGAACGCGTCGTGTGCTGCTGTAGATGATATCAAGTCTCTTATTCTTGGTAAAAAATGTCTCAGACGGAGGTTATTCATGGTCATTGACCATCATTCATACAACAGTGCGATCTCAGATGATTCGAGCGCATCAGATAGCATCAGCTTGAGCGCGTTCACCTTCCCTGTGGCGCTGCCTTATAAACATCTAACCGGCGACAGGAAAACACTCTGCACTTTGTGATAAACGCACGATGCTCAAATTGAATTATGATCTGACTGTAGATAGTGGATTTGCTGCAGAGGCGATGGAAGCTCAGTATTTCTCATTTAAATATTCATGTAGGGTAGGACAAAGAGAGGAAATGGAAACTGAGTCGGATGAAATCCCAGGGTTCACGTTTCCGAGACGGAGGAGGAGGAGGAAGAGGAGGAAGAGGAGGCGGAGGGTGTCACGAGAAACTCGAGCTCTCTGGAAATCAGGTTGGGAAGGTACGAGATGTTTGACGCACATCTGAAATCTCGTCACAGCAACCAGACAAAAGGATTTATTCTTTTAACCACAAGACAGAGAGAGAGCACGATGCACACAGACTAAGTCAGAGATGATGTAAAATCCTGAATTCAAAGAAAGGAACGACAGAAAATGTTGAGATTTGATTTGAAGGAAAGTTCATGGAGAGTCTTCGATTACAGAAACATTCTGCCTGAACACACAGAAAGGAGTTCAGCGTTTTATTTTCAGAGGTTGGATGGCCTTGGTACTCCGTCCTGACTGTGATAAACTGATGGATGTTAAACCACAGCTTAAAATTCAAGTGTTTAAATAGCCAAAAAGCTCATTATGTTCTGTGTTTGAATGGTTCACTGTTTGTTTGGTAGATTAGAGGATGTCCTCAGCGGACAAACAACACGATGGGAGGCTTGTTTAAATGACCTATGTTCACGTTTACCTGTCAATGACCTTTAAAGGTCGTGTGAATTAGACTTGTCTGTTAGCTTGACAAACTTCTTGAGGATGGGGTTGTGACAAATGACGTATCCTTGTTGTGACATGTTGACTTGCCTGTTGAAGCCCTGCAGCTCAACTAATGCCATAAATACTAATAACAGCGTATACCTGTTGTGCTAAAAAGTCTCCCACCAAACGATGTCTTTATTTCTTGCTTTATACTTCTTCTGCAATCAGTTCGAGTATGTTGAGAGCTGCTCAAACTCAAATTATTTCCTCATTACCTCATCAATAAGAACTGACAGAGAAGGACATTTCAGTCTGTTTGAAAACTGACTAAATTTGGTTAAAAGTTGAGTTTCTGTTGGCGTGACGAACCATTGCAGTGACGTTGGGCTAAGACCTCATTCACACTCAAATATAGCCCCTTTAAATGTTCCTCAATGTCGAATTTAAAGCAAACTTAGCTCGGTTTTAAGAGAAATGTGAACGTTAACCAGCCAACCAACCAAGTCTCAACAGAGAAAAGGATAAACGCCTCGAATCCATCATCATCATCTCAACAGGATACCAAGAACATTACAGTTTACTAAAATGACCAACATGACCTCCGGATCTGAACCCCAAAGAAGCCCCATGAGGACAAGACGAAACCAAGCGGTGCATTTCCCAAAAATCAGCAGGGACCAGCAACTTGTTGGGTGATGTCCTTCAGAAGACCATCGGGTGGTCCTACTTAGAAGCCCATAATGTGGAGCCTGAGAGTACATCCAGTGGCATTTGGGCCTTTAGAAACACATTAAAACAGAAGCTTCACCACCTCCAGCCGGCTGTTTCATCAGTCTACCACTGAGGGAGTAGCTAACGCTGAGCGGCTCGAAAGAATGACTCTGACGTCCGAGCCGGGAGATCCATCAAAAGCAGCAGGGAGGGGGATGATTGCAGCGCTGGCCCATCCATCTCTGAGCGAATTACAGCCACCGCAAGGGAGAAATCAACCGCAGACAGAGGGGGGAAGAGAAGGAGAGAAAGGGAGTGAGGAGGTGAGGAGGGAAACAGAAAAAGATGGAGGACAAATAAAGCAAATAAGATGGTGCAAGACAGGAGTGAACGGTAAGAAAGACTTGTGGGGAGTAGGAGGAAGGGAAGTAGGAAAGGATGGATGAATGGAGGGGAGGAAGGCTACAAGGTGACAAATGAGCCCAATATTCAGTCTGTTCTTCCTCCTCTGTTCAGCCTCCATCCTCCCCTCCACCTCCAGACGATGAATCTCTGAAGACGAGCCCATCGATCATCAATCCGATGTCCTAAACCCTGAATCTACAGACAACACGTCATCCAACAACCATAAAAACAAAACTTTATTTACTGACGCTCTTCCTAAATGAGAAACTTTCAATCCAGGAAGAGAAATAAAAGTGCACCGCTCTTCACCATCACCAAACAGCCTCCGTCTCAGGGGTGGAGCTGATAAAACTGAAGCTGTTGGGCGTCCAGGGGAAGGGAGGTGGTACGATCAAGAGCCGAGACACAATTACCTGTCTAAGCCTTTTATCGATGGAGGGAGAGGATTTAGCTGGAGATTCCTCTTCATAAATCTGAGAGCTTCAGCAGGTGAAGGTTTATATTACTTTCTGAACGCATCGCTTCGTCCTTTCACTCTTGTCAAAATGAAGATACATAAGACTCACACCGATGAACACCAACACAGTCCACGTTGGTTTGTTTTACCCCACGACCTTTCTCCATGACTTTCACCAAACTCAGCCAATCAGAACTTTAATCACAGGTGGCAATGACGGCAATCGTTTCGCCGTAAACACATCTTTAATCACAGACAGAACACGACACGAAAAACCTGCTGAACAACGAGAACTACGAATCAACGGGATCGTCTTGGTCCCAGAAGACAAAGTCTGTCTTTTCCATCAGAGCAAATCAGGATTGGAACAATCAGAAACTATGCCAACTACCCTTCACCATTTCAACCAGCTTTGTATCATTACATAACATTTTTGGATGTTAAAGATGTTTTCGCTCTTCCTCCAACTGAACTCGGTAAGAGTTGTGGAGGACATAGGTTATATGTTTTGCCGATCCAATTAAAGTTAGAGTCATTAAAGTCATGTGGCCTCTATTTTTTGTGTGACAAACCCATCAGGTGTAGTCAGTTTGGAGATTTTGTGCTTTGGAAGTCAAACAGTGTTTTACAAAAGATAAAGTTTGGGGGTAAACTTGACACCCTCATCTGACTGGTGATGCGAGTTCTTTCATCTCTGGGGGAAAAAGTACTGCAGTAAAATGTGTTAGTACTATGAAAAAGAGGTATACTGATATTCTGTCAGTTTACAGCGCTCGAGTATGTAAAATATCTGCTACAGCCAGCAGATACGAAGCACCTCAAACTGAGCTGTACTCAGCCGAGCAGTGGAGTTAATATTAGCAACTTTCCAGCAGTAAACGCCTCCTGATGGAGGCTGTAGTGGGGTTAAAGTGCTCCAATGGGGGGCGCCACACCACCATGACAGCCTGGTATATTCAGACGTCTGTGTACAGAGTCATCCAGCCCGGTTCTTGAGTCCTCACGGTGTGTCAGTGTTGTGGAGACCTGCTGACACCAACCTGATGGGAAAGATAAGTGGAGTGCCAGGTCAGAACATGAAGGGCAGCAGAGCTCCACAGATCCACTTATTAAACCCGATGGGACTCCTCAGCCGTTTGATTCTCGACCTCTGCTAATTAAAACACCGTCGTACAAACCCGACATCACAGCTCCACCATGTAGACCACCAGGAGACATCAGGGTGGAGGAGGGTGGAGCGCCGCATGGCGGCTGCTCTCGCCTTCTCTTTAACTTTGTGTTTCAGATCTGGAAACTTCAACTTCTCCAACTCGTACTGCGTTTACAGAAGACACATTTAAATCTCAAAGTTTGAAGAATATTTTTAATAAACTTTGTTTCATGATTTTGATTACTGCTGGTTTTGTTGCTTTCTATCATTGTGTGTAATGTTTTACTGTTTTATACCGTTTTTTCTTGCTGTGTTTTTGTTTTCATTTTTTACCATTTTCATCATATTTTTAGTTTTTCCAGTTTTTTTTTTTCAGTTTAGTTTTTAACCAACCCGTTTTACAGTTTTGTATCATCTTTCTTAGTTTGTTAATAATTCCTTAATTTGTTTTTTTTTCTTAAAACAAACAAATTTGACTTTCTTCAGCGCACTTTCCTTTTTATCTTTACTGATACCGTTTTTTTTTGTCTTGTTTGTTAATGTCTCCTAAAATTGACCTTTTTAAATATTTCTTTTTCCATTTTTTTGATCTTTTGATCTCAACAGAATATTAAACTAAAGATATGTCATGATCAGCATTTGCTTCACTACATTTGTCCAGATATTTGTTTTTACTTAAAGGTAGATAAGTTATGTATGTACTTTTTACAGTTTTATTTTGCATTTTAATATATCCTGTTTGTTTTTTGTTTTTTTAATCTATAACCACCTCTTCGCTTTTTTACTACATTGTACATTTTTTGCTAAACGTTTTACAAACCCTGATCTCCCCTGAAAACTATATTTTTAATCTTTAATCTCGACGGGGCACGACTGATAAAATTGAAGATATGTTCACACACACACACACACACAGATATATATGAGTGACACTCTGTAATGCCTTTTCTGTGACATTTCCACACTGTGGACGACTCAATATCCATCTAGAAGGTCCCGGTTGGTGGCGACATGATTCATCAGTCGGCCGTGAACGAACACAAACGCTCAGAGGGGGAAAGCTTTCTGCAGCACGACCGCTTGATGTTCACCTCAGTATGTTTGTGTCGGCTCTGAAACGTTAGAAAAATGATGACATTATGAAATAAATCAGTTATGTACTGAATCTGTAAATGAAATGTCATCCGTGAACACTGAACTGTCAGAGGCTTCGAAGGCTCCCTGAAAATGACCGGATGGTCTGAGGAAGACGTCCTCGTCCTACTGCAGAGATCTGTTTCTGTAAAGATGTTTCAGTCGTAGTTGAAGTGTTCTGCACAAAATTCACGTTCAGATCTTTGTCGTCGTTCCTCAGCATGCAAACACAAACAGCAGAAGAGGCTTCACACTTCACTGTGAGGCCTCGGAGTCTCTGAGTTCATGTCTGTCATCTCACAGGCTGACAGAGCGTGATGAGAGCTGTCAGTCTCATAATGAAGCTGCTCTCAAGTGTTTGCTGAGGAAGCTGAGGGCAGAGTCTCAGAAAGGACTCTATCAAAGAAACCTCACTGCGATGCATCTGTACGTAACAACAGCAGACACAGCAGCAGCTAATATTACTGACTAGTCCAGCAGCAGTCAGCCCAGCTCGGCGTCTGTCTTTCAGCCTTTTATTTCACCAAGCTCTCACCAACCACTAAAAGTCAGTCCCAGATTTACTCTTGTCCGGCGGCTTCTTGCTCGCTCACTCTCTCCTTTTCTCTTCTTAGCTTCCTCCGTCAACATCCTCTTCGCTCTTTTCTCCTCTGCCATTATGTCCATAGAGGCTGCTGAGCCCGGTTGCATTGCCCACTCGCCCAGCTCCGGTCCAAATCTCCTTTGCTAACAGACGGTGCTATACTAGCTAATGCTTAGAAATGGAATGTTAACATCAACACATTACTAGCACCCAAAGTCAAAGCTAACATCACTGCAAAAAACATGAAACATATTGTCATATTGTGGTTGATCGTGAGCCATGATGCTAACTTATGTATTGCCCAGCTCTGGTTCTGGCACGACACCGGCTCTGCTCCCAGTCAGCATTCCCCCGGGCCTGTAAACACTCCCCCGGTGCTCTGAGCTCACAGTCCGGCTAACAAACTGAGCTAACATTAGCTAACAAACTGAGCTAACATTAGCAAACAAACTGAGCTACAGTAGCTTACAAACGGAGCTAACATTAGCTAACAAACTGAGCTAACATTAGCTAACAAACTGAGCTACAGTAGCTTACAAACGGAGCTAACATTAGCTAACAAACTGAGCTCACAGTCCGGCTAACAAACTGAGCTAACATTAGCAAACAAACTGAGCTACAGTAGCTAACAAACTGAGCTAACATTAGCAAACAAACTGAGCTAACATTAGCAAACAAACTGAGCTACAGTAGCTAACAAACTGAGCTAACATTAGCTAACAAACTGAGCTAACATTAGCTAACAAACGGAGCTAACATTAGCTAACAAACGGAGCTAACATTAGCTAACAAACTGAGCTAACATTAGCTAACAAACTGAGCTCACAGTCTGGCTAACAAACTGAGCTAACATTAGCTAACAAACTGAGCTACAGTAGCTAACAAACTGAGCTAACAGTCCAGTGTTCGTGTAAGAATTGTCTCTGAGACTATCGCTGTAACTGAACGTGGCTAAAGACTGGGACTAAAATGAAAGCCAGTTTTTGTAAATGCAGGTTTATTAATAATATTATAAAATAATATGACTGTTAAGTGCAAATGAATCCTTGGCTGTCATCATTTTCTTACAACATTAAGACCTTTTTAATTTTTGCATCATATTTGGGCTCTATAGGGTGAAATGATCTCATTTGGCCCCCCTCAGCGTCTATATGCACCAAACTCATGTACGTTTAAATTAAACAGCGTGTTTGCTTTGTCTCCTTGATGGAGATTCACTGGGACGGACGCCATCGTCTCACAGTAGTTCAGGACACCCAGGATGACCCGCTGCTTCAAACAAAAAGGCATCAAACGTCTTTTCTATCTGCCGAGCCTTCAGTTTCATGTCGGCTCACGACGGGAGTTCAGTCTGAGCGGCGGAGGCACCGCACCACGCTGCGATCATCAAAAACGCTGCAGAGATGTGTGTGACTGCCAGAGAAGAAGGAG